>JAPZDZ010000014.1:2286796-2300909 GCA_029783805.1 Acanthurus tennentii | reverse complement strand
AATTCTCTACAGCCAATTATTAAACTTTATATACATACAATTTAGAAGCAAGCAGGTGGACATGTTATGTGGAAGTTTATAAAACAGTGGACAAGTTTCAGTAGTTTTAAATATTTTCAAATGATAATCAGCCCCAATGATCACATACAATTTTTAAGACAGAGAGGTTGGATGTATTGTGCATAATGATGACCAAATTCATAAAAATGCAAAGTGGGCAGCAAGTCTAAAGTCCCCTCTACTGAATTTAGTAGGTTCCTGTAAACTGAAATTTGGTGCAAGAAGCTGCCTCGAGGTGTCTTCGTTCAGGAGATGATGGAGAGCAGGCCGACAGCCCTGTGAGAGCAGGTGAGGACGGGGACGCCGAGCTGATGGACTGTGGTGCCAGCTGGAGCCCACAATGGCAGCTTGAACTGCGGATGAGTCTCAACACGTCATTCCGGAAGCGCACGCCCACCAGAGCGTACAGAATGGGGTTGAGGCAGCAGCGGGTGTACGCCAAAGTGCGGGTGATGTACTCCAGCAGAAGACCACAGAACTCCCCCGCCATTTTACGTGACAGCACCAGGGTGTACGGCAGCTGGAACACCAGGAACACCAGCACCAGAGACACCATCAGCTTCAAGGTACGCTGCCGATGCCACTGCTTCCCTCGCCGCTGTGCCTGCCCTTCCCACAGCACTTTGGCGATCAGAGAGTAGCAAGTAACCATTACGAGGAAGGACAGGCAGACCACACCGATGATTGCTCCCTTGGTGGCCATTTTGATTCCTCCACTCTGTTGCATGCCGCAGAATCCCTCACCGTTGGACCATGACACCCCAGAAAAGAGGATTTCAGGGAGGCTGAGGAGCACCGCCACGAGCCACACACCCACAGCAGCAACCGTCCCGCCGCTGAGTATCCGACTGCGCTGCCGGAGCATTTCTTGAGCTTGTGTGACCACCAGGTAGCGGTCCACGCTGATGCAGGCCAGCAGCAGAAGCCCACTGTAGGTGTTGATAGCGTAACATGCTCTCATGACCTTGCAGAGGAAAACAGGCAGGATCCAACCCATGTGAGTCTCGATGGCCTGTAACGGGAGCGTGAGGAGCAGGAGAAGGTCAGCCAGAGCAAGGTGGAACAGGAAGACGTCGGTCATGGAGCGAAGCCGCAGGCGGCGGAAACAAGCAAAGGTGGCGATCACCAGGCAGTTTCCCATGACGCCCAGCAGGAAGATCAGGCAGAAAACACACATCTGAAACGTTTGGATGGTGAACTCCTGGTCACCAGCCTCGCACCAGTCAGAGGACGAGTCGATATATATGAAGTCGCTATCATTCCAAATGGAGTTGTTTGGTGAATAAAAGTCATAGTAGATTTCATCAGAACTGTTGATATCCATGGCTGGTGGGAAAAAAAAGACTAGTAAGACTTTTATCTGACAATGGGACGGACGATTAAATACTCCCCTGTGATTAAAATGTAAACCATCCCTGCAGCTTCTGCAGTCAGTGTCATCAACACTGTTTGTCTAACGAGGTCTCTTTTCTGCAACAATGAAATATTGCATGGTGTGTGTAAATGTTACTTCAGTCTAAAGTAAAGGATGCTTGTGTGTAGCTCGTTGGCCTTGCACTTACATAAGTGATAAAAACAATTAAAATGAGCTTTTACCAAAATGAACAAAGTGAGATGAAGATAGAGTTTTGACACTTTTTAATGTTTAATGAATGATTACAAAATGGCGTAATTTTATCATTAGTTTTTATAGTTGATAAAGTGTCAAAAAGGCATCAAAATATTCTCTGTGTAACATCCGAACAGCCACTGCAGGCCACATAAAGCCTCGAGTGACAGCTGTCAGATTAGTGCTTCTAAAAATCTTTCTAGTAGAATTGCAAAGAGGAAGTAACAGTGCAAACGTAATCCAGTTAAACTGAAATACTCGACAGAAGACTAAAACTCAAATCCTGAGCACCTGCACTATGATTTGTTTCATTAACTTTCAGTCAATAAGAGCAGTCAGTTTTAGCCAAAACTTAATAAAAAAAACAGTCTGACATTAACATTGTGGGTCATTCTGGGCCTCTAAAAAACTGCCTCTTGCATGAGGACTGACAGTTGTTGTAAAACATGCAGAGGTTTTCTAAATACCAGCCTCGGTTGAATTTTTTAACTAGAACAATATCAGGAAATACCAACTCCTTCACAAAAGCTGAAAGTGAGAGATCTGCAGCCATGTTGCTCAGTTTCAGTAGTCAATTGACATCGCATTGCGTGAGACTGGAGCCAGCTTGTTGGCAGAGGGGAAATCGTGGGCAGCTTGAAGGTCTAGAGATCAGTCAGTGTCGCGTGCTAAACACCTTTAAGAGTTGTTTCATCAATCACCTTTTTTCATTTCATTCCTCAGTGTGTGACTGTTACTGCTGAGGCTCTGACATTATTAAACTATGCTCTTTTCTTTTAAAATCTCTTTTAAAATTTATTTATCTACTGTTGACGACAGAAATTAAGGAGCGTCCCATGAAGGTAAGAGGAACAGAGCAGCACTGTGTCTGACAGGTTGAGACTTACTGGATTTTTTTTTTTTACTATTGTCAGCAATTATTTTAAAATTGGCAATCAAAAGCTCTAAAAAAGCTCTAAACCTTACAATTTTAAAGCGATGTTCTGTTTTGTCTTATATAATTTAGCTTTGAGAGAACAAAAATGCAAAGGAAAACTGAGCAAACAGGTCACCCCCGTACAGCTTATATCACTTCATCTGTTAGCTCCGTAAAAGTTGCCTAGTTTTAGGTAGGAAAAAGGCAAGATACCTGGAATAGTGTATCACATCTGATGCCTTAACTTATTCTGAAACAGTTTTCTCTGACAAACAGTGAGGTATGAGACTAAATATTATTTAGTGTGATTGTATTTTTTTAGTTGATGAATTGTGCTGTAACTTGATTTGCAGTTTAATGTGAACTCGGCCAAAACAGACGTTTTTCAAGTTGTGTTAAATACAAGTTCTGCAATGCTACTTTTTTCTAAAGATGACGGAAGAATCATATGAAGAAATTTAACAGAGAATGTGGATTATAGTTGGTTGGAGTTCAGGAAGCTGAAAGAAGAAGGAAATGTCTCATTTAGAGTCCAGATTTGACTCATCATGTGTTGAGCTCAAACTGTAAAACTGATCCGATTCATATTATGATTTATAAACTGCTTTAGTGAAAAACCATGTATGAGCGGTTACTACAGGAAATATTTTTTCAGGGCAATTTCATTTCCTAACATAACAAATAGTGTCATAGTCAACAACACTGGCCCTTTTTTGACTGACATTTATTTCATTGGCGGTGTTTTTTCCTTAAGTTCTTTAGATAAGTTTAAAAAAATCTATGAAACTACCTTCTGAAAACAAATAATCATAAAAATATGGTAACAGTCTATTCATTGAGAGCCTATGTTACCACAGATTGAAAAACCTTCTTCAGAAAACTTATGATGGTTCAGAATTTGCCGCAAAAAAACAAACTCAGGGTCTAAAATTAGCACAAACTGCTCAACTAATGTCAGTAAAAAAATCTACAAGGCAAAAAAAAAAAAGAAATGAGGTCAGCCATCACTGATAGGTTTCCTGAAAAAAAGGTTTGCTTTAATACAAACTCTCATTAATGGATTGTAATTTTTTTAATTTAGTATTTTTATGCAAATCGTCAAAATGAAGAGTACAAATACTAATATTCTGCAAAAATGTAACAACAAAACCACCTTGTGCTTCATCGGGTGTAAAGTTCTGCAGGTAACTCAAAAGCCTTTTTATGCCGTCGTGTGCAACCACTTGTCGTGTTAAATGACAAGTCGGCAGCCATTTTGGACTGAATATAGTTTGGCAGCTGTAAAAATATTTTGTTCCAAAATATTTCTCAGGTTCTTCTGAGGCTGACAGGCTATTTCTTTTTTTTCTTGCTGACATTTAAATGTTGGTTGGCTGACTTCACATTTGTTTCTTGAGTGGCTTGTATAAGCCATCATTTTAAATTTTATTAATTTTAAAGTTGTCCATGTGCAGTATGAGCTGCACAGTTAACACTGCCTGCAGACTTGCAGCTTACATGTATACTTCATCTTTTATTAATAACAGACTAAAGCAAATTACATTAAAATATCTTTTAAATTAGAATGAGAGTTAGGACGACATTGGAGTTCGTTGCTGTAAAGTTTGAGTGAAGTTAAATATTTCAGTCATTTTTTTGCAGCTTTGTGAGGCACAGTCGTCGTCAGGTTGTTGGCGCGTGGAAACCCGTGGGCTGCTTTAGGACCAACAGCATCACATGCGAGCACAGCCAGTTTCATTTCTCTTTTTATTCGGCGATGACAACAATTTTTTTCTTTTAACACACTTCGCTTATGCAAAAGATTAAAATACAGTTACTCATCTCCCCTGAACTGTAATCTAGTAAAAAATGCGTTGACATTTAAGTCTCAAAAAAACTTTTATTGTTTTTCTATTAACATTCAAACTTTATTTGCAGGTTAAACAATTAATCTACTGTTGTTACTTTACAGCAAAATATAATTAAATGATTTTGACATTTTTACAAACTTGTAAAAAATTTACTGTTGCAGCTGTTATTATTTTGTAGAAATAAATTACAAATTACATGACTTTATCTAATTATATTCTGTATCCTTATCTGCAAATCGGGAGAAAGATCATAATTTCTATACAAAATTACACTTTTTATTATATCTGCTAAAGCTGAAACACTTTGAGTCTTAATTGAATCTTAGCTTCTTTTTAAAATTTGCCCCTCTCTTTTGTAAAGTGCCCTTACCTGAAGAGTTCAACATGTCCTGAGCTTGGCCCCTGTTTCTGTGGTTGATATTGGTAAGGTGGTACCCTTAAAACAAGCCTGCAGGGTGAACCACTAATGCCATCAGCCAATGAAACCAGCTCTGTGTTTTTCTGACCTTGCCGTACCCCCGCACTGATAGTTAAACAGGAGGAGCTTAAGGATGTGAGCATGAGACTTCTTTTTTTTCCAGCTTTTGGAGCACTGTCATGTCTATTTTATTTCTTTTGTTTTAAATTAAGTCAAGAAAAGTTTTGGCTGCATCCTGATCAGCCAAATAATTTGTCACCATTAAACAGATGCTACTATCATCGTCAATGCAGCCATATTACTTTAACTGCAAATACATAACAACCTGTAATACATTACATCATTTCTTTTAAATTTACAATCACATTTTTTATTTACTGTACATTTGACAATATTCTTCTGTTCACTAAACCAAAATGTTCCAGCAAGAGACAAAATTCAGAGAAAAGAATGAGCTCAGCTGTACGTTTGATGATGGGGTGATAAAACATGCACAAACATGTCTGGGTGGGACCACTAACCTGCACGAAAGCTAGTTCACCACCTTTCATTGACTTCTTTTAAGGTAATCTGATTTGTGCAAGAAAGGGTGTAACTGAAAAAGTTCAAGTCTGGAGCATCAATTTTCAAACTGCACAGATTGAGGGCAAACAGCTCTCATTACAATTTAATCTAAAAAATAGTTTACATATCAATTCATTGTTCTGTCTGTAGAATGTTAGAAAATTGTAAAATTTCTATCGCAGCTTCTAACAGTTCTATATGCAACGCCTCAAAAAATTTAAAACCCAAGAATGTTCCATTTGCAGTGATATAAAACTGAGAACCTGAACATGCTGATGTGGGAACAAGCAACTGTTGCTTAACAAATAACTAGAAAAACTGAGTAATTATCAAAACAGTGTCTGATTCATTTTCTGTTGGTCGGCTCTGTATCGCGAGTATGAACCATCACATGACGAGTCATCAGTCATCAAACAATAAAAGCATTCTCACAAACGTTATAAATTATCAGTAGGTTGAATTTAAAAGTCTGCCAGCTTTGCAGTACAATGCACAACACCGGAAACCAGTCAGACTCGGTTCAGATGTGATACGAGGAACATTAAAGTTAATCAAGCTTGATCAGATCTCATCTTTGTTTCAGTTCAACAGAGGATATGAAACCTCTCTGGCACGGACTTCCAAATAAAAATGTAAGCATGCCATGCCCTCTAAAAGTCAGAGATATCTTTTTTATATAATTTACAGCTGTAAGAACAGCAGTGGACTTGATTATTAAAAGGTATGAAACTGTGCAACTCTTAATGACTAAAGGCTCAAGAGCAGTGGCAGCTGCATGAGCTTAAAGCGTCTCTAATCCAGACAATACGACTGATTGTACAATCGTAAACAGGAGAAACAAGCTCTGTTTCTATGTGAGAATTCATATTGAATTCAGCTTTAAGTTAGGTTTTGAAAGTGATTATCTGCTGCTACTTAACCGAATTCTTCTGAGTACAATGCTGAATTGTACGAATTTAAATCCCACTCAGAGCATGGTGGACACAGAAACACTGCAGCTTCATGTCCTGTGAAATGAAATCACTGTCTTTTTGGACTTTTAGGGTTTAAAACAAGCTCAGAAGAAACAGAAGCAGACTATAACCTGGAAAAGGCCTGTCCAGAGACAGAGCTGATGGTGGTTTCATGGGAATTATCCTGTATCTTTGTGTTTTTGCTGTTATTATCATACTGTGTTTTGTCTTTTAAAGGCTGATCTCTAGAAAACGAGTTTGTAGAAAAAGTTTGTAGGAGTATGAACACCAAGGATGTAAAGTTTCCATGTTTAACATGATGTTTAATATCCTCGACAGAAACGCTTATAAAAAGGTGAAAATAACAGTAAATGGCTTTGTTTTCTTGAAACTATTATTTAAATTAAACCATCTTCAGAATCTCTGAGATAATTTTTTCAGTCAGTGCATGTGTGTATGAACCACGTAGAAGTGGGTCTGTCAACCTGAACCTTAAGAAAGATGAGCAAAAAAAACACGTTTGCTTCGACTGCCTGATGTGAAACAGTTGTGCTTGTGGGAAATGTCAAAAGTTGACAGCTGTGCTCAGATGTTGACAATCCTTGATCAACAGTGCGGTTTTTTTTCTAACCGCCGGCTGCTACCCTCCTTGTTTGCTTGCCACCGCTGTTCGAAGTGGCAGAGTTGGTAACAGCGACCTACAATCCGACCTCTGACTGAGAGGTGATCTGTGGCTTCACATCTTAGCTTCTCTGTTCAAAACAGGTTCACCTCTCGCTCAAACTATTTCTTTAAACATTTTCAGTTTTTCAATTATTAATTGGGATAATTTATTTTTAACTTAAACTGCAGACAACAACTTTCAAGAATAATTTCTTTTAAAAAATTATATTTTTAAATGGTTGACATCAAGATTTTTGTAATGCCTAAGAAAGTAGTATTTGAAATGGATTTGTAAGTTGTATATGATGCATTTTTTTCACATTCTGTCAAAGCTTTGTAGATGACTTGAATGCCAGTAATGTAAAAAAATGGGAAGGCTCTCTGCATTGTGCTGTTATAATCTGTTTTATTTTAATTTACAGAAAAATTTATATTGCTGCTGTTCATTCAGAGAGTGACACCACCTGCCAAAACCAAATTCCTTGTATGTTGTGAACGTACTTGGCCAATAAAGCTGAATCTGATTCTGATTCTGATTCTGACTCTGAAGAGCAGACAGAATCCAAAAAGTCCAAGCAAAACTTTCAGGGGCTCAAAATATATGAAAAGATATGAAACACTCATATTAATGACAATAAATTAAATAAAAATGACAATGTGGTGCTGCTATAATTTTTTGCTTTTGTGTGTTTATTTTTTTTTTCATTCGAGTATTTTAAAGTTAATGTCTTGTTTGACTTTTTTATATTATTCCATTCATTAAGTTGATTTTTTTATTCATGTGAACCGGGCTGAACTATCACTGCAGAAATCACTTCTTTGGCTACAACTATCAATCTTTAGATTCTTCCTCAGAGCTTCTGCTGTTGGGCCTCACAGATTTTAAGTCTGGACTGGATGGAAATCAGTCAGCTGGAAGGCTGATGTTCAGAGCTTAATTGTATGTAAAGGGAAATAGTTTCAAATCTTTTAAATATTGTTTGTTTTTTTCAGGGGATAATTTTCTTCGTGACACCTGCTCCTGCACCTTGTGAGCATTACGAGTGGAAACTGATGGACTGAGAGGTAAAAAAAATAATAATATTCCAGCTTTTGCAATCTGCCCTAGTTTTTACCGTGGCAGATAACCAAAAAAACACTTTGACACTTCTTTGTCATTCTGAAACAAGAAAAACTCAAGGTGTGTGAAGAGAAATAGAGAAATTTGGGGGTGGGGGGAACAAGGGGGTTTTGTGCAGAGATGGTGAGAAAATAAGGAGTTTCAGAATGAGACATGGGCAGCAAAAATTATATTGAACAAAATAAGAAATACTGATGACCGGCTACTCCTCTCAATCACTAGAGGGCGCACCAACATTTAATGATTTCAGTACCAGCGTCACTCAAACAAGGTCTCAGTTTGTAGAAGTTAGTTTGTAAAAGTTATCTGTGTCCCTAAAAAACCTAAATAGTAGTTGAGCAAATAGGAGGGTTGGATATCAGAAAAAAATCATTTGGTGTGATAAATTTAACATCACTGTAAGAAATATAAACATCTCTTATTCAACAAAAGAAGCCAAAGTTTATAGAGTAATAAATCTTGGACAAACAAAAGTGGTTTTTTTAAATAATTTTGCCTGACTATCACAGTGTAAAATTGGCTAAACATTCATGTTAACTGCAACTGTCAGATCACAGAGGGTAAACAACATTATGATTGGATTATGAATTATTGATAAGCTATCTGTGCTACACACACACATTTCAGTCAGTACAAATAAAACCCTGATGTTTCACACACAGCAACAGTAACTAAGTTGACTTTTACATAATGGTGCTATGAAAATATGCAATTTATATTTATGTGTTATTTTTAGTCCCCAAATACATTTAAATTCTATTGCAGTTTAAAATGTTTACAGTCCTTTTAAAAGGAAAGTTTCTGTCTCAGTTTGGCACGTACACATTTGCAGCAGTGGCATCTCTGGTGGTTTATTTGATGTGTGTTGTGCTGTTGTTTTTGTGCCTTCAGTCATACAGTTTCTCTCAATCTGGACCAGGGGAATAAATGTGTTTTTAATCTGTAAACAAATAAAAAAATGTAAATGATTATTGGATTTGGTTTAATATCTAACACATTAAAAGAATTGTGCTGAAAGTCTTTTACTATACACAGACTTTAACTCTAATAAAGCATATTATATTAAAGAAAACCCTCAAACAGAAAAACTCCGTCCTGACCTCTTTGACAAAGTTGTGCTCTCATAAAATATGTATTTCTACATTATTTACATCTTCCACAAACAAACAAAAAAAAATCAATGTACATAATCTAATTGAACCTGAACCCTGTGTGCACAATTACGAGAAGTCAAAGTCTGTCCAATATAAAAATGGCTATTTAAAGAAGTTGATGTCCTACAGTCTTCTACATCTCCTTCATACTAAAAACAGCAGTCACTAGATTGGACGGGGACATGATCTAACAGCATGTGGTTAACACACATCTTTGATTTGTTTTCTAAATTCCAAAAATGTCCCTAAACGTCCTCCAACATGCAGCAAACTCCTGAATGCCAGAACAGTTTCCTGTCTGTAGACCAGAGGTCATTACAAAAAGCTCTGACATCCTGCACATTTAAAACCACAAAGCACAGGAAGTTGTTGCATTTACACTTAACATTGTTGTTTGGGGCACATGCCTACTCTTCTTCTTAAACTTAAATTTTTTGATGTTTTTTACACAAATAAATATATTATGTGATTTTGCACATGTTGAATTGAACTTTTTAATTATTTTTTGCCTGTATCTTTACCTCAAACTCACCTCTGCAAACATGTCAAAGCTTTTGGAGAGTCAGCTTGGAATATTGTTTATGTGTTTTAGTAACTACCTCTATTTTTCATTTGGCACTGGCTTCCTGATTCCAGCCCTGTCTCTGTCTGGGCAGCCACCTTCGCGGCTGCTAAGCGAAAGAGGAAATCTCCTAAGAGCTTTTCTCAAATTTTCTAAGGAAGAGCGGGAAATTGGGCCACGCTGCCCCCCCCTTTGCCCACGTTACCACCAACATCAGGACAGACAATCAGGAGATAAGTCACTGTAGAGTAACAAATTATCATGTGTTTATATCAGTGGACCTACTAGAGTAAATACCAGCACTTCCCCTCATTTAATTCTTGCAGATAGAATCACCTGCAACGTGCATATGGAGGTGTAGTTTGTTGACAAAAAAAGAAAAAACTGCCAATTTTTAAAGAGTCTGAACATGTTAGTGAAACTTGTGGCATCAGACAAACGTACACACATTTCAGACAGAGTGTTATCACTGTTTGTGAGGACATAAGTTGAGTTGGTGGTCCACAAGTACACAACACTGTACACAGTGTTAAAAAATGTGGCCATGTGTGCCCTAAAACACCTCAGATTTGTTTTGAGTGATCTGATCTCAATCGCTTTAAAGGTGCATTGAGTTCACTTGCACTTATACTTAAAGCTGTCTACTTACACCCAGGACAGATGTTATCATCATCTGTGAGCAGGTTGCACAGACTCAATGAGACTAGCTGGTGAACTTAGTTTTTGGAGCAATTATTAGTAAGAAAAACTAAGAAATCTTAAAGGTTTTGTAGAGACCAAAAATCAAGCTGAAAAGACAGCTTTATTTAAGGGATAGTTCACCCAAAATTGAAACTTGACCTATTTTCTACACACCGCTATGTTGGATGGAGGCTCTGGTGACACACATGCACATTCAGCAGTGTTAAGATAAAGAGGGTTGGGCTTGTCCCTTCTTTCAGTCAGCTCTCAGACCTCGAGCCTCATTACTGCACCTCAGTGATCGACCTCGGAGGTTACTGCTGATCAACTCATCACTCTTCACCATGATCCTGTACCTGCTCCTCCCTGTCCTTATCCTGGGTGTGTATCCAACTTCCCACACGCTTTCATTCGACATGTGGGTTTCAGGTTAATGAGATTTATTCTCTTTGTATTTCCTGTTTTGTTTTTTGGGTTTGCTGCATGTTTCCACCATTGTTTCTGCTTTGGGATGGATGAAGGAAAAAGCTAAAGGAAGTTAAAGTTTAGTAGGAGCAAACAGAAGGTTTGAGTAACAGTCTTTGATAATGTGCTAGACTTATAATAATATAATGTTCAACCGCTTTAAAATCTGTGTTTACAGGGACTGTTGAACCAAGATCAGCCAATGTCACAGAGGAAGAGCTGAACAAAGTTGAGGGGAATCTAACATTCAGCGAGTCCCATGCATTCAACAGTAAGACCTTTTATTTAACTGTGTTTGAGCAGACATTAATGAATATTCTAACCATTTAATACTCTTGTTATTTTCTCAATTATCAATTTAAGAGAATGAAAATTTCTGATGGTTCTGATAATTAGGTGACATTTTTAAACTGCTTGTTCTCAATCCAAAACATTCAATTTATCATGGCTGAAAAGTTAAAAAAACAAACAGTGTTTTGAAACCAGAACAGAAGCTGGAACAGTGAATTTTAGACCTTTTTTTCCTTGTCAATTACTAAACATGTCAGTATATATTTTGTCGATTGATCAATCAACATATTGTTCTGATAAACAGCCAGTTCAATAAAGTATATGACAAAGAAAAGTCAAAGTCAAGTCAAAGGATTAGGACGTTGAAAGAAAAGAATTTTTTGCATTGTTGCTTGACCAACTGCTTGATTATTAATTTTCTGTATTTTATGAAGTCATCCTTTAGCTCTTTACAATATATGTTAATATTGTAAAATTTTGACATGGCAACAATGCTGATAAATATTCATCATTAAGTAAATCTGATATAATTCAATAACAGACACAAAGAATTTTAACATAAACAAAATGCACAAATTCTCACCTGCAGGTACAAACAAAGCCAGAAATGTGACATCTAGTCTGAACAAAGACGAAAAGAGTCGAATTGAGTATGAACTACAAAGCAACAAAACATCTACTAATATCACAGAGGACAACGGTCAGTAATTCTGCTTATTCTGCACAAGGAAAGGATATGCTCTTATCAGTGCCATTAAATTTATATTGTTCGTTGAACCTTTCACCTGAAAAAAGCTGCATATTATGGGAAATCTTACAGAGCATAAAAAATTTGAGGTTCTGATTGATGTTTATTTGTCCCTGTGATCTTGTGTATACTAGCAGTATTTCTTCTTACTTTGCAGAGAATTTTCAGGAACAGGAAATTGAGTCTCCAGGCAGACACTGTAAGCAGGACCTACTGGTGGAGTTTAGTCACAGCCTCTGTGGTGAAAATTTTCACAAAGAAATGCAGTCAATCAGCACAGAAAATTGGTGTATCTTGGAAAAAATCATCAGGTAGGGCACATTATCTACTGAATTAAGTGTTTTTCTCTTTTTAAATGCACCTTTTTCAACATCTCTGCTTCTGATAAAATCATGGTTCAACGCACTACATTATTTATATTATTCTTTTAGGACCTTTTTGGCATGATCTACTTAAGGCTTAAGTAGTAATAACGGTACTCCAGTAGAACTATTAATAATATTAATAAATATATGAACACACACACATACAAACACACATATATAGACAAAGACTAAGATAAAATAAGTTACAATTGTCTCTGAACTATAGTGTTTAAAAAGTACTAAAAGGAAACTCGCAAGTAAAGTACCAGTGCCCCAGAATTGAACTTAATTACATCTTACCACCTTTGCCTTCAGCGCCACAGTTTTTAAAGCCGCAGCTCAAAACCAGCAAGAGTCATTTACAAACACAGAAGATTACGCCTGCATAACTGATAAATACAATTTGGAGAAAAGTTCAAAACTTATGCAGACAGCCGCTTCAGTGTCCAAGCAACCAAGATATTGAATAAAATAATAACAAAATACAACCAAAACATCGACAGGATCACTGCCAGGAGTCGGCAACCGTTTCACAGCCAATGCGGGACATTGAACTCCTTTAGGAGCGAAACTAGCAAGCTAACCGACCGACAGCGAAACAGACAAAAGTTGGATTTTGACTCACCGTTTATGACGTCGAAGCCCATTTTCGTTTTTCTGGAAAATTACCCACCGCCCATCTTATATCCAGTGATGTTGACCAAGTTTAACCTTTTCACCCCCCGCCAGCTAGCTAGCTTGCTAACGATAGCCATCATTTCAGTTATAGCTAGCTAACACAACATAACGTTCCCGGTCATCAGACTTAGCCTGCTAACTATATATTTTAATCACATGATGCAAAATTACGACTTGATAACTGACAAAAATAATTTAAGCGTTTCTTCATCTTGAGGATTTTTCTCTTCAGGGCAACGAATCAGATTATTTGCCGTCTCTTAATTAACTTCACCTGCGTCTTTCAGGTAACTGACAGTGATTACTTTAAGAGTGCAATTCCCTTTTTGACCACACAAAATGACGTTCAGGAGCCGTTACAACACAGAGGGGCGCTGTTGTATGAGGAAAGATGAAAGATTAGTTGCGACGTAAAATTATTATTATTTTATTTTATTTTATTATTTTTGTTGTTGTTATTATTTTGCTGTTGTTTTGTTGTTGTGGATCTATATATTCGATTTTATTTAGAGATATAAAAGAGGAAAATACTTCTACCATTTTTGCTATATATTTTTAACAATAAGGACATAAAATATATAAAACAAAACAGAGAAATTCACTTTAAAAAGCACCACATAGAAGAGTACCTTACCCTTAAGCAAATGTATATTTTTAAACAGAAAAGTCAAAAGCTAACTGTGTGGAGGTCCTTATGATTTTTAAGTGGCACTGGGAAATATCCATCATCAAGACTAGGCAAAGTAAACACACAGCACCCGGAATGTGTGCCTCTCTCATTCTGCAGAGTGAATGCTCTGTTTATCTTTCAACAGGAAAAAGTTTGACCACAATGTCTCAGTTTGAGCTACAGATAGACGTGCCAAACGTTCTGAATGTTTCTTGGTTAAACTGAAAAGTTTCACTTCAAATGTGATGTTTCAAGTTTCACAAAAACATAATTTTACCAAAGAAAATCAAGTAATTAATTAAGAAATGTAATTTAAACTGTCTTGTCTTTTATCAATATCTAACTT
>JAPZDZ010000014.1:2069922-2086291 GCA_029783805.1 Acanthurus tennentii | reverse complement strand
AGCTCATGTTGCCCCTCATGCAATTTCAGACAGCTACAGCATCCAGATACACTGGATGTTATTCACCCTGCAGCGCAAATGATTGATGACAGAGTGAAAGAGTGAATAACTGAGGGTGAACCTGGTGTGTGTGTGTGGGTGTGTGTGTGTGTGTGTGTGTGTGTGTGTGTGTGTGTGTGTCCTCCTCTCTCTGCTCAGGACGAGCTGGCTGCTTTGTGCCAGAGGTGAGATTGTCCCCAGACGGTTAATAACAGCTGATCCTGTCAGTGTCAATAGCTGCAACAAAAGCCAGCTGGGGGGTGGTGGGGGGGCTGGTTTGAGGGGAAGTGGCTCTTGGCAGGGGTGGGGCACATGTTTGGCACCGGGGCAAATCACGTATGCACAACAGGGGCACCTACGACCACTTTGGAGCGGACAGACAGGCCTGCACATGTCCGAGCCGAGCGGCAGGAATAAACACACCGAGAGCTGATTTGGGAGTCAAACAGCTGTGAGATCACAGACATGAAATCACCATCTGAACTTTTACCAGTGAGATTCTGAAAGAGACAACCTGCTGATTTTACACAGAAAAGATAAACTGACTCATGAGAAAAACAACTCAGACTGAGTCAGAACGGATCAGTGTTATTTCATCGTTTTTTAACAGAAAGTTCGCATAACAAACCGAGTGAATTCAGCTTTGAGAGTGTTTTTATTTCCCTGCATGGTTGCATTATGGGAAATGTAGTGATCTTGTCGCATGACCAACATTTGAAACTAAAAATCTGAATATTTCTGCTGCATCTGCACCAGTCCCAACCATTTTATTCTTCTTTGATAATAAAGGGAGAAGCTGGAGAGGAGAGGAGGTAATACGTCCTAAATCATTTAATCTTGCAGTACAGCCTGTCTGTTCTTACTCACTGGTGCTTTGCCCAAGAAACCAATTATTTTTAATGTCATTTCCTTGTTACACAATAAAGGGGTAGCATTTTGCAGCTGCTGCCTTCCTCTCAGTTTTGGCTGGAGATGGAAAAACAACAATAAAAGCAGCTTCGACTTTGTCTCGAACCTGTCAGACCTCCTTTGTTCTTGTGACTCCTCCATGTTTCACACTTCTCGTCCACTGACGCTGCCATCATTATTTACCCGAAAAGTCCTGATGTAACCTTCCTCCAAAAAAAAAAGAAAAAAAGAAAAGGTAGCGATAACTGAAGGGAGGTGTAACCACTGCACCTGTTTGATATTTGTTGTGTTTCCCCTCCAGTACAGCAGGTGGCAGCATGTAGAACATTAGCTGTAACAGCTTGTAAGGAGAAGTCATGCTATTTATTAAATATATACCACGTAGATTTTTGAGTATCACATGAAGGGGAAAGCGTTAAAAAATAGAGAATTTATGTCTTTTGTGTCAAAGTTCACATCATTTCAGTTTCAATCCACTGACTTAATGTAGGAAGTTTACCTGAACTTCCGGTGCTCTGATGTCATCAGGTGCTTCGTGGTGATGTCAGGATTCATCTTGTCCAAATAAAAAAGGGTTTTGTGGTTTGTGGTGAGGGTGGGGGGCAGACCTGGGGTCAGTTTCCTCTGATCTGATCTTTATTCATGTGATTTTTTGGCTGCATGTTGTAAATTTGCTTCTTAAAACGATGAAGGTTTCGCACAGAAAAAGGGTGAAAAATTTAAATCATTCGGACTTCTGCAGGAAAACTTCACACTGAACATGAATGGATTTATTTTATTTTGAAGGAATAAATGGGGCAGATTCTTGGTTACATTAATGTGGTCATGCATTGAGGTAGAAACAGATGAAGTTGCTTATGGCTACTTCACCGATGATCTAAAATCTTAACATTTTCGTTCATTCTTCTCAGAGCACACGTGTGATCAATCATGTGATCACTCACCTTCACTTTTCACTGTAAATATCACATTCTTAAGTGCTTTTCATTCTTAAGTGTCCAAATCAGGATAATAAAAACTGGACCAAACTGAGGCCAAACTGATCACAGAGGTGCATTTGTTCGGATCTCAGGAGGAACGAAAACACGCCGCACTTATTATTTCGATTTTGGTGAGCCTCGTCGGATCACTGTCGAGCCCGGTGTGTCCGGCCAGGACGTGGAGGCTCAGGTGCAGCAGGAGCCGAGCCAGGAACAGGCTTTGTCCGTCCTGCTGCTCCGCTGCATCACACGTTTTATTCAGTCATTTCATAATGTGCAGTAATCTGATGTCGTCCCGAGTTTAAGGGATCCACGCTGCATGTCAGGAGGGGCCCCATCCAGTGTGTGTGTGTGTGTGTGTGTGTGTGTGTGTGTGTGCAGGAATGTGCCTGCTAAAATGAAAACCATGAATTTTCCACTGAGGAGTTCGAGGACCTCTATAGGAGCCCTCTGTACAGTCGGCCTGTTGGCCTTTGGGGAGCAGCTGTGTTTTCCTGAGGGCACCGTGTCGTTTCCACCTGTGTGTGGTTGTCAGCAGGTTCACATGTCGGGACGTTTAAGTTCTCAGTTTCATCCTCGGCCCGCTCCGCACCGCCCGCCCTCCCTCCGAGGTTGTTTTGTGGCGTTGGAGGCAGAAGCAGGAAGCGTTTGTTGTGCACAGGATGCCTCCTGAACGCACCGCTCCCTCTCGGCTAATAACTTTAACACTTCTTCTTCCCCTCGGCCGCTCACACAAACGGGACATGTTCGCTTCCTCTCTGGCAGCCACTTCCTCTGTGGTCAGCAGGCACGGCGCTCACTGCCAGTGTGTGTGTGTGTGTGTGTGTGTGTGTGTGTGTGGTCAGACCAGTCAAGTAAAGCAATACCATCTTATGCAAGCTGTCCCCCCCCCCAGGGGACGAGCAACTTATGTGTTTTCCAACTGTGTCTGTTTTTATTTGTTCTCTTCGAAGTGATTTTTAACGACACAATCAGCAAAATTAATGTTTGCATTGTGTTTCTGCAGAGATACGAGATAAGATACGATGTCCACGTTTCATTATTATGAGTTTATGTCAAAGAAACGTCGGTCTTTCTTTCGTCTCGGCTGCTCTTTGTTTCTTCACATCTTTAACTGTGTGGATGTCCATCATTGTTTCAGGCTCAGGTGCAGCAACTTGGAATAAAAACAGGGTCGTCTCACCTACGAACCCTTTAACACGTAGGTGGCAACAGGAGCAGGGAATTGGACAAGGATACAAGGATACAAGGATACAAGGACACAAGGAAGTTTATTGGTCATTATACAACAGGTTGCACAATGAAATTAAAAGTAATTTAATTAATAACGAAAGTAAAGTTAATAATAGAAGTAAAGTAAAGTAATTATTATAATAATGAAACAAAATAAAGAACCGTCAACCTTTCCAATCAGCGGAGGAATCGTTCTTCCTCTTGAGTCACAGCTGCCTCATTATGAAAACACCGATACGTGTGAAATGGAATTAATATGTGAACAAAAGCATCCTCTGTTCTTTCCTGATTAACAGTAAGACAGGTTGTTACTGTGTTTTTGTGTCGATAAAGTTTGTCAGAATTCAAACGAGCACATGATCATGACTTCAGTCTTGCATCATTGTTTTTAAATGTTATCAGCTCCTTTTTTAAGCGCAGTTCTTCTTCTTTTGTCTCACTTCTCGTCCTTCAGCAAAAATAAAACATGAAGGAAGGGATAAATGCGGAAAAACCAGGAAGCGAGTGAGCTACTGTACGGAATTCCAACACCACGATATTCTGGGATTTTTTTTTACATTCAGGGAATTCCCTCTCCTCCCCAAAGGGACTGATGTAACAACACGAGAACAGGATGCAAAAGTTAGTCACAGTTGGCAGTAAAAAGAGTTTAATTTACTAAGTTTTCATTCATCAAAACAGGATCTGATAAGAACTTAATCCCACGGCGACAATTAGATTAAAAAAGATGAATGAGTGGGAAAACTGAGCGTGTCAGCGGGAGATGAGTCGTACGTGAATGAAGGCAAGCAAGGAGGAAGCAGCCCATCTCCTCCTCCTCCTCCTCTTCCTCCTCCTCCTCCTCCTCATCCAAGCCTTGATTCATCTTCTGCAGAGAGGAGCAGGAAAAACAGCATAAACACTTCTGGGATGGAGGGGGGAGGACGGGGGCTCCACAGGATGTTGTTTTAGTTTCAGATCCTGTTTTCTTCCCTTTTCCCAAGGAGCTGCTCGAACGCAGGTGCACAATCTGCCCCCCCACCACCCCTTCATCTCCACCTCCACCTCCACGCCCGCCCTCCTGCTGCCAGGCTCCACCTTCCTGCTACCAAGCTCCGCCCTCCTGTTGCCAGGCTCCACCCTCCTGCTTCCAGACTCCGCCCACTATCCCTCCTCTCACTTGCCCAAATAAGTACAGCTCTTCCCCCCCTTTTTTGGGGGGGCAACTCTGCTCCACACAAAGCCTTTTATTGTTGGACACACTTTTTTTTTGGCTTTGCTGATTTATTAGCAGCCTGAGGAGATTAAGGAGGACAGATGGATTAAAGACTTTTTTTTTTGCTCTTGTTTTTCTTCTAAAAGGATAAAAAATATCCACTTGTCAGTCATGTCGTACAGTCGCAGTGCCGGAGGCCTGAGATGGGAGGGAGTCGGGGTCAAGCGAGGCTCTGCTGGATGATGTTTGCAGCTCGTAGCTGCGGGGCTCCGGAGGTTCAACATGCATTAAGGCCTCAAATGTCTGCAGGCGCTCTTTTCCTTTTCCAAGTCGGCATTAAACAAACTCTGTTGCTGGACATGACAGGGTGTAATAGCTGCTTTTGGTTACTTAGAAGCATAAATGTCAAAAGTTTAATGAGCATTAAAAAAAAAAAAGAAAGAAATCCCCCACTTGTGCCCCAGAGTCCAGTGCACAACCCAAACCTCACATCCCCCCACTTAAAAAAAAAAACAACAAAAAAAACTCCGGGGCTGCATTTCATTATAAATCATTCTCCAGTTTTTAAGTGCGCTGCTCAGAAGAGTTTCCATGAGATCATCAGCTGTCGGTCTGAGAAGCCAGTCGCTTATATTCCGATATTTAAACCAGGGCACGCTGCAGCGACATGGCAGCCGCTTGGAGGCAGATCCAGACTCAAACCTGCAGCAAGAAAAACTGCACGAGTTCATGAACGAAGGCTGCAAAAAGACGCTCCAAAAACACTGAGAGTGTGTTGGGGTCAAGAGGTTTTTTACCTTGAGTATAAATAAAGTTTGAAAAGGAAGTCCCAGCAGCAGGAAAGCAACACATGGCACACAACGTGTTTATTGAATTAACAGGTGCGGCTGTTGTTTGTTCGCGAAGGTCGAATCTGTGATCCAAACATCAAAAGCTCAGTGTGAAGTTACGAAATTACGGAGGATTAAAAATAAAACTTTTATCGTTTTACTACAAAGTCTTTATGTGGTGCTGCGCCCTTTAATTTTGTCTCATCTGATTTATTTAAAAAACAACTTGCAGTGTTAATCACTTAAGTGTTGTTACTGTAAATTACGCGGAGCATCAATCACAGTTTTTGTTGTTTCAGAAATTTCTGACATTTATGTTACAAATACTATTCATATAATTCATAAGTTCACAATTCTTGACAGTTTTCCAAATGCTCCTAAAATGTGCATTTATTTGCATATTCAATAAGAGAGACAAGAAAAACATAATTACAACACTTTATAAATTTGTGTTTTAAAGTCTGACACTTAAATTAAAATTTGTTCTAATTTCAAATTTAAATTCCCTGCAGATCACTTTCTCTTTTAGAGATAAGTTTTATTTATATTATTCCCAAAAGTACATAGTATAAATCTCATGTCTACTTATACAATGTTGATTTTTGCTCAAAGATCAGCTGTAAATAATCTTATCATGAAGACAAAGTTTATGGGTTATTTATTAAAACTCGAGTTTTTCACTGCTTCACACAGTTTCGTTGTGATTTTGAAAGTGATGCTTAAGTATTTTATTGGAAAACATCATCTTTGGTTAAAGGTTCTTCAGTTTTTTAATGATGCTGTTGTGTTTGTTTAAAAGAGGCCTGAAGATCAGTTTACACACATAAAACAAGCTAACTTTCCATCTTTCAATTGAATTACATTAAAACCGCGAACACGTCCTTTTAAAACACAAATCGGAGTGTTGTGTAACAGTGAGACAGTAAACAAAGCGAACCCGCGAGGTAAAACTGCTGCATCTTTGCCCACAGAGGAAACTCAGATGACGTCGGAGGGTCAAGGAGAAAACACATTGTTGGAACAAAAAAAAAAAAAAAAAAAAAGCCACCAGTTGCAGTGTTGTTAAAAATAAAGAGAGCAACGTTCCAGAGACACCGGAGAGTTCGGATAGTTCGGACGAAGCATCTCCTTGGTCCTGGACTCTTCAGATCCCCACAGGAGTTCAGAGAGTGTGAAGGAAGGTGACGGACAATCCCTTCGTTGTAAATACAAACATAAATGTGTCACAATGCAGGATTTTAATAAACTTTCTAAGAATGCAGGATGGGGGGGGGGGTTCGTTTCTGAACTGTAGGAGGAACTTTGCCCCCAGAGGTCCGAGAGACGCTCGCAGAGGGAAGGAAGACGATGTGTGGTTACGACTAAAAATATCCACCTTCAGACTTTAAAGTCTGGGTCTCAGAATTGACTTCAGGGGTGAAGGGATGTGCGTCAAAACACACTGCGAGTCGAGCAGGTGGTGTGTGAGAAACAAGCGCCAACAGGTAGTTTGCTTTGTCGCGGGCCTCCTCACACACTTCTTCCAATCATCTCTCAGCGCTGTGTTTAGGTTTTCTCGGGGTTGTTTTGCTTTTCTTCGCCCTTCACTCTCTCATCTTGCTTTTGTTTGCCAGGGTGTGCAGGAGATTCAGTCTTTTTATTTTCTGTTTTTTCTGCACGCAATATCCTCACGCTGTACGGAAGTTCAACGGGTCCAGTTCCCGGCCTGAAACGCGGCGCTTTTAAAAGCTGCGGTGCTACGTGACATTTTTCTGCAGGAGAGTTCAGCAATAAAAAACACATCAGAACGAGAGGAAGGTAAAAGACAAACACAGAGAGAAAGAACACAAACAGGCCAAGCTAACGTACATGGTAAGAGTTTAACACGCTGACTTTAGCATTTAGCTTAAACTGCTGCGTCTGAGTACATTTTTAATTCAACTACTTTATAAATGTGCAAAGTTCTTGCCTTTTGAACATTTAAATGTGTCGAGATTAAAGAGTCGGGCAAAGTTCCCACAGTTCTTTAATCTTTTGACACCGTTTTGAACCTTGTCCCTTGACCTTTGACCTCCTGGAATAAAAGATTACCTAAAACAGAGCACACTCGGAGCCTATTGTGTAAAAATACCTCTTTTTTATTGAATTTCCATCATTACAATTGCACATAATCATTTTGAGCAATCTAAAATATTTATAGAAATTCATTGAGCTCTAAATGAACAGTCATCAGTCTTTAGCAGAGGCTTTAGAGATGTGTAAATATACTGAGAACTTCACTTCCCATGGGGCAAGGAGCTGTAGTCATGGTAACCCACCCCCGAAAAAAACCCACCCGACAGCAACGAAAGACCCTCTTCCACGTACAGTAGCATCTCTGGATACGTGTTATTCTGAAACACAGACCCCCCCCCCACGAAACCCCGAATAAAAGAACACAACACCGCAACATCAGAAGTCACATACAGCTGTGTGTACCAGCAGTTTACCACCTGCAACACGGACACAGAAGCTCCACGGTTCACAAGTCATGTCGTAGCATTCGAACCTCGAGAACGCTCGAGAACGCCAGAAGAGTTGTGCAATAAAAGATGAGAAAAGAAAAAAACCAAAGCGTTCAAGAGAAGAAACCTCAGCACGGCTCACACACACACACACACACACACACAAACGACAGATTTACACTCTACGATCTGAGCAGAAATCCGGCTGAACGCGGTTCGTAAAGGGCTGGAAGCGTTGCACATGAGCTTTTTTGATTTTATTATTTTCTCATTCATCCTGCTGACACATTTCAAGGATGAGGAAGAAGGTGAGTTAAAATTTCCTCTGATTCTCCCCGGAGTCTAAAATCTGCACCTGACCTTCACACATTTAAAATAAGAAGAGTCCTGTTCCAGTAAAACGCCGCCGGCCTACTGGATGTCACAGCCTGTCATACGTAAGGCAGACGTGCCTTTTGTTGGGCGCTCAGATAAACTCAGAGGATAAGAGGGGGGATTCACCGTGGGATGTGACAGTGTTTGCAACGGAGGAAAGTTTCCACTCGGACGTCCTGCCCCCGCTGACCCCCACTGACAGCGGTTTACTCAGCAGGTGAACGCGGGCCACGAATAGACTCGCTGACGGGAATTCCCGCATGCAAGCAGATGGGTGTGTGTGAAGCTCATACACACCCAAAACACACACACAAAGCCTGACGTCTAAGAAAAGCCGAGACCAAAAAAAACTTTTTCTCGTTGCAGGTTTTGAGAGGAGCAATGACGCTATAATCAGTCAGCGAGCCGCTTCAGTCATGAGCTTTGCGTCCACACACAGGAACAGCAGAGTAAAGATAGCACTGTCCAGACAAAAACACACACACGTGCAGACATGCAATCACACAGAAACACTCAGGAAATTGCCTTATTAGTGATCGGATTCGGCTGTTTTCTTATTACAGCCTGTTGAACGTTGAATGTGAGTCAACTGTGACCAGAAATGTCGGTGCTGTTTGCTGAGCAGCAGAAATAAACAGCCGGTCAGGAAATACGAGGTTCTGAAGCTTCGAGATCCTCAGAAATCTGAGTTACCATCGGAGAAAACATCCACCCAACAGCTCTGTGAACGGTTTCCCTCTTCAACGGTACACAAACAAGTTCATTCAATATTTCCATCAATAGTCAGATACTGTAAATTCTCGATTAAAAGCCAGAATGTGACCTAAAATACATTCTAATTAGCATCCCTTTACTAATGTAATGTAGCGCAATGCAAGAAGCTTTAGTGACCACTGTCAAACTATCCAAATATCTCAATGGTGATAAAAATATTTTAAGCTTAAAATGATGTTTTTCTGACTTTATCAGTGTTTTTTGAACTAAATGTAACCAGATCTTTACCATAAAACTGCAACATACAGAAACATACATTTTAACACATGCAAGGTTTGTAGAGATGAAGGAAGCCAACATTTACTCTGGTGACTGTTTGCGTTCTCTCACTTTCATTACTCCAGACTTCATGTTATATAAATTAAATTATACAGATTTCACAATAAAAGCTTGTGTGTGTGAAGCTGAGGGCCTAATAAGCAGCAACAACAAACTGATATCCTTAAATTGGAAAAATAAGTCAAGAAAAGCATCTTTAGGTGAAGAAAAGAGAAAAATTTGAGAATTTACAGTATTGTGATTTCATTGAAAAAAAGCTCAGAACCTCATGAATCCAAACTCTCTCAAAGAAAAGCCAGAAACGTCCACGTGGACCTCAGTCGTCTTACAGTAACACAACTACCATGTGACTTTGTGATATGGCTCCTCAGTACAGTGCAAAACATCACAGCAACATGCAGCGTCAGTGAGTCCCAGACAGGAAGTGAAGGACAAAAACAGTGTTTGAGCATCGTTCACAGAGACGTTCACCACAGAAATGCATCGTCAGGCACTTCGAAGACCTACAGATACTACACACACCTGAACCACCGCTACGAGAACATGCACATGGTCGTGAATGAAAGGGGAGCGTCCCATTTTTTGTTGTGTTTTTTAGCAGGTTGGATGTCAGAGTGACTCCTGTAAGCTCATCGAACATCAGGAGGGCTGCAGACTGTCGCCCTCCTCACAGACTGAGCTCCACTCCACCTGAACCCTCGTTTTTCTCCTCCGGCTCTTTGGTCAAATTTGCTAATTTAATGGAAATGATGCTGATAAGCTGATGAGCAGAAGGACTCCGGTACACAGAGTCATCATCATCATCAGAGGAGCTCACGAGGCAAAGCTGCAGATAAAACTTTCAAAATGTGACTTGATGTTGACTGAGTATATTTCCATCCACACAGAGTGAACCAATGAGGGAGCCCCTCATGTCATCGTCACGGTGGTGGGGGTGAGTTCTGTCTTACAGACTGCCACCTGCCTGCTGACTCACCTTCATTACAAAGGCAGAGTTGCAGAAAGTTACAAAATGAGACGCACGTGTGAGTAAAAACGCAATCCCCGTGTGTCACATCCTTTCTGCAGTTTGTTTGCGGTGAAACTTTAAGTAACCGAGTAGCCGGGAGGAACTCGTGGAGGAGGGTGACAGTTCAGAGCAGCAAATAAACAGAGGAGGAAGCTTCTCGAGCCAAACCTTTTGTCTGTCTGTCACACTTCGAGGAACTTTCGGTTACTTGAAGGCTGCAGGCAAAAGGCCGTGGGACCAGAGCCCAGCGGGGAGCAGATCAACCGGTGCAAAGTGAAAGGAAAGTTATGAGTGTGTGAAAAAACAGGAAACTCCTTAGTGAACATGTTTAAGTGACGGAGCGGCTGTTTGTTTTGGAGTGAAACAAGAAAAACCTGCTGTTGTTTGATAAAGACTCAATCTGTGACGGTCGAACTGTTTCTAGAACAAATAAAGTAGGTGTACGGACTTTTTTCCCTGTTTTAGTGCTTTTCTGAGGTGACCAACAGGGGGCGCCCAAGAGTAAACTTGAGGATATTTTCTAACTGAAGTTTTTGTTTTTTTGGTCAAAAATTTTTCTGTTTTTGGTTGATTCTCACGGTTCTCATCGGACAGTTTTTTTTAGCAAAAAAAAGTTTAAAAACACTTTGTGTTTGTTCACTGTCTTCCAGTACAGGTCTGCCACTAGCTGGTCAACATAAATCAAACATTTATCAGTTAAAGAAATGGACAGTTTGTTGAAGATTAACTCGAAAGAAGCCAAAAAGATTCTAAATATTGAATTTAAATTTGTCAGGTATCCAAAAAAAAGAATCAATGGTAATTTTACTCTTTTCGTGCTGAATTTATAAACAGGAAAACAAAACCATTTATGTGGCGATAATTTGTCACTAATGATATAACAGCTCGTTCTGCTGCCCCCAAGTGGCCAAAAGTATATGTATTAAAGCAGCTTTAAACGTAACTTGTTGTTTTGAGTTTTTACTGTAACATTTGCTCCCCTTTTGGGTCAGTCTGTCTAAATTAAACTAAACCAGTGGAAAGTTTGGTTTTTAAACACTTGTGGTCAATTTTGGCATAAATATTTTTTTAGGATTTGTTCACTGCTGGACTGCCAGACTCTGTTCTGGAAAAGCATTGTACCTGAAGTATTTTTAGATCAGGGTATCTTTCTGAAAATGGCCACAGCGACTAAAAACACAATTCTAATCCATATAGTTTTAATTCTGTAATTTTAAATTCGTAGCACTTGCAGGAGGTCGATTTTCTACACAGTGTTAGCATCCTGTGCTTCACGGATGATGATAAAAGGTTAAAAACAAGTCCCATCAGTCGCTTTTGAATGTCTCACATCACAGATGGAGCCTTTAGGCAACAATTCAACAGCTTCAACACAGATGAAACGTAGTGAATGTGACTGAATACAGACACAAATGCAGAAAACATGAAGTGATCATCCTGCACAAAACATTTACAGGCAAGAAGATATTAATGTTCTCCAACTGTGACAAAACCAAGTCATTCTGCCACACACAGAATTTCAAGTTTCCAAATTTGTCATTCGAGTAGAACTGGCATAACAACTGAAGGCGTCAGCTGAGCTGCGTGTCGGCAAGCCGACGCTCTTCGCCACCGGAAACCATCATGAGAAAAACAGCCAAGAACCGAGGCAACAGCAGAGATGAGGACAAACGTGCAGAAGGAGAAAAATACTGATGATGTGGAGCTTCATCTACAACGGGGGACACGTGAGCAGAGAGAGGAACCACGACGCCATGCAGAGTGTGAGGAGGGAGGAAGCTGATGTGACGGGGGAGGCAGACATCCCTGCACCATCCTTATTACAACATGTTATTTTCCGTAGTTGTTTTCTATAGAGAGGCACATAGAAGGCTTGCAAGTTACGGTTCAAAAGCATTCACGTGTTAGAGCCAAGAACACGACAAAAACACACACACACGGCCCACACAAACACACGAGAGAAGTCTCTAATGGATCGGTCAAGTTTTCAGAGGGAAAAACAGCAGTTATAATAAATAAGAAGAACTGCAGTAAATACGTCTGGGGAAAAAAACCTGGATCTAAACAATAACAACAATAATTAATATAATATTAATAATAATAATAATAGTGATAATATCCAGTTCTTTTCATGTTGAACGTGGAGTGGAGAGGGTTGTGATTGGCTCAGTACAAACAACAAGGAGAATTTGGGCAATTTTCTCCCACAACTGACCACAACGTCAACACACACTTAACTTAAAAAATGTGTGTGTGTTCGAGTAGGGCTGCACGATCACGGTCAAATTTAGACTGCAAAGTTCTGCAAAGTTCTGCTCCGTGCAACTTTATTACATTTCTGTGTTTGACTTAGCAGGTTGGTCTGCTGCACAAAACTCTGCCTGGAAGTCACAAAGCACTCAGAGGCTTTTTTGTGATTCAACCCGAAAGAATTTCTGCCCAACAGTTTGCTCTTAAACGCCTTCTGACCGGGCCTTAAAGGCATAATATGCAGAAATATTTCAAATAACAATGACTCAAACAAGACTCTCCCTATCAATCATCTTCAATGGGACGCTTGAAGTGTGTTATGGTGTGTGTCTCTGCAGAGACTCTGCCTGCGTTCTCTCATTTTTCTTTTATTTTGCAGTGTTTTGGATGCTTCTGGGTGTCAGTCTTTATGTATCGGTTTGCTGCAGCCCTCCAATATCAGTGCATGTTGCACTTTGAGGAGATCCCTGCAGGTCTGTGTCTTTTTTATGGCATCTTTCTGCAGAGTTTTGCAGAGGTTTGGCCATGTTTATCTGTGCATCAGAACGATAACGGTTAAAAAAAATCTGAGACTAATGGTTTTATTGTGTGATTGACTGCTTGGTTCTTGTTGATGCAGCTCCCTCTCTTGAGTTTTGCAAAAAGTAACAGACAATTGCTGCATATTATGTCTTTAAAGCAGTGACATAAACAGCCACAAACAGTCTAATAAATATGGAGTCAGACCCAAGAAAATTAACATATCCAACCAACATTTAAAAAAAAAAAAAGTCTTACATTCTTTAGTGAGGACCTGTTTCAGATTTAAACACAATGAGCACATGCATGTGCTGTGCAAGCAGTGTTTGGACAAAATTCACACCAAGGCCACAAACACTACCAAAAAAAATCCGCCACAAACACTTCATTCAGAGCTTCAGAGTGACGGACAAACTGCAGAGGAAACATTTCATCTGGAAACTGTTGCCCTAAAAATCATGAGAGAAAATCATTGTCTCAACTCTGAGCACGAAGAATTGCATCTCTAATTTAATTTAAAATCATGCAGCCCTACGACACACACATATATCATGCACCAGCTCACACACACACACACACACACACACACAAACACACGTTTTTACACACTCACAGGCAGCCAGAGCCCAAAACGTGTAGTCGACCTCTGCTGTAATCAAAGGGAAAGTAGTTGAAGTGCAGTACCTATTTATGACCACTAGGAGGGCCGTGAAGCGAGGCCGTACATCTGCAGGTCTTCAGCCTTCAGACTCTGCAGCTGCTGCTCACTGGCCCGTTTTTTTCACCCAGAGAAATATTCTGTACATGCAGTCAACCAATAAACCGATGCAACACTTTTGCTTTGAGTATACAAACATTTGGATTATACATTTATAGCATTATATCATTCATCTTTTTATAGAATCTTCACCTCTTTTCACTTCTGTTTTTCAGCAAAAAAAAAAAAAAAAAAAGAACCTTGAGTTTGACCACCATGACGGTTTCACTCCACACACGGTCAACTGACTAATATCAACAACGTCTGAGTAGTAGGCGGTGCACTGAGGGAGTGGGGGGGCGGGGGGCTGATCTAACCAGAGAGGGAGGTTTTTTGCATACAGACATCTTAAATTAATCCAGATTATGTGTGAGGCCCCCCGTCTCCCCCGACCCGTCCTGTTCCAGGTTAATCTGTAGAGAACGTGGAGGCCAGGTGTGGGCGGGGACTAACTCCTCCGTCTGCTTCGTCAGCTCCTCCTCTGGGCTGAGAGCGCAGGGAGGCGGGGGTGGGGGGGTCCTGCAGGTCTGAGGGGGCTGCGATTGGTTATTTTTGCTTGTTTATTTGTTGTTGTTGTTGTTGTTGTTGTTTTCTCCTTTTTAACAGATCCTCACTCCCTCCTGTGCAAATGTGGCGACTCAGTCCCCCAAGATGACCTTCACAAAGCTAGCCACGTCGGTTTCTTTGGCCTCGTGGGAGGTGAAGAAGGGATGTTGCTGAGGAGGAAGACGAACATCAGTTTAGAAATAATCAGCTCACATTGATATGACAACTGGTTTATCTACTGAAACGTCACAGCTCAGCTGGTCGCATGAGAGGAAGAGGACGTGCAGCCAGATGGAAATTATCTAAGTCTTAGTGCGCCCTCCAGTGTCCGATTAACAGCATTACAAGGTGTGTGCAGGTAAAACATGCATGTTGTGTGAGATGAAGGCAATGAAAAAAACACACAACTCACCATGAGTTCTGTGTAAGTCGGCCGCTCTTTGGAAACTTTCTTTAAGCTGCAGAAGCAAAAAGCAAAATTAACATGAACTCACAACATGACAGGACACACACACACACACACACACACACACACACACACACACGCACTGAACAGATGCTAACACCTTCAGAAACACACACATGAACGTCAGGAGTCTCCAAACAGATGACACAACATTTCCTGTCGTGTGTTGCTGCCTTCATGACCAGGTCACTTTTGTGAAAGAGATCTTGGATCTCAAAGGGTTAATTACCTGGTTAAATAAAAAAAATAAAGTAAAATAAATCAATTATAAATAAATCTGTCAGTAATGAGGTGGTGGAGGACAGATTCCTGTTCAAAGTGCAGCACTGCCTCTGAGCTCACTGTTTTTAATCTTATGTAATGACATTAGCTTGTCTCTTAGCTCGTGGTCTGTTTGGCTTTTTAAATGGAAATGATGTGATGTATAAATCAGGAGATGAAACCTCACAGAAACAGTGTCATCACTTATTCAAAGTGTCTCAGGGATCCGGATTAAACCCAGCTGTGATGTGACAGACTGTAATTTACACTTTGTCTCTGTCAGAAACACCTACAGAGCGATAACTTCTGTTTAATCACCGTGAGAACAGTTTAGCGAGGGAGCTAACAGCTAGCAACACAAACACAAATGAGAAATGAGATTAAAACGGACCGGATAAATGTTTTTGTGTTACATGTTTTGTGTGATCGGACGTTTGTGAGGCTGCTTCCTTTATGAGACGGATCGTTTCAGGATCTTTGCAGCTGCTTTTATCTCTGCAGTTCGGACTCGTGAGCGTCTCCTTGCTTACTGACCATCACTTGGGAGAAGTGAAGATGCGTTTCCATCCGCTTCCTCTCCGTCTCAAATGCTTCTTGCCTGCTTTTACACTCGGCTTTTATGGCATCAGACAGCTATCTGATCCAGGATGCATTAAACGTCTGAGTGTAAATGGGGTCACACGCTGGGAGCTGAACTAAAGGCTTCAGCTGAACCAGAACGAGCTACAACAAGCTGATCAATCCTCAAAAAATGATTTGATCTGCAGACTTTTTAATGTGCTAAAATGTTGGAAACTGATTTAATTGTTTAATTAAGCAAAAAACAACCAACATTTGCCAGTTTGAGCCTCTTAAATCTGAAGATGTGTCGTTTTTCTCTGCAGCTCGTGATCCACCTGCTGCAGCATGGAGTCGGTGTGCAGGCGGTGCTTTTCTTTTATGGATGCTGTAATTCAGTTTGCATTGCACAGATGTGGTGAACCCATCATCACTTTCCTTCAAATGACTCCATTTCAAACATTATGTCTTATATCAATCAATTTTGATGAATTTGTTTTCATATAAAGAGCCATATCATATAAAGAAAGTCATGATGAACCAGATCCAATCGAGGGGAAACAAACCGAAGCCGCTCAGCTGGGATCAATACACATTTTTGTCACATTTAGTGCGGCTTTGTTGCAGGGCAAAGAGACTCTGCTGGCTTCCTGTCTGGGGAGACGAGTCGATGTGTGGAGAAATAAAAAAATGCAATCAGAAAAAAGGACCTGAATTCATCCTGAGAATCAGAAAAACAGACGCACCACTGAGAGGTGAAGTCCACGAACTCGGGGGAGAACTGGTCGGCAGGAAGTTGGGGCGAAGGTTCTTCCACCACCTGCTTCAGCTGCTGGAAGGGCGTTCCCCACGAGTCGTACGGGAAGCGCAGGATGGCGAGTTCGATCTGAGCGGCGGAGAGAGAGA
>JAPZDZ010000014.1:2046584-2056843 GCA_029783805.1 Acanthurus tennentii | reverse complement strand
TGTTTGCACGAGATGCACGACACGTAACAGAACAAGCGATCTGTAGAAAAATAACGGGAAATTTATTACATCTTATGACGACAGCGATACCACAGCTGATGGATGAAGGCGATAACACGAAGCCAAACTGCTTTCACTGACTTAATGCAGCAGAAACACAAAGGCGAAACATCTGATGGGCTTTATGTTCCATGAAAGACGAAGCTAGAAAAACCGACCACACCCTTGTGCACTTAAAGCAGCACGGCCATCATCCCGTTTCTTTTTCTTTACTGAACATAAGAGGCTACTGTCGGCCTTTTGTCGCCGTGTTTAACCTGCAAACTGAGCAAACTAAAAGCTTTTAGCCTTGTGTTGAGTTTTTAATACACTGACATGTTTGATTTGACGGATGATGTCAAAGCTTTTCATTTAAATTCTGAGGTCAAATGCTTTTTAAGAGCTAAACACTGTTTGTGCAGTTTCTCAAAGCATCAAAATTAAAGAAAAAGAGCATTTAAAGAGTCAGAACTGTTTGTTTTTGCTGTGATCTGAGCTCTAATACGTATCATTAAATTATCCGTCTTTGCTCTTGGAGCTTCACTCTTTATGACCTCAGGTTTTACAAAAACTACAGGTTGTTAACGTTATCAAAACATCAAATTGAAAAATGTTATTTCATTGGTATCAGCCCTGACAAGCAGGTATTAATCCGTTATTGACATCAGCTTCAAATGATGTGCTCAGATATGAGGATTTTATGCTTTTCTCTGTTTAAAATCATTATAAGTTGAACATCTTTGTGTTTAGGACTCACTAACAAAGATGTCACAAAGACGATATTCCACCTTCTGTGTTGACATGTGACTCTTTTCTGTCCTCATTTAGTTACAAAGGCGCCAACATTTCACTAAATTCCTGTTTCTTTTCCGTCACTGCCGAGGTGAAGAGCTGTTTAATTCAACACGAGTGGATAAAAAAAGCCAACAGGTGTAAAAACTGCTGAGTTGGTGGTTAATGTCAGCAGGAAGAGAAGCTTCAGTTTGATCTCATGTCGCCGGTAAAGTTTAAATACTGAACTCAGAGAAAAGATGCACAACATGTTTTGCTTTCAGCTGCAAACTCAACACCCTTTTCAAACAGTTGAAATGAAGAGAACCGGTGAGCCCACCAGTGTTTTGGTTCACCTGAAATCAACATTTTCTTTTTTGCAGACGCTCTCTTGCATTGCAAGGTCGTGCCACAGTGCATCACCCCTCCCTCGCCCGTTCTCACCCCCATTCTCAACACATTTCAGCTGCGAAATCTGGAAAACCTGCTGCCACCGAGACCACCGGGGTTACTCCAGGTTACACTGAGCCCCCAGATTTGTGTGTCTCTCCAGCTCTGCACACACTCATTTTTTTTTCCCCAGTTTTATTACAAAGAATGAAGTCACAGCAATTTCTCACAACGGTAGTAAACAATGTTTGCACACACGCCTGTGCAGAGCTGAAACAACAGGAATCGTTTAAAATGTCCTGAATATCGAAGCCAGTTCTTGCCATCAGAGAAGTTGCTGCAGTCAGAATGCATGCATGCACACTCGGTCAACCCCCCCCCCACCCCCCACCCCACCCCTCGAAAAGAGAAGTACAGTTGGTGGATCATCTGAACAATGCTCTGAACAATTCTACTGTTATTGCAGCAAAAAAGAGCCACGATGGGCCTGGAACCGGACCAACAATTGGCCCGTCGAAACAGCAAATTTAGTATCTGTGCAGCCTCCATTTGCATGACAAACGGGACATTTGTGCAGGGGTGCGAGGGCCGGGGGGGGAGGGCATGAGCTGGGAGGGCCGCTGCCGTCGGCCAAACACACAACAGTACCGAACACAACACACAGCGGCGAGGGCAGAAAGTGTGCAGGACACACAGGGCAACGCTGAAGACGGAGAGTGATCGTCCATCTGAGGCGGACGATCCGAGAGCAGAAGGAGAAGCAGCAGCAGGGTGAAGCTGCTCGGTGAAGTCTGGTCGATCTGAGCTGCAGTTCCAGTTACACCCATCCTCTGTGTTGCACAATCTGTTTAAGGCTGCAAGGATTCAATGCTTGATGCATTATGGTTCTTATTTTGATTACAAAAACATGTAATATTGTATCAGTAAGGACGTAAATGAATCCAGAGTTTCAGAGTGCATCAGTCCCGTGCTGCGTCATCCCGACCTGCAGCCCGTTCAGAGTCTCCACAGTTTCTTTCACTTAAACAGATGACGTGTTGGACTTTACAATAACACAACAACAGTGAATCCACCGTTAGCAGGCAGGTGACAAACACCACGTCAGAGTTCAGAGCAAAGAGACAGTGGTTAAGATAAAAGGGGTTAAAAAAAGGTGCTAACGTAGCTAACGTTGCTAATCAGAGGAGACGCTTTAAATGAATTATTCTAACACAGACGACATGGGGTTTTTATTTGAATTAGTTCAATTCTCTGCTTGTTTTTTTTTTTCCATTTGCTCAAAATGACTTTTTGAAAAAAGAGAAAACTACCACAGAGGATTTTTTTCTGTTCCAATAAGTATTTTGTAACTAATAGTTTCATTGCATAACAATGTAAAATGTCCGTGTTGATTCGCAGAGCCTGACGTTGTTGACATCTGTGAAAAAACTTGATTTGTCTGACAACATGAAGATACTTCATTTATAACAAAATGAAACTGAAACAAGCAGCGAATCTTCACATTGCAGAAGCTGAAACCACCAAGTGTTTGACTTCATTGTTTTAAAAAAAAACGACTTAAATAAATTTTGACTTGTTGTTTAACTCCAGAAAATGTTTGGTTCGTCTTAAAACAAAGAAACATTAAAGAAAACTTTCCTCAAGCTTAAGACGATGTGTTCAGGCGGCCTGGTTGGTAAACAATAATTACTGATTTTACATCAAATCCTCTCAGGTCAGAAGCTGGAACTGGGAAATATTAAGAGATTTTTTTACTTAAAAACAGTTAATAATCATAAAAATAAAACAGCTTCAATTAATTTTCAGTTTCAACATGTAAGTTTGTTTCACACAGCTGCAGCGGAGCCATCTGTGTGGCCTTCAGGTGACAAACAGACACTGTTATGTTTCCATTTTCGTTCATGTCTCTTAAACTACAAAGAGTCAAGACAGAAACTTCATTGATGTTAATGATTAACCGATTGATTCTTCGATTATTTCTTCCAGGATTAGCTGTGTGTGTGTGTGTGTGTGCGTGTGTGTGTGTGTGAGCTGTTTCCTGCACATCAATGAATGAACAGAAAGCTACTTCTGCTGTCAGGAAAGTCCCAAACCGACTCATTCATCTACAAACAATAAAAAAAATGCCCGTGCATTATTCATCACAAGATGAACTGGCTGCAACAAGACAGTTCCTCTGTGTAGGTGGGAGGACGGCTGACTGTAGCAGATAAACAGTGTGAGGCTCTGACCATCGGGGGCTCTGTCTCCTACCTGTTCACGTCCTGCCCAGCCTCTGACTGTGTACGTGTGTGTTTTGCATGTTGTGCAATGAGCCAGCCTCACTTTGGACTTCTTGGAAAACACAGCAAGGGGAGGAAAAAAAAAAAACGCCCGAGCTGCTTTTCACTGCAGCTGTTTTTCCTCCCTGCAAAGCTGCATTCATGATGAACTTAAAGAGCTCCGGGGCTGCAGGACGTTTCTCCACAGCTCGTGTTTGTTGCTGCACCGTGACACAGCCGGGGTCAAAGTGTCACATGCATGCTTTCCTATGCGTGCTGAGGAAAAAGGCTGAACATCAGTGGCCACTCGGCCAGGGGTTTGGACAGAAGCAGCAGCTGACAGAATGGGACGTTTTTTGCTCGGAGGCTTGTGCTCCGACAGTCTAAACAAGCCCCTGTTCTTGAACTCACCACCACTTAAATGCTGACAACAATTTCTATTATTAGATTTCCATTTTCTATCCCATAAGCAGTCGCAAATCTGCACCCAATAAGCACTGAAACTTGACAGCTGCACGTTGTCACGTCATGTTGCCCTCCTGCACCAAACCACGCATATTTGTAGCACCGCACGCGACATGGCTTTCATTATTTACCTTGAGCAATGTGCAACTCGCGCGGAGTTTATTATAAAGAGTTGCAGTGTCCTTGTCTATCTCGTGACTATTAAAGGCGCCCTGTGCTCAACATCTCTGCCTGGACGCCGCTAATAACGTCAATGAGTGAGTACATACAGCATCGTCTTACCAGGAACTGTGCAAAGGGGAAGATCTTAAACAGGAAATGCAACTGACCCTTCTAAACCATCTAACTTTAAAATGCACCGGCCGTGCTCGACCTGCAGCGGTGCATGTTGCAAGCCGTGCAGCCGTGATTGCATATCGGTAGCTTTGCACAGATCGCTTGAATATTCTTACCTCCCTTTGGCTGAGACATTTCCCCTTTGCTTTGATGAGGGGGAGGGGAAGCACAAAAGACTTTGCCTTCTTTCTCACTCCCTCCCTCCATCGCCCTCGCACTGGAGCTTCAGCGGCTTGCTTTGCAACAAAGATGCAAAATACAAGCCTCGATCTTCATGCACTTGGAGCCTTTTTGCGTCCGAAGCGTGCGTGTCCGTGCAAAGAGCGCAGTTACAAATGCACAGCCTCCGCTGGCGTCGGGAAAACACGTTATTTTGCAATTGCACTGCAAAGAATTCTCCGCAGCACTTACATGATGGGCCAAGGCTGGCAGCTGAAAGCTCCTAACTTGGATCAGTGTGAGCCCCTGCGAGAGAACGTTCTTCCTGCTTGGAGCGCAAAGGACGCTGGGAAATGTAGTTTAAATAATGTAGTTGAAATCGCGTTTAGGCGACGAACTTATTTTCTTCTCATTTTGATGGTTTTGTTTTATGCTAAATGTTTTGCAGCAATATTTACTAGTGTTATACACTTTAGTACAGTTTTATACGATCTTATTAAATGCTAATTACCTCACTGCGTTTATAAGGAAATATTGAAATTTTTCTCACCTCCATTTTTTGTAGCATTTCTATCTTTCTGTGTATAATCTGTTCATATTGATTACAGTGCAGACATGGAGAAAACTGTTCAGACTAATTAATTAACATAAATCACCAACTTTGTATTATCTACAGAAACTTTAAATATTAAAAGTAAAAGTAATTTAATAAACAAGTTATAAGAATACTGCACTAAATTAAAGAGCAGCATTAATAGTGATAAAAAATAACAATGTTGTAATAATTATAAGAATTAAGATAATAGTACAGCAGGGCAAAGTTATGCTATTTGTTCATGCAACCATAACAATAATCTTATCATGAATTGTATATTATTTAAAACACTTTTTTGGTACATTTTCAATATTAAATGACTTTCTAAATGCAGAACTTTTGCATGTAATGAAATATCTTTGCATGAAAAGAAAAAAATATTGTGATTTTGTTCCTTAGGAGATTTTTTAAAAAATAATTTTCATTTTGTCTAAAACATCTCTTGTCTGTATCTCCTGAAGGAGGATCCCTTCTAACAACCGTCTCAGATTTGGGGGGGGGGTCACATGGGTCACATCAGATTATAAAACCTGCAGAGACAAACCAGTGACTTTTTGGCTGTTTAAATAAAACTTACTTATTTTAAGTAAAAGGCCAAATTACATGTTGACAAATAACTATTTTTGGATTTGGAGGTGAAGTGATGAAAACATGAAATCACACGAAAATCAAGAAACTTCTCTTTTTATTTTGAAAGTTTGGTAAAAATCTTTATTGAGACATAACATCGATTAATGCAGCAATGAACTAACAACAGGGTGCTCTGATGTCTACTGTGGTGTGAAGTTTTACACGAGCGGTTACATAACAACTAAAGTAAAAGTACAAAGTAAAAATGTGCCTGTTGGAGCTTCTGAAGTCCAACAGGATGAACATTTGGGATCCGGCGAGATTTAATTCAGAGATTTACAGGTCAATAATGTTTTTCTTGGTAAAAACTGATTAAAAGACATGTTTTTTACGTCTAAATTACACATTATGTTTTTTTTCTAAATCATTTTAATGATAATATTTCACCTTGAAACAAGTTCTTCAAACTTGGACAAAAACATCTTGAAAATGTTCCTTTTTGATCACATTTATCTCGTTTTTAACACAGACGTTCATGTGTAGTTTGACCTGTAAAATCACCAAATAACAGCTCGCTGGGGGGTAAATAACAACTGTAACCCCTTCATGTAAATGGGGTTTAATAGCACCAATATTTAAAAACAGTATAAAAAAAATGTGTCGGGATCAGGCAGGAAGGAAAAGGCTGAAAATATTCTTTATTCTTCTTCCAGCTCAGGTACCAGAACAAAATGTTAGCATCGAACATTCATGCAAACCACAGATACGTTAACTTTGCATGTTTCATATGAATCATAAAAATCTTTACTATAGTTTCACAGTGACTGGTTTTCATTATGTGTGTGTGACCTGAGAGGATGGTGGTGGGGGCGACACTGAGGGGCGACACCGGTGAACGTCACACTCCTGTTTGAGACCACAGTCTGTTTCCTCTTTCAACAGACTAAACCAGGTTTTTTAAATTAGACGTCAGGACATTTTTCAGTCGTGTTTGAGGACACGAAACCAGGTACTTTAAACAAAAACACGGTCTATCCATAACAAAAACCAAGTAGTTCTTGTGCCTGAACCCGAGCAGACCTCAACCACGCAGTGCATCACAACATAAAACTACAGTTTGAAACATGAAGCGTCAGCAGATCTGCGGTCGGCACGAACATACAATGCCAACGTTTATTCTGACAGCTGAGTTGTTTGTTATTGTCAACAAATCCCTCCAAAAAAAAAAAAAAAAAGACCAAAACCAAAAATGTGTCACTGTTTTCTGACTTCCTGTCTGTGGCTCTCAGCTCCATTTTTTCAGAATAAAACAAAAACCTGGAAATATGAGGTTTGATCCTGAAGAAAAGCAGCTGCTCGGTGTAGTTTGGGGACTGAATAGTGCATTTGTTTGGGACTATTTTCAGAGGCGGATTAATCCACATTTGGTGCTCTAATGAGTATTTGGGGCAGCAGGACGGTGTGTGTGTGTGTGTGTGTGTGTGTGTGTGTGTGTGTGTGTGTGTGAATGGTGTGTTTCAGTTTTTGGACAGAGATGAAACTCGATGACACAGAAGAAGAAGAAGAGAAGATGTCGGGCTTTGATTCTCAAACCAAACTGGTTCTTACAGAAACATCATGTTTGTTTTGATCATTGGAGGAGTTTTGTCGACACAGACGGAAAATGTAGATGAGCACCAGGTTTTTCATCCTTTATGAGACATGTTTCATAATGATTTCACATGCAGCTTGATTAACGAAACGCTGTCAGACAGTCATGAGTCAGACTGAAGTGAAGAGAAGACAGATGATCCGAACATCACACAGGAGGAGGATTCGGATCCTGGTCTCCATCATGTGATGTGGGCCGGATGTGGCCTCAGGGGGTCGGACTGTGGAGGCTGGAGGGTCAGTTCTTGGATGTTATCAGGGTTTGGTACAGCGGCTTCACCACAATATGGAGGAAGAGCGAGCTGTCGATGAGGTACTCGGACGTCCGGCGGTACAGGTCGGCCTCGGACAGGAAGTCGCCGTTTTCCTCGGTGCTCTGGTGGAAGTTGTACACGTGCTTCACCACCACCTTCCCCTGCTGCTGGGCCATCACGAGCACCGTCTTCTGGAAGTTCACGCCGGCGAAATCCGCGCTGGACGTGGCCGGCGTGATGATGATGCGCGGGCGTCCCCCCTCCACGCGCGTGGGCTGCATGGCGCCCGTCTCCGTGTACATCGGCCTCATGCTGAGTGGCAGCCAGCGCGGCAAGAACAGCGCGTTCCATGTGACGCGTTTGCTGGCGTCGTGGCCGCTGGGCCCCAGCTGCGTCTGGAAGCTGGTGCTGCGGTCGTCGCGCGTCGGGTTGCTGATGATCCATGGTGACCCCCACATGGGCGACAGGTAGTTCCTGGGCATGAAGAGGCTGCAGTTCACGTCGAAGTACTTGGCCATGTGCAGCGGCGACGCGGAGTGGAACTGGTAGGACATGTACAGCAGGTCGCGCACCGACTCCTGATAGCGAGCCAGGACCGACGACTGGGTCTGCAGGCGGAAGAGCTCGCGTGGCGGCATCATGGCGTAACGCACGGCCCTCAGAGCGTTCTCCGCCGTCAGACCGTCCGGCTCGTTCTGGATGATCCAGGCCTCCAGCGCCGCGAAGAGCTCCATCTCGCTCTGCAGGATGAGGTCGGAGCGCTGCAGCAGCGACATGAGGAGCCGGCTGCTGATGCTCACCCACTCGCCGCTCTGCAGCACCGACGACAGGTTCCAGGCCATGAACTGCAGGCAGCTATCCCTCAGGGTGGCGTCCCCGGCCTGCAGGGCGTACTCGTACCAGCCCGCCACGTGGCCCGAGGACGAGTCCCGGGCCAGATTCTGGGTCATGTACTGGGTGATGCCCTGCTGGAGACCCACCACCTGATACTTGGTGGCCAGTTTGTGCAGCGCCGTGGCCTGGTCCAGACGCAGAGAAATGTCTCCACAGTACAGATACCTGCTCAGACAGAAGAAGGTGGAGTTACAGGTGAGTTTATGACGACAAACGTTCAGGTGCTGCTGGTTATTTTCACCACTCACACTTGCACCTGCATGCAGGAGCTTTCAGGGTCTTTCACTTTCTCAGACATGCTTTTGCAGGGACAGATGGGGAAAGGACAGTTCAGTGATGCAACACTCAGTAATGCACATAAAAACAAATCTTAAACATCAGCAGTGAGTCTTATGACTGGTTTGTCTGCTCCAAGTGAAAGTGTCTTTCACGTGCTTTTTCCTACAATGTTGCTACTTTTATTTGCATCACAGCCCTGAAGACATTTTCCCTGAACTCTAACCAGGTCTGCAGGTGAGAGACTGATGATTCAATTTAACCAGAATATCAATTCCTGCTGACATGATGAAATATTACTCAACATTTCAAAGAAAAGGCCTTTAGTCATCTGATTTATCACTAATGTGAAAACATTCATCAGTCTGCAGACGTGTTATTAAGTTTTTCTGTCACAGCGGCTCCTTAAACAAAAGTCAGAGTTTGAAAAACATTTTTTTTCATCCTGAGAAACAGTTTCAGTCTGAACAAAGTCGACTGCTGTTCAGGTTTTGATCGGCTGCATCAGCGTCTGAGATAAAACCAGATTTTGTCATCGATTGCTTTCGCTGCTCTGCAGGATCTCACTGCTGCACAGCTGGAGCTGCTATTGATCAGCCCAGCAGATCATCGACTGATCGGTTTGTTTTTACGCTGAACTCGTCACTGACTGCTCGTCTCAGATGGATGTGGGGCTGCAGTTACAGAGTCCACCCCTCTAGAGGGCGTGATAACTCAGCCAAACTGGGTGAAGCAGATGGTCGACGTGACCCTGAAGGACGTTTCTCCCTCATGCTGAGGTGAAACAGCCTCCTGTCTCACCTGATGAACCTGTCGAACACGGCGGCGCAGTCGGAGCTCTCTTTCAGCACCAGCGTGCTGCTGTTGCGGCTCTGCAGCAGCTCCTCGAACACGGGGCTCTGCAGCGACAGCACCAGAGAGTGAGCCTGGATCACCTTCACCTCGTCCGCGTTGGGCGTCTCCACCCTGAGCGACACGTCGCTGCCGTTCCCCTGAACCAGCAGGGCCTCCAGGCGCTGCACCAGGGTCAGCGAGTGGCTGATGGTGTCCCCGCCGCCGCCGCCGCCGCCGCCGTCCTGGGCCGCGTCGACCCTCAGCATGGCTGACGAGGAGGAAAGAGGAAGTCAGCAAGTTGGAAAACATGTAGCTGAAACATGAGAGGCTGAAAATATTTGATACAAATCACGTGACCTCAGAGAAAGATCAGAAGGTCAGAGTTTCTCAGAGGGACGTTCACGTCAGTTATTGATCAGGGCAGATAGTGGGCCAGTTTCATCCAAATCCATGCCATCGATCAGCCCAGCTGTCTGGATAGCAAGGGATTGTGGGTCATGTGTAATTAAAACTTTGTCTCTGCTGACTCGGTTGTAGCTCACCGCCCCTCCCCCACCTCCTCCACCCCCTCCTCCTCCCCCTGCAGCCGACACTGTGAGTGCAACAATCTGAGTCTTGATTCATGTGAACAAAGTGCGGTTCCTCTTTCTGATTCATGACAAACTGCCCCCCCCGACAGGAACCGGACCTGAGTCACGGGTTCTGATGTTCCCCTTTAAATCTCAGCCTGGACGGTTTGTCGGTGCAGCCTGTCGGTGCAGCCTG
>JAPZDZ010000014.1:1967488-1978861 GCA_029783805.1 Acanthurus tennentii | reverse complement strand
GCTCCTCTGCTCTACTCCCTCTCTGCTGAAGCTGGATTCGAGGAGTTCATGAGGTGTGCTCAGCAGGTGTGGGACACCCAGAGCAGAGATGAGAAGCTGCCGGACAAATTGGTAAGAACTTCTCTCTTGTTTGTAGGCGAAGCGTACAGAACTGTTAGTGTGGAGAAGTGGCAATAACAGCACAGGGTTTGTTTTCCAGAGAGAGTCCACTCGTCTGCTGAGCTGGCTGAAAGCTCTGAAGGAGACCCATGGCTCCGTGGAGCAGTCCTCGCTCTCCCTGGCTTCTTCTGTTAACGCTCATGGAGTGTATCACATAGGATGGTCTGATGAAAAAATAGAGAAGGTAAGAAGACAATCCTTCATTCAAAGTCAAAGCTCCCAAGGTAAAGGTTCTCGCTGGAACTTTAATGATTTCACTTGTTTTTTTAGAGATGCATAGAAAACATGGTGCATGTCACAGTGAAAAGAGGCAGAGAGGAGAAGAGCTACAAGCTTGAAGACCTTCTGGAGCTGCAGAACAAGCTCATGCTCATGTCGTCCAAAGGGGAGCACGGCAGAGAACAAGTCAACAGGTTCACAGAGGTCAGTGGCATTTAAGGAGACAGTAATTTTAGTTGAAGCTGAGGCACGATTTATGGTTCTGTGTCACAGCACAGCTGACATCTTTCACATGTGCTGCAGGTTTTTGAAGGCGTTCAGAGACTGGGCACCATCCTTCTTCAGATGCAAATATCTGGAAACATGCTCTTCAGGGAGTGGCATGCTGAGATCCAGTGCTGTCCACGACAGCAGCCGTGCATCAGAGTCACCTTCTTGTCCCCAATGGATAAGGAGTTGGTTTACTACGGCGAGGCGACTGAGCAGCTGCAACAGCTGGCTCACTCCATGGACACATGCCAAAACGAATGGCGTTCCTTCATCGGTGAGATGCGTTCAAGCTTCAGTTTGCTGAACCACTTCACCTCGGAGCAGATGGTCTACCTGTGCCACTGGATCCCCAAAGTGTGTGAATGTCAGGCCTCGGTTCCTCAACAGTTGTGGTATTTACTTTTTCCCATAAAGCCTCAGTGCTCTCTAACTGATGTCAGAGTTGCTTACACTTACGCAGTGAGTCTGACCTCAGAGCGTTATCAAATGGAAAACGCTGAGTTTGACAGTGAGGATCAATATCACAAACTCTCTGTGGACTCGCCAGGACACACTGAGGAAGACATGGAAGAGGCTCACGATCTGATGGAGTTTTCCTCAGAGGATGAAGATGATGATGTCATCAAGTGTGATGACGATGGCATCAGGAAACAGGATGACAACAGTCTTGAAAAACTATGGCTTGAATTCAAGAACGACATGCCTCGCCACCTCACAGAGTATTTGGACATCTCGTCTTTGGCTCATTTCCTTTCATGCCTCTCTGAGATGAACCAACAGCAAACGATCAGGAATCTACCACCAGTTCTTCAAGAGGGAAAACCAAATCTGGTGCTTTGTCCTGATGCAGAAGTTTTCACCACCATCCTGTCTTTTTACATGGAAAGTCCAGAGCAGCCGCTGCCGACGACTGATGAAGTTCTGGTCTGCAGAGAGGAAACCACAGAAGAGGAAGTTGAGATCTTCCTCCGTCGAGCTCTTGGCCAAGGCTCTGGACCAAACTGGCAGAAGATATACTCTTTGGTCAACCCAGGGCTGCTGGGGTATGATGTCAGCGTGGCACTGGGGGAGCTCTTTGATGGACTTGAGAGAAGTGCCGACCCGTGTTATCGTTTGGTGGTAGTCAGTCCAGTTGTGCACCAGCACAGATATGTTCCCTCTTTCTTTAGCAATTACAAAGTGCAGGCTGGAGTGAGTTTGACAACAGAGGCTGCAAGGAAATATCTACGTCACCACTTCACACAGAGCAGGATCCCACAAAACCCTGAGTTTACAGTTTCCCCGGATGATCTCTCAGTCTGGATGGTGTCATCTGTACGACCTGCAGTCGGTAAGGACAAGCCTTATTGTAGTCCAAAGAATGGAGTTCATCTAAAAACTGAGTTATACTTTGTTCAAATTACAAAATTACTTTAAATCACATACAAAAATATTAAATAAATGTATGCAAAATTTTTCTTCACATATATCTTTTTCTATCAACAGGGAAATCCCTTTATGTGGATCGTCTGTTTGAGAAGTTCCAGCAGAAATCTCCCAGAGCGGAATATATTCGGATCAGACTGATTGAACCGTGCATTGATATTGACTCTTTGGTTAAGAGTCTGTCAGAAAAACTTGCACCCTTAAGAGAGCAGGACCCTGTTCTCCTGCACGTTGACACAGCTGGAGTAAGTCTGCGAGCATTCATCTTTTCAGACAACGTTGCTCTGTTCTCAGTTGTGCTTGAGAGTCTTCTTCTTCTCTTTTGTTACCCATCAGGTTCGTTCGGGTCTAGAGGAGCTCCTGTTCCATCTGTTGATCCTCAGCTGTTTGAGCGACAGCCACGGCATGTTGTGGAGAAGAAATGTTGCCCACTTGGTCACTGTTGAGGTCTTAAGAACAAACACACCACCTAAAAACCAGCCAAAGCAGGTAATATTGTTTTTTTTTTCAACTGCAACTATTAAAATATCAGGTCCCTTGCCTTCTGTGAACGTAATGCAGAATTACAAAAATCAGCTAAGTCAACTACTTTTTGTTTCACTTGCTTACACAGATGAGGCTCGGACTTCTTGACATCCTGCCCACCATCCATTGCAGACCTCCAAGAGAGGTGAAGCAGTTGTTGTCCAGCAGAGGGGGGATGACAGCATGGCTTGTCGATCCTCTCATGGATGAGCAGGAGTTCTGCAGTGAGGGGATTCAGAGGCCATATCAGTACTTAAAGCTCTACGGACAGAATCAGAATCTTGATCATTTTAACTACCAGGAAGGATCCAGGACGGGGAATCCCAGTGATTGCATCAGTCATTTCCTGTTATACTGTGGAATGCAAGATCCGTCCTGGGCGGAGCTGAAGAACTTCTCCTGGTTCCTGAATGTGCAACTGAAAGACTGTGAGAACTCGATTTTCTGTGATCCGGATTTTCTGGCTGACCATTTGCCCGGTTTTAAGGGCTTCATTGTGAAGTTCATGATTCTAATGGCAAGAGACTTTGCCTCGCCATCTCTGAACACACCTGGTGAAAGTACGATGTTGCACACCGATAACAGTCCGGAGGATGATGTTCTTGCACGTCTGACGCTGCGTAAGCACTGGGAAAACGAATCTCATCCGTACATTTTCTTTAATGCAGACCGATTCTCAATGTCTTTCCTTGGCTTTAACGTTCAGATGTGTCCGAGGCGAAACATCCTTGATGCAGTTGATCCTCAGAGCCTGAAGGTCCTGATAGCAGATGTGATGTCAGAAGAACTCTTTCAAGGTCTGGAACGGCAAAGGATCTCTCTCACTGAAGACTTTGATCAGTTGCCCCGGCCGGACAAAATCAGAAGGATTTCATGTGTCGTTGGTGCAAACAAAGGAATGACGGACAAAAACTTTGATCCAGACCCAACGTATGAGCTCACTGCTGACAATGTGATGAAGATGTTGGCCATACACATGAGATTCAGGTGTGGAATTCCAGTTGTCATAATGGGAGAGACTGGCTGTGGGAAAACCAGACTGGTCCGTTTCCTTTGTGCCTTGCAGAGGGAGGAGACAGCAGCGGAGAACATGGTTCTTGTCAAGGTACATGGTGGAACCACAGCAGAGATGATCTACAGAAAGGTGCAGGAGGCGGAGATACTTGCTGAGAGGAACCACAGAATGCACAAGCTGGACACCATTTTGTTCTTTGATGAAGCCAACACCACAGAGGCCATCTTTGCCATCAAGGAAGTCCTTTGTGACCAGTCGATGAAAGGGAAACCTCTAAAGGCAGGCAGTGGCTTGAAAATTATAGCTGCTTGCAATCCCTACAGGAAGCACTCACCTGAGATGGTGGAACGTTTGGAACGTGCAGGTTTGGGATACAGGGTGAAAGCAGAAGAAACACAAGACCGCCTTGGCAAAGTCCCTCTGAGGCAGCTGGTGTACAGAGTCCATCCTCTGCCTCCAAGCATGGCCTCTTTGGTTTGGGATTTTGGTCAGTTGAGTGATTCAACCGAACTTTCCTACATCAAACAGATTGTCCAGAAGACAGTTCACGACCATCATTTGCCGGTGAACTGCAAGGACATCATCTCAAATGTGCTGGGGGCCTCACAGAAATATATGCGAGGTCAGAAGAATGAGTGCAGTTTTGTGAGTCTCAGAGATGTGGAGAGGTCCATGAAGGTGCTTGTTTGGTTTTACCGGCATAGCGAGGTCCTCTTTGAGTACTGCCCTCTTCTCAGTGAGGCTCATAAAACACTAAAGTGCTTGATCCTTTCAGTTGGAGTCTGCTACTACCCATCTCTAGTGGCCAAAGAGCAGTACCTCTCTGTGATCTGTAGGCACTTCCCAGAACCTCTCCGCTCTCCAGCAGCATTGCAGGAAGAGATTTCATCCTGTCAAGACTTGTTCCTCCAGAACATACAGACGAGGGAGACCATTGCCAAAAACGTTGCACTCAAAGAGAATGTTTTTCTCATGGTGGTCTGCATTGAGCTCAGGATCCCGCTCTTCCTGGTCGGCAAACCGGGCAGCTCCAAGTCTCTTGCTAAGACAGTGGTTGCTGATGCTATGCAGGGCCAGAGCTCCCACTGTGAACTGTTCAAGAAACTCAAACAAGTTCACATGGTCTCCTTTCAGTGCAGTCCTCATTCAAGTCCTGAGGGCATTATAGGGACGTTCAGGAACTGCGCTCGCTTCCAGAAGGACAAAAACATGGACGAGTACGTATCAGTGGTGGTGCTCGATGAGATAGGGCTGGCGGAAGATTCTCCTCAGATGCCCTTGAAGACACTTCACCCTCTGTTGGAAGATGGTTGCATTGACAACGACAAGCCAGATCCACACATGAAAGTTGGCTTTGTGGGCATTTCCAATTGGGCTCTTGACCCAGCGAAGATGAACAGAGGGATATTTGTGTCCAGATGGGATCCGACTGAGGATGAACTTGTGGAAACTGCCAAAGGAATTTGTTCTTCCTCCAACCAAATTCTTCTGAAAATCAAACATCTCTTCCCATCTTTGGCAAAAGCCTTCTTGAGCATCTGCAAAAAGACCTTAAAAAATCAGTTTTTCGGTCTCAGGGATTATTACAGCCTGGTCAAAATGCTTTTTGCCGCTGTCAAATCAACACAACAAGAACCAGATGGCAGACAGTTGGTGGAAGCCATCTTGCGTAACTTCAGCGGACAGCCAGAGGGCTTTGACCCTGTCGTATTTTTTCAAGATGTCCTCCAAAACTTGATGGAAATTCCCAGACCAAGCACCTTGCAAATGGTAACAAGGAATCTTGATCACGACATCGACCACGAGAGCCGTTACCTCCTTTTGCTGACCACCAACAATGCAGCCCTGCACATCCTTCAGCAGCAGATCTTTGGAAAAGGAGACTATCCACCACCGGAGATTGTCTTTGGCTCGGGATTCCCAAAGGACCAGGAATATGCCCAAATCTGCCGTAATGTCAACAGGGTAAAGACGTGCATGGAGACCGGGCGCACTGTCATCCTCCTCAACATGCAGAATCTCTATGAAAGCCTCTATGATGCCTTGAACCAGTACTACGTTTACCTCAGTAATCAGCAATACGTCGATCTCGGTCTCGGCTCTCACAGAGTCAAATGTCGCGTCCACACAAACTTCAGACTGGTGGTGGTGGAGGACCAGAAGAAGGTCTATGAGCACTTCCCCATGCCTCTCATCAACAGACTTGAAAAACACAAGGTGGACAGGAGCACTGATCTGGAACCATGGCAGCACAGGGTTCTCCACAAGCTGAAGGACTGGTTGGAGGAATTCTCTGGTGAGACCTCAGAGGATTTCAAGCTTTCTGACATTTTTGTCGGCTACCACGAAGATGCCTGTGCCAGCGCTCTCTTACAAGCGCTAGAAAGCAGAGCTCAAAGAGCTAAAGACAGTGCAGTGAGACAACTTCAGCAAACAGAAAGAGATGGCTCACCAGAAGATGTTGAACCCAATGAAGCGCTTGAATCAAATCCAAACGAACAGAAGGAGGTAACTGACGAGAAGGATGATCAGTTTGGGGATGCTATGGATGTAGAAAATGCTGGAGAAGAGCAAGAAACTGTGTCACTGGAAAAGAATCCTGATGAATCCACAGAGGTACTTGATGATGAGAATAAAGCGATGTCTGAGAGCGAGGAGATGATGGAGACGCAGAACGACGGTGGGTTTACTGGGGAAAATGAGGAAGAAGTCGTCCTGGATTTAGCTAAAAGTCTCATGTTGAACTGTGCCACCCCTGACGCAGTGGTGAGGCTCAAGTATTCAGATTTAGCAAATCAGGAGAAGGAGAAACTCCAGAGAACGTACTTCCAGCAGCAGCATCACCACTCCCTCCGACATCTCCTGGAGGATTCCCTCAACAACCACCAGGGATCCAGCAAGTTTCTCGAGGTAGGGCCACAAACCAGTTCTTCGGCTTTGTTGTCCTCATTTCTCTAAAGTCTTTGCAAATCGTTGACATCACCGTCCTCTTTGTGGTTTTGCATAGATAACGACATTCTCCAGCCTGTTGACGAGATCAGACGTCAGGGTTCTGGCTCATGCTTTAGGACTGCAAACAGACCGGATCCTCTTGCTCTCCCTTCACCAGTTCGACACCGAGGTCTCCTTCTGCAACAAGATAAGGTACTAATGATTTAAAAGTCAGGAGCAGAGCTATTTTTTATTGTTTGTTTTTGTCATTTAATCTTTCTCCTCTTTTTCAGGGGCTTCCTTCAAGACACCGGCCAGTCTCTTCACATCCTGCTCATCCAGATGGACCTCGAGGAATCTCACTGCAGTGACGAGCTCATAGCATCAGCAAAGTAGGGCTCAACGTCGAGGTCCTAAGATAATAAACATGTGATTTTATGTATGCAAAGAAAAAAAGGCACACCACAGGCATTTCAGATGTGTTCATGCTTTCACTTACTTTAAGATATTGCACCATGAACTTCGTGATGTCGCTGGAGGATCAGACCAGCTGGGTGGTTTTCATTGTGAAGGTTTCTCGGATCCCAAGTCGGTCTCAGTACATTGGTTTCCAAGGAGGTGAGAAATCTAATGACATGCTGACTGCATTGTACTTTATTTGTGACAGAATTAAAGACATGTAGGGTTTTTCTCTTCGAAAGGAATCTGGGGCTCAGTGCACATCGACGACCTGAGGGACACAGAAGACATGAGCCTCAACCTGATGGATTTCTGTGGAACTCTCATTAGCAAGCTACTCGTCCGCGAGCTGTCAGGTAGAAACTAAGCAGTCAGGTGGACAAAGAAAGAAAAAGTGTTGTATTGCAAATGTTTTAAGTGGTTTCATCGTTCTCTACACTAATCATTCCAGTAGAATAAACAGTATTCTTTATCTTTAATAGATGACTATGAAGATGGAGAAGCAGAGAGGGAAAGAAAAGACTCTCAGGTACATACATTTCAAACTAGAGCCCTGTATTTTTAATGTATGTTTGCCTGAACAAATGGTAGATTTTCGTGATTTTAAATCCAATGTTTTTTTGTTTGTCTTTGCAGGCAGATGGAGCTCACCTCCACAGCCTGTCGTTGGTGAGATCATGTATCCAGAAAGCTGTGGGTTTGCTGAGGGACACAAACGACACGACATCAAGAAGTATGCAGCGTATCCGCAACCTTCTGAGTCTCCTGGGAACTGGTCGAGGGCATGTGGGAGGTATGCATAACCATCTGAGAATTCTATCATGTATGATATTAATCGCTTTTTTGGGGAATTATGATTTTTTTTTATTTTGCCTATAAAAAACCTCCTGCTGTATCTGATGTGGAAGCAAAGACATTCATCAGTCTTGTTTGTCTCTGACTGGTTTGTCGTCGTCTTTCTTGAAGCTCACTTTCAGAAGACGTTGTTGAGCAGACTGGCCAACGCTTTGGCTCAGAGAGAAGAAATGATGGGAAGTCCTCATGAGTGGGTGAGCAGAGAAGCCAAGAAACGTCAGGCTCTGCAGGAGGGAGGAACTCTGAGGTGATGTGTTCATGAGGGAAAACAACGTCCCTTTAAAATATATTTCACACTTCAAACAGAATCTTTCCTTCTTGTGTCCCATCTGTTTTTAAAGTGAAGCTTCCTTTCGTGTCTGACAGACATACCCTGTGGCGTTACCTTCAGTCCATGGTGACTCCAATCTTGGCCAGCATGTTGGAGGTTCTGGACAGGTATGCGAACCTGGACCTGCTCTGCGACGGCAGGCTTGGCCAGGGCCTGGTGAACCTGTGGTTGAACATACTGGCAGATTCTCAGGTTTTAGACCTGACGCCGCTTCAAAAGTCCAGGTATTGTGGATCACCTCCTCCGTGTAAATCTCATCGTGAGTTAAATCAACAAAATGCATCACTGTAATTTTTTTACACCCTCTAGTGAGTCGGACCAGGAGGTGCTGGTGCAGCATTACTTCATGCTGGATGGTGAAGAACAGCCCTGTGCTGCTGCGTTCAGCTGGCTCATCAAAATGCACCTTGAAGGCCTGTGGGAAGAATCAGAATTCATGCCAGGTTCGTTTTGGTCTCTGAGTTTTTTAAATGACTGAATGTAAAACTCAACAGATCATGTAGTATATGTGAAATGGCACAGTGTGTTTTCAAATTTCTCTTATTTCTGGCTCCTAAAATGCTCCTCAGTAACAGGAGATGGTGGCACAGAGAGGATTCTCCAGTTTGTGAGCGCCTTCAACAGCAGCAGGCTGGGCGGTCACCTACAGAAACTCTCAGACGAGGAGAGACTGGAATATGGCCGCCACTATCTGCAGGACTTTCTGCTGCTTTCTCTGAAGATCAAGTCCAAGGACGAGCTTAAGGTAAAGACATGTTGATGATAAAGATTAAAAAAAAAAACCATATTTTTGGAGGAAACAAATGGAGTGGGTCAAGAATGAGTTCTGAAGCCTGGAAATAAGTTTGCATTGTTGAACTTCTGGTTTTCTCGCCTCAAAGTCCATAGAGTTTCTTTAAAAAGGAGTTTTGGTTAGATGCCTGAAATAAAGGCTGTGATTAATACAAGCGTAAGTGACTTTCATATTTTGTTCAACGACATAAAATAAGTCAACATGTCAGTAACTGATGTTCACCTTTAGAGCCTCATTTATACTCGTACACTTGCAAAATATTTCAACTAAGACTTTCCTACCTGTGGATTTATCAAGTTAAAGTGTAATAGAAAGCATTAACTTTATTTACAGCCTGATGTAAGTTTTTTACTGCTGGGGATTTTATTTACACTTATCTAATTATGTTGTCCACCGGTAAAGATTGTCTTTTCAAAGACACATCTGACTCTATTCTAATCTTTTCTTCACTACAGAGATTCTTTTCTGCAAATTATCCAAAATCCAATGAAAAATCCCTTTTTTGAGGGAACCAGGGCAGAGAGATTTGTCCTATAAAATCTATCATCTCTGTTGTATTTTCTGCATCTTTTCCAGGTGTTCACCAGGGCCCTTCTGGGCTGCATGTCTGAGCTCCAGACCTCCATGGGTGCATTCACTGACCTCTCTCCTGCTTGGATAATGGCTGCTGCCAAGCATTTTGCCCCCAGACTGGACGCTCTCTGCCACATATTTCAGCTGCAGTCTCAGCTTCCTGCAGACGTCTTTCAGCAGGGCTCAAAAAAAGAACCTCAAGAAATGGTGAGAACAACATTTAAGCTGCCTTTTAATCATCATCATCATCATCATCATCATCATCATCATCATATGAGATGTTTATGTGTCTCTGACTGATGCATTCATTTGATAGACACCAGCATTTCACATTGAGCCTGATGTCTGTTGTTTTTGGCAGGTGGAGGACATTTTGGCTCTTGGTATCTGTGTTGAAAAGACCAAACTCCTGACTGTGACGTCCTTGGACGAGTGCGAGTCGTTCGTGAGCAGAGTGGAGTTTCTGCAGCCGTGTCTGGATCGAGTGTTCGGGCAGAAATACAGGAGCCTCTGCAGCCCTGCATGTGTGCAACATCTAGACTCCATCAGGTGATTTTCACAGGATGCATGATGAGAAAACATCAGAAAAGGTTTATTTCTAACCTACTTTGCCCTTTCAGGACCCTGTGGAATGGATTGCAGGTCGTTGCATCTTTTATCCAGCAAGTCGTTTTTAAAGTTAAACAGAGCGACTCAAGACTGAAAGATCTGGCTCTGAAACACTGCAACCTTCATCTGAACGTGAGTGAAAACAGCTCGACACTGACGCTACTCTGACATTTATGAGCCGTCTGACAGGAGAAATATGAGCTGGAAACAAAAAAAACGTGTTTTTAGAGATTTTTTTGTTCTCACATTCGGACAGCTGATGCAGGAGTCACCTGACATAAGGAGCTTGGACACACTGCAGCAGCTCATCCGAATCCTCAATTCCTTTCATGAGGAGTGTATCAGCAGGGATCTGAGGTCAGAGTCTGCCTTCACAACTTTCTGTAATTTAAATAACACATGAGAAACAAGCAGGAACATCCCACTGTGACTCTTTAAAGCAAATTAATGATTTTACAATTTGTAACAAGATATTTAACAAAATGAATGAGCTATGAATGAAGAAATATGACTTTTAACTCTGTATTTCTGATCTCTCGTGATGTCTCGTCCTGTGAAGGTTTGGCATTTCCTGTGCGGTTTGTTTCGAGGAGCTCACGGAGCCGACCGTCCTGCCCTGCCAACACGTTTTCTGTCTGCATTGTCTCCAACGCTGCATCCAGGAAAACAAACGTTCGTGTCCCAAATGCAGGAGGGACGTGCCTCCGGACTTCAACCCGACTGTTTCTGAAACCGTCAAGTGAGTTTGGAAAATTCCTCATAGAATTGATAAGACAGACTGAAGAAATCATCTTTTAACACTGAAACTCTGAGCCATTTCATCCTCATTCGGCCTTTTTTTCAAACACAAACACAGTTAAGTCACTGATGCAGGGTGAAGATGTTCAGAAACTGTTAGAAATGTGAACCTGTTAAACCCATGTGGCCTTGAGGTCAGTATTATACTGCCACCTGCTGGTTTGACACGCTCATGACAGTGGTTCAGTGTAATGACGCACCAGTTAGAGATGGATGGATGTTGGAGGTGAGAAATGTTTAGTTAAATGATGTTTCCTGGTGCAACAGAAGCCTCTCGTTGTCACATGATTGTTTCAGGTTTTGACTGACTCTTTCTTTGTTGTGGCTCAGGGCGGCACTTCAGCAGCAGGCAGCCATCCGAGGCTGCTGTAACTCCTTCTTCCTGGAGGTGGTGTCCAGCTTCTGCCTGTC
>JAPZDZ010000014.1:1819425-1829881 GCA_029783805.1 Acanthurus tennentii | reverse complement strand
GACTTGATTAAGATGCTTTGTCGAGGATTTCAGACTTCTTATACACTCAGTGGTCATTTTATCACAATCTGGTGGAATCGAGTTCAGCTGTTGTGTCATAAGTCCTACTTTTGATTCTGATCGTGTGCAGTGTGTGTGGACAGAGTCACAGACGTGTTGATTTTAAAGTTATATATTTAACAATGAGTCCATAGTGATGGTTTAGTATTGGAGTGTATTACATCAAACTGACTGTCACCAAACACTGAACATTATGAGCTTTGTAAAGAAATGGCATGGCCAGCTATGGATTGCATTAAATTAAATAGGTGTATCCTACAGAGTGGTAAGGTAGGATATATTACAGCATAATTTAAAACACTAATATGTTTATGCTTTAACTCCACAGCACAGGTATGTTCTTTAAGACAGTAAACAGGCATCACTTTATCATATGCAGCATATTCGCACAAAGCTGTACATGCAAAGATGCATTGTGCCTTAATAAAGCAGTGGAGGACATTACTGCTGTCGTGCAAAACACCATCAGAGATCTCCACTGCATTATAAACTCGACTGTATGTGGGAGCGATAAGCTGATGTATATACGCTGCATTATGTCCATGTTCTGCTGCCGTCCCTCATTATTCTGTTTCTCAGGAAATGGACATTATTTGCTTCTGCTCAGTCAGTGTGACAATCGCCACGCTAAAGCTGCACTGCTTCAACGCCCTCAGGAGATGGAAATTCAGTGCCTATCTGCTCTGAATGTGTGTGTGTCTGTTTGAGTGTGTACAAATGTGTGAGAACTCAGTCAATTTCCCTTTCAGATGAGCTCTTATCTGCGTGCAGGCGAGCTGAGGCAGTCAGCGCCCCCTATTCCACACATGCAGCCTCGGAAGGAGACCGGAGGGAGGGGGCACTTCCGCTGCCATATAAGGAAGCGGTGGAATTCCCCCGTAACAGGGCAACCCATCTACATTCACCTCACGTTCGGCTCATGGAGCAGGAGAGCTGTCGGGGTGGTGGGCAACGCGAGGAGGTGACAGGAAGGAGGGTGTGAGTCTCCGCCTCAAGTGAGAAGAGACGATCATCTTCGTCATCACCTCCATGTGACGCAACCGGTTCAGTCGATGCAACGCCAGATGCACGAAAACACACATTTTTAAGTTAAATGACAAAAAAAAAATTACAGGCAAGGTCAAGATTCAATAAATCCAATGATGGAGAGGGATTCATTGTGTGTGACATAGTTTGCATGAAGGAGTTTCTGCACATGCGTGATGCCAGGATGTGCTGGAAATCACTGCAGGACTGTATGAATGTGTGTGTGAGAGTGTGCATGTGTGTGTGCATGTGTGTGTGTGTGTGTGTGTGTGTGTGTGTGTGTGTGTGAAAATAAAATGCGAAAGGCTGTAGCCTCGAATGGCAGCGAGATAATGTTGCAGTTTGGCTTTAAATCCCCTGAGCAAACCTTGTCAATCCCTCCTTCTCCCCTTCCAACCTCAGCTTTCAGATTAAATGTCACTCTGGAGCCACATCTCCAATTAAACACACACACACACACACACACACACACACACACAGTGCAACACAAAATACACAGACATACTGCAGAAGGAAATTCCTCTTTTTCTCGCCTTCCTAATTTTAGTTTAATTAAGAAAAGAACAGTGGAGCCACATTTTGTCTCCTCTCTCCCTTCCAGCTTTCTGTTCTCATCCTCTCTCTCTCTTTAGAGATCCGTCCCAGTAACTTTCCTTTCATCCTCTGCCAACCACCAGCTCCTCAGCAGCCTGCACCTCTCCTCCCAGATCTCCCTGCAGGTCACATTAGATAACTTACAGATGTGCTAAAGGCTGCTGACGTACTGAACACACACAGTAGATGCCAAGAGTTATTTTGTGTGACAGCTATGAAAGCAGAGTCGTAACAGAGCAGTAAAACCTAAATAATAAAAAAGAAAGCACCGCACACCCAGCTGATGCCTTCTGGATGTTGATTTTGGTTCCTGTGTGTGTTCAAAGACAAATATTTCATTCATATATAGGAGGGGGAATTCAAAACAATATACAGAGAATACTAACTGAGAGTTCTGCTAAAAAAACAGTTTAGAGGACTCAATCTTTTATTTTTATTACTGTAATACTATTTGAACAATTAATTCAAAAGGCTAAACTACAACATCTTGCTTTTCTGTGACTGTGCTGAGCTGCAGAGATTCTCAATAAGATAAACAACAGATTTGCTGAATGAAGGTTTAAGTGAATGACTGCAGCACCGATTCCTTTGCAACCTATTGGCACTGTTCGCCCCTTACGTAACACAATCGTACACTCCAGAAGACTTCCAGACAGCATCATGATGATGCTCACAAACACTGCCGCTGCCCCAAAGATCAGTAACCAGGCAAAAAGCTAGAACAAAGCCTGAAGCATGAGGAGGCACAGCGTTCTGCAGGGACGGGAGCATAAAGCCGGCGATGCAGCTCCGAACAGAGACAAAAGAGGTGAAAGCAGTGTGACTAATCAGACAGGAAAAATCACTGGTTTGAAACAATCACACTGGAGAAATCCTGCCTTCACAGAGCGCTTCGATTCAGTATTCCTCCTCAGATACGAGCAGAGACTAGAGGCTCGGTTTCACCTCAAATGACCTCAAACATGAACAAAGTAAAATGCACCCTGGAGGCTCGATCTGCCCGGCCATTATCAGGCTGCATATATTTGCAAAGGCATTTTTTGTGAAAGAGAGAAGAGGGGAAGAAAACATACTGATGGAGCTTTCTGCCAAAACCCCTCCCTCCCTCCCTGCAACCTGCAGCTCATCCATCGCTGCACTTATCTTTCCCACAACAGATGCCCTGCACCTCACCTGCAGCTCTCTGCCTGCAACAGCTGTCTGCTCCCTCACGGGCCGCAGAACTCAAAACCAACAGGCGAAAACGCTGATAAAACACCACACTGTAATCCAATGAAATCCTATTAAATGTCGGCTGTGTTCATGATACGGACTGTGACAATATCAAAAAAGATTTAGGATCCACAGTTTTATCTTGATATTTATAGAAAACTAATGAAAAAATGCTATTAGCAAAATGTATCTTTAGCTTTATAGCGTGTTTGGCCTTATTTTTAGTAAATGAATTGCACAGAAAATATGAGTGCAGGTACGTAACCATAACTGTACAAGAGCAAATAAAAAGAACATTTATAATTGATGCATTTTTCTATTTTATGGCGAAAAATATCAGGGTGCTTTACCGCCAGCGACCATGACATGGCAGAAATTATTTGAGAGATGCAGGATTATCTACACAATATTATCATGTTTATTATTGACATCATATCTATATTTTCTTTACAATATTACAGTTATAGCCAGTACAGTCCGCACCCCACAGCCAACTGTACAACCCATGTTATGTAATGTAAAGAAGCTCTGTTGCAGCGTGTTGAAGAATGCAGATGCGAAACTACTATTGCTGAGACTGAGACTTGAAGAGAGAAACCTGAACAGATTGTACTTCTCAGTGTGGGGATAAAATGTTCTGTGGCATTACTCACAGCCCCCCCACACGTTGGACCAAAATCCCTCCCTTGAGAGCAAATGGTTCTGGCTTCACTCGAGCACTGCCGTAGCCTTGTGTCTCATGAAGATCGGACTTGAAAATATGAAAATATTTATGGAGCGATTTACGACTCCAGTCTCTCGAGGACGTTTCCTGGTGACAGTTAAGCAATTCAAAGACTAACGCAGCGATCCGTTCATCTCAGAAAGAGACTGATTCTGAAATCAAGAGCTTCAGTAAGAAAAGAGAAGTGAATCAGAACCGCTGCTGCCTGGAAGACGAACCATGACCTTGATCTTGCCTTTTATTTACATTTACCTCCAGATTTTTTTTCAAATGTCAGGAAACATTTATTTCCATATGAGCTGTTTTATCAACATCAACCACACCTGTTAGCATGCAGCCTCGGAGCAGATCGAGGTTCTCCATGAGGAGTTTGGGAACGTGAGGTGTTGAAAGACACACAAATACAAAGACACGATAATGAAAGCATGAAAATCTGTCAGTTAGTTGATCAGCTGATCTCTCTCGAATCCTCCCATCGAGCACATCAGGCATGAAACCCAGCCAGCCTCGCCCTGACACTCGAGCTTCATTCAACAAACGGAGCCTGCAGCACTGTTGGGATTACAACGCTCGGCTGAATACACTCCTGAGCAAACATACAGATGGTGCTTGTTCAGCAACCACAACAACCTGAGGAAACAGTTTACCCACAATGTCAGCGGCTAACCAACACATCTCCACCATGCAGCATCCAACACTCTGACAGCCTGAATCCAGAGGGATGTTTAACTTGACGGCTCACACACCCAGCAGTTCATTTTTCTCCTTTTCTAAATCTCCCACTGTTAAATTACGTATAATTACAAAGCCAGATATAGTGCCAGCCATGCTACAGTACAGTATTGGTGCTGACAAACAAGTAACACACACACAGTCGTGAGACACTGCCCACACACACTTGCATCTGCCAGTGTGAGTCATCCAAAATTACATTCAGCAGCTCTTGTTTCAGCAGCGGAGCAGTGGGGTTAAGGCTTTGGTCCTCGATTGTGGAGTTGGAGTTATTGTATTCTGGCAGCTAATAAGCTAACAAACAAAGAAAACAAAGAGGCTGCAGAGCTGCAGGAAAACAGAAATCACTGTTTAAAAAGGGGAAAGTTCATATAGTTCGAATCATCAGGAAGTAATTAAACTCAAATCCTCTCCTGCTTGTTTTTTTTACATCTTTCATAGCAGCAGCCCGGTCAGTGCCTTGCTCAGCGGTTTCTGTTGAAATGATAAAATATTTCATCTCTATTTACAAACCCTCAGACCTGCAAAGAGACAAACTTTCTGCTGTTGCATCACAATGTCTCTGCCATCATGTGGGCATTTAAACCTTTAAAGTTTGAACTCAAAACTCATTAGTTCTGAGAAAAAAAGACATTTTTGTCCAGGATTTTTTAGTTCAATATTAACATTTCAGAATGGGTTATTCAAATTTTTAAACAGACTTCATAATTTGATTCAAAGAATTCTATTCGACTTTACAAAATTTGGCATATAGAATATATTTGAGGGGTCCAAAAAATACAAATAATTCATTTTAATTCTGCCCGAACCGTCACATAAACGTAGCATTTTACCTGTAGGGGGCACTACAGCAGAATCTAACAGGGACAGAGGGAAGACATAATCTACAGCGGCCATAATTCAGTGTTTATGACTCTGACTAAAAATGCAATTTTGTGCAAGTCATCCTTGAATGTCCTTGTGACCTTGTTTATTGCAGTTCCTGATCTACAGTTGGTGCAGATTAAAAATGTGCAGTCCTGCTCTGTAATTGATGTTCCTGTTCCCCATGTTGATGCTGCATGATTTAATCACTGACATTTGTCATCTCTGCCTTCATCCCTCAGTGGAGAAACAGACTTGAGTGTTATCTAATGGGAGCTGGCACCTCTGGGCCACTTCATCTTCCAGGCCTTTAATGAATTAATAAAGACCTGTTAGCTTCTCTAAACACAGCCGCACACAGAGCTCAGATACCTCAGTGGATCGGCTCAAAACACCCCGGGGCTCCACCACTGCAGCACCGGCTGCCACGCCAGCCAGCCAGCGAGCGTAAGACTCTGACAATCAGCACCCAGCGGCGGGTCAAACTGGCAGCGGCGCTCTGCTTCGCCTCAGTCCTGCTGACTCCATAATGATGCAGCCTGCTGATGACAGGAAGAAACCCCACTGCTGCATTTCTGCTCCATGGCATTTTCACACTCGAGCCTTTAGCAGAGCATTCATTCGCTAAGACTGACAACTTCTCCTCTCCCTGCCTTTTAAATCCTCACAGGGATTTTCATCACAACTGCAACTAATAGTGATGTTTTTATTGATTAATCTGTCTTTTGTGTTGCCAATTTATCTGTCAGTCCGTAAAATTCCAGAAAAATGCCAATCACATCATTCCCAGAGACTCAGCTGATAACACACAAGAGAAAAACTGCAAATTCTGACACTGGAAACTGAAAACAACATTTTTTTTGTCAATCAACTGAACACATCGGCTTATAAAAACAGTTTCACAGCTGCAGCTCCCATTCACACTAATGCAGACTCTGTCGCTCCTCTCCTCCCTTTTCATCCTCCTCCTCTTCCTCTCCTGTGGTTTCTTTCCTGCTATTAACAATCCAGAGAAACCTCCCACAGGTACCTACTCCTCGTTCTCCATTGATCCCACTTCAGAGGCTTTTCAGGAAGAAAACGAGTGTGAGAGTGTGTGTGTGTGTGTGTGTTTTCATAAACACTTGGCAACAATCTGAAAAAAGGACCCTTTTCTTTTCTTTGATAACCTAAAGTCTAATGTCGGCTTACACCATCCTGCCTCTGCCACACAGGAAACCATGAACTCTCCATGACCCAAACTCCCTGAACACACCTGAGGCTCAATGAGCAGGCATGACCATCCCCTCCTGCATCCATCAACACCTCTTTCTATATGAAGATGCCTTCAGGAACCCTGGTTCTCTCAGAGTATCGTTCCAGACTGGTGAGGAACGTCGACAAGCTTCCTCTCATAAAGGAAAACCTTTGTCGTCTTTCATTCTTATTTTACTTTAACTCGAGAGCTTCCCTGAGTGAAACCGAGGAGCACCTCTTCACCTCCACCTCCACCACCATCACCGCCTCCGCCTGCCTGCACTGAAGAGCAGCTTTGTTGTGGAAATAACAATGAAGGAGCTGAGCGTTTGTCACCTTCTGCCTCTCAAGTTTCCACGAGAGCAGGGTGGTCCGCTCGCTCGGTGTCAAAGACGACCTAAAACACCTCCACCTGAGTCACCCAACAGTGACTGAGCTGTCATTGAACTCATCACAGAGTCCCAGTCACTGTTGTCCAAACTGGGGTTAAGGGTAAAACATGGGGTCGACAGCAAAGCAACAGCACTGCACAAACACTGATGGTGAGTTACTGCCTCATCGCTGAAAGCATCAGTCAGCCAACAAACACTCATTCATCTTTTTACATTCACTGCCTCCAATAAAGACTTCAAATCAAGATTTCTGGATCCACTGTGGAACATTTTTATGATCCTTAACCTCTTAACAAAAACGTGTGGGGCAACTTGAACCCAGCTGCCCCGGGGGCAAACAGTCAGTCAGAGGTCTGGAGAAGTTCAGGCTTCATGACGGACTCTTAGAAATGAAGCGTGGTGACCAGAGGCAGGTGACCAGAGGCAGGTGACAGGTGACAGGTGGGGTTCATACAGCCAGTTAATCCACCGCAGCTCCGCTCATTCATTACATGATCACTTCTCTGTTTGTTATTTAAAGCGATGTGAAGAAACTGATTTTGTAACTTTAACATGCTTTGTTAACATTTTTGCCATTAAAAAAAACTCAAACACAGATTTACCTTCAATGAAAACGATGAACTGCTCTTATAAACTAAAAATCTCTACATGAGCCTCCGACAAACGGTCTCAGACTATTTTTAATTATCCGGCTCATTTTCGAGGAAAACCACGAATAAATGTTTTTTTTGTCTCTAATTTATTTTTTTAATGTATTTATATGAAATCCCTTCACACGGTAACGGGACACACAGGGTCTGTTTTGTTGCTTTTCCACATGCAGAGACATCAGCCGGTTAAACTAAGTCATCTGAGTCAAAGTTGTCCGTGTCTGTCCTCCGTCAGCGTTCTTAAACCATCAGTCCACCTGCGCACCAAGTGTCCCTCCGCGGCGGGAGGACGCGCGGTGAGCGGCGGGCGGACAAACTACCGAGCGGTCCGTCTTACCTTGTAGACATTCTCCGTTATACGGTGCACCTCGTCGGTCCGGGACATCCTTGTTGGCGCGTCAGTCAGAACCATAGACTAAGATTTCCTTTGGGTGAGGTTGACACGATTTTCCGAACTGTGGCGGGGAGACAAAACGCAGCTGTTCGCGGGGAAACGCGGCTCCTGTCGGTGCTGACTGAGAGAGACGAGCTCGTCTGACCGTGGGATCCCTGCTTTTATAGGAAAGTCCTCCGCTGCGCCCACACCGGCTCCCCACGCAGCCGCTCCGTCAGTCGGTGCCTCTCGGTTGGAGCGCAGAGGAGGACTCACTTCAGGAGAGGCGGTGCTGCCTTCAATGCCAGTGGGAATGGAGCAACTTACGACCTGAGGATCCTGAACAAAGAAACTGGACCTTTTGTGCTCGAAAACTTAAATGTTGAGCCATGTGGAATGAACGAGGCGTAAAGATATTGTGAAATACTCTAAAGGAAGACGATGTGAAGCGTTTATGTGATGTTGGAATAAATCATAGGAACAGATTTAACTGCAGAGATCTGAATCTGTAACCTGTGAGTGTGACTTTATAGTTTGATGAGATTAACTTGCTGCAAAAGGGTCAAAAATGAGCTGCATGGTCAGTTTTTCTCTCTGTTTTCCATCATTCTATCATAAAATGTGTCGTCCTGCCGCCTGGCTGCAGTTTGCTCTGCAGTCGTTGATTTAATATGCAACATATGAGCTTAAAAATGCCTTTATAATCAACCCCATGAAACTGGAATCTGGACCCTCTTCAAGAGAAGCTCTTAAGATCAAATAATATGATAATGAAGTGGGTTTCATCTTGTTATATTCATGTTGTGATTTAGCGGAGCATCCTGATAATCAATGTTTTTGTGCTATTAAAGATGTTGACACACATTAAAACTGGAGGCACAGGACTCTCAGGGGCCCCGGGGCCTTTTCTCATTAAGTCAGCCTCGACCGAGCCAACATGCCAAGAGTGTGTGAAGTTTTCTGTCACACTGATCACCACATGAGGTGATTTCATTCATTCCTTTGAAGAAAAGCCACCAAACCTGCCAACAGTTGCTCTCTGTGCCTCATGATTGAGCTCCGCTGCTGGGAAACTTACTGAGTTATGATGTTTTGGTCCAGTGTGTCACTCGGGTCAATGTTAATCAGATACCAGCTAAACTGAAATGTCATGAATGAATAAACAGCCTTCCAGCAGAAAGCGATGCAGCGTCCCACAGTTTTTAAATTTTTAATGAAAGCTCTGCTCTCTAACACATTTACACGGCCTGATTTTCAGAACAAACTATTTTCTGCATCTTCTCAAACTTCCTGCGGGAGGTTAAACTATCAAAACATCAAAAAAGAAACATCAGAAAGTGTGACACTGGGATCTTGGGGCTTTTACAGCGAGTCAGTGAACGCAGCATAGCATTTAAACAAGCCACGCCTCCTCCGCTGTGTCACACGCTGCCCACGCGCCGCCTCTGCCACAACCATTCAGAGGACCCGAGCATCACATGAAGAAAGTTAACAGATTTGTTCAGTCTGGTTACATCAAGCAACATCACATCCTGCTGATGTTTTCAGATTCGGACTTCATGCAAAGTCTCATGTACATTATAATGTATTATTATTATTATTCTGCTAATATTGGTCCTGTAGCTGAGTGTCCACCTGTTTTCCAGGCTCTGCAGCCTCTGTAGATGAGAGTTGAGCTGCTGTTCACGTGTTTGTTTACCCTGTTTGCGGCTCGTTTTGTCTCTGTGGGCTCTGGTTAGTCTGAGTGGGACGCAGCCACTCTTTCTTGGATTTCAGAGTTTTGTGTGGTGGGTTTGGGAATCCCACACATCTCAGCACATCACGATGCGAAGGCCTTTCAAATGACAGTTTATGAAGAAAGAGACAAAGCAGAAGATAACAGCAGATCTGTGTGAAAGAGGACAGTCACGCCTCTCCCATTCTGCTGCATGTTTCAGTGGAGTGAAACAGATGAGATATTTTAGTGCTGATGGCAGCGAGGAGAACAAAGCGGAGCTCTAACAGGGACTGAATCTGTTTTTAATGTCACATCTGATTAAAGTGGATCATGTGGAGACCAAACTGTGGCCAGTTAAAGGGAAATCAATCAGACATGTTTGGTTCTTCGGCAGACTGTCAGCGAGTCCATCGATTCTCTCCTCTGTGACCATTCAAACCCCACAATTAGTTTCAACAACCTGACGAAGGCTCCCGTTATGTTTGCTGACTGACGATCAATTCTGAAGTTTAGTTATTCACAAACGAATTAAAGTAATGATCGTTAATCACGGTTAGTTCGAGTGATAAGCAGAGCTGCAGACTCGAGTGGAGCGTAAAAATCACAACAGAGAGACTTCAGACTTGATTTGAGACGAGACGACAACCAAGTCTGAAACTAAGACTTGAAAACACAACAGCACTCATCTTAAACAGATACTTATTCAGGTTGTGTGATAAAAAATGATCTCCGTTACATAAAACATGGTTAACAAATGATCAAGCTGACTCACCAATCAGTTATTAAGACTTGAACTCGTTTCATAGGACACCTGGACTCTTTAAAGATGTGAAAATGACATTTTATTTACCTGAGACTTGTCACATGACCTGATTA
>JAPZDZ010000014.1:1796992-1812333 GCA_029783805.1 Acanthurus tennentii | reverse complement strand
CGCGAACACTCATGAGTGATATTTCAATAGATTCTATGGAATTTCCACGAAATGGATAACTTTCTAACGGACAAAAAGCTCATTTCCTTTTACATATAAAATTACAAAATATGCATAATATGGAAATGGAGACATACAAGACTACCTTTTTGCTGTGATATTAGCATTAGAAGCTTAATGTGTACTTTTTAAAATCGATCATTTATCTGACGAATTTGAACGTTATGGTGTAGTTCCTCGAAGCTTCCACAGGAGGGCAGTGGACATTTATATATTCGGGCGAACACAACCACATATCCAGCAAAAGCTTTTAACAAAGCTAATAGAGGTTATGAAATACACAGAGGTGTAGTAGAAAAAGGTAATCCGACCTTCGTGAAGTCGTTAATTATTCATCCATCATGAAAAAGGCCGAAAACTGTGTCTGACCTGCCGCGAATGTAAAATAAAGACACAAACTATCAGGAATCAGGGATGTTCACTGCCCTCCTGTGGTCAAATAGGGGAACTGCAGCATGACATTCATTAAGCTCGCGTCAATACAGAGACGGCCGACTTCTGGTGAAGACTTTCAAAATAATAAACCCACTGCAGCAAACACAAACCAATATTAATTTACTTTTCAATCGATTCTACCCACAAATGTTTTTTTAAAAAATAAAAAGCAATTTTTTTCAATTTTAGCGGTTTTATAACTGTATTAAATTTATTCAAAATTTGGAACTGCTCTTGAGAAAACAACTCTGACAGATCCTGACATAATTTTGAAATTTTCCAAATCTCCCTTACACAAAAATACTCGCTGAATTACTGTTCTCTGTTTATAAGATGATGATTATTATTTTAAGTAGTAGTAGTATTACAAGTAGAAGTAGTAGTATTTTAAAAAGCACTAACCAGCGACCTATAACTTCTCTTTGTTATTTTTATTGTTAATTTTATTGTTATTTAGTTTTTTACAGACTTTTTCCTTCTCTTTCACTCTTCTCAACATTTAGACTCTGCTCCGTTTTTTTTTATTGATAAATGCTAACTTTGCTCACTTTCATGTGGAGGCGGTTTCAATTGTTCCACACCGTGACCGCGAGAGGGCAGTGTATATTTTTGATGTTGACACAAAACGTTTCCCGCCTATGGAAGCGCTTATAAGCACTGATGCTAGGTACTTCCGTTAGTTAAATCTTCTGCATTACTCTGCTATTAACGTTCTTTACATGATTAAACTTGAATATAACAACTGTTTTCCTTAAAGTATCGATAGTTAATTCATGTCTGCGTTGTTCTCATCGGATAACGCAAAGTTTTAGTCGTCATCGTGAGAATAACTTGATTTCTTGATTGTGTCAGTTTAGTCGAGTGAATTTTGAAAGTCTTACCGGAAATGCAATATTGTCTACATTGACGCTAGCTCTGTTATGTTATTGTAGTTCCTCGCTGTGACCGCTAGAGGGCCGCGAACACTCATGAGTGATATTTCAATAGATTCTATGGAATTTCCACGAAATGGATAACTTTCTAACGGACAAAAAAGCTCGTTTCCTTTTACATATAAAATTACAAAAATATGGATTATATGAAAATAACGAAGAAATAGCTTAAATACATGGAGACATACGAGACTAATTTTCTGCTGTGATATTTGCATTAGAAACTTAATTTGTACTTTTTAAAATAATTGATCATTTATCCGTCGAATTTCACTGTAATGGTGTAGTTCCTCGCAGCTTCCACAGGAGGGCAGTAGACATTCATGTATTCAGGCGAACACAACCACATATCCAGCAAAACCTTTTAACAAAGCTAATAGAAGTTGTTATTGACAGGGGTGTAGTAAAGCATTGTGGCCACCAGAGGGCAGTGAGGCATTAAGTTAACAAATAAATGACCACTCAACATTTCACGGATAGTATTGCAGTTACACACTGGGGCCGCCAGAGGGCACTGAACAAAGTTTTTAAACTATCAATTCACAAACGTCAAGGCAGATTTAGTAAAACACAAGTGCTTCCTGTATCTAAAATTAAAATTAAATTTAAGATAAAACGTTTTAAAAAACGGTAATAAAGCACATAACAAGGTGATTAAAGTTTTCGGCACTTGTCTGATGGTAAGAAAAAAAAATAGAAAAATAATAAAATAAGTAAATACAGGAAGAGACTGCTAGTGAATGTAACTATAATGATGACATAATTTTAAACGTTGGCTAGCATTAGTGTTAGCTTAGCATGTTAAAGTAGGACGTTGCTTTCCGTTATTTATAGCACAGTTAGCTCGGCGGTTTGTTGACAGTAAAGTTATTGTGCCGTTGAGTTCAGTGAGCTTCAATTTTTATTTGTATTAAATTTCTTTTGTTCTTCCTGTGTTTATATTTTTCTGTATTTGAGACGTTTTGTCGTGCACATTTTAATCTGTGAAGCCTTTTGAGTTTTCTTATGAAATTAGCTCTATAATTGAACTCCTTAAATAAAATCCTTGCAACAGAGTGGATGAATTAAGGTTTTAATCAGTTATTCAACACAGTTACAAACCTTTTTGAAACTTGTCAGTGAGTTAAAAACTGGACTATGTAGGTTTCTTACACCCCTCTGTTTTCTATCTCTGTGGCTTGTAGCCTGTACTGAATTTGCCTTTAATCTTAATTGCTTCAGATTTAAGTGTTTCAGTGTTTAATGAATACAATCTCACCTGTAGTGCTCAGGTTAGTCCGATTATTATCCAACTATTAGGTCTGTTAATCAAAACAAGCACAAAAAAGTAATTTGGACTAACATTTATTCATGAAAAGGTCGTGTTGAGACCACAGAGTTCATTAATGTCAAGTGTCCATTCAGACATGCGGGCGATACAGAAGAAAATACAGCACATGACTAAACCACAGTCTTTAAAAAATAAAAATCAGTTCACAAATAATCTTACAAAGATTGCATAATAAAGAAAGGTTATAAAATTTCCCAGAAATAGTGCAATTTTACCACCACCAGGAAAATAAAAAGAAACCCGTTCCACTTAAAATGCCAATTGCTTAAATGCTCCACTTCCACAGAGCCAAATAGTTTGGTTTTCTTCATGTGAATCACTGCATACTCAATGTAATGCTTTTTGTTCTGATGGCAGGGGTCAAAGAAGTGCAAAGAAGCCGATGTTATCTGGGCGGCTACATGTTACTGAAACTGACAGTTAAATTCACTGAAAACACATGAATGTTGGTGAACAACAGAGTTCAAAAGCAATGTTTGCTTGTGGAAACTAATCGCCTACATTGCACTTAGAAAAACAATTATCACATGAAGTGTATATATTGTATCTATATATGACATCTGAACAAGCCATCCATTCTCGCCACATGTCAAACTTAATGCAGAGCCAGTGTTGAAAATCATCCTCTAGTTGAAGAAACAAGGCTACATGTGTGCAAAAGAACGTCAGCAGGGTTTAAACAAAGTTTTCACATTTAAAAGGACAGTGCATGGACAGAACCTAAGGCAAAACTCCCATTCACTTTCTCAGGTTAAATGTATCTGATTCTTCTGTGCTGTGTGATGTAGTGTAACGTCTGGAGTGAATGTTTGAAAAGTCACCATTTCTTCATCCACCTCACAAATGTTTTTATAAATGATTAATACTTGGTGAGTCAGTTCTTCTTTAACGTCAGTTATTAATGATGTAATGAGTAAAAACAGCAAATAAAGTCTGCAACATATAAAAGGATGATGGAGCATAAACATCACTCCAGACGCATTAAGACTCAAGCTCACCACTGCAAAGCATCTGAGCTGTGAATCTGAGTTCAGGACTGAAAATGTGTTCATGTTAATGCATTTATTCAAATAAGTATAATTCATATCAAAAACCCTTTAAAATAGGTGCTCAGCTTCTGCTGTTCTATGTCAAATAAAGCCACTTCCCAAAACTTATACATGATATTCGGTCTCACGGAGTTGAACAAACACTTCCTCTGTGAAGCTTTAGTGTTGAGTTTGTGCTGTCGCTGCACTGCTGCATCAGACTGTCAGCGGCTCCCATTATTTCGTCCAGCCCCTTGTGCTTAACCAAGCCAGCAGCCCAAAGAGTCACTCTGCCAAGCGAAGGATGAGAAAGCTGCTCACTTCTCACATCAGGACGAATATCCCCGTCCAAAGCTTATCAATGATCATTAATGACACAAAACTCCCCGTCGTGTTTTTTCAACGTGTCCCTTTAAATTCCCTTCAACCACGAACTCTCTCACTCTCACCTGAATGTGAAGAAAAAAATTACAATTTATCGGTTTGCTGATAGGTATTGCACCAACAACGCACCTGCTTGTACAAAAACTAGATTATGCAGACAAAGTCGCAGCTACACACAGTATTTACAACACGATAAACACACACGCACACACACACACACACCAAACAAGCTAGATAGTTTTAACCAAACACAGCTGCGTGATTAAAAGTGGCACCAAAGTGAAACAGAGTGACGACGGGTCACTGCTGAGAAACAAACCCTCCTCTCACTGGAGGTCAAACGTACATTCAAGATCTGTTAGCAAAAATCCTTCAGACTCCTGGATGAGAGAAAACTTCAAGAACGTTTCAACAAGTCCCATCTGGATCTGAACTCGACCTCAAGCCTCACATCTACACGTCTGAGGTGATCGGCTGGCGTCTGATGAGGGCAGAGTGCTACATGAACTGGTGTGCATATTTTTCACTACATTCCCGAGTTACGGGTTCTCGTTCAAAGCTAAACCTGCAGAGAGGAAGGCCACGGGACAATGACCATCTACCCAAAACCCCTCATCCTAACATCCAGCTGCCACATTTCAAGATTATCAGCCTCCTTGTGAGCGTGCATGCTGAAACACTCAGTCCTGGAGGGTTTAAATGTACGGATGTGCATGCTGGTGTAAAATGAGAAGAGGCTCTGATCTTCAACCTAATGCTGTGTGTTAAATTGTTTGTTAGAGGGCTTTGTGAAGGTCCAAAGACTCTGTGGAGAGCTGCAGCATCTCCTCTCCAGTGTTTGAGCTGATGGATCATACAGACGTTGCCTCGTTCCAGTCCTCCACATCCAACACAGAACCGTTGGGCAAACTATTAACGCACATGCTACTGACACTAAAGAAAAGAAAGTATGTCTCAGCTTCCATGTGTGAGGCGGCGTGGTAGTGTGTGGTTCAGAGATGTGCTGCTTTGGTTCAATCGTGGATGGATTCCAGTTCTGGAAGTGCTTAAAAAAACAGTTTCACAAACACAACAGACAAAACCATCTGAGGACACGAGCAAACACACTAACTGTAGTGCCTCCTTCAAAGGAGAACAGATGGAGAGATTACAAAGCATAAATATTATATATTATTTATATATATATATATATTTTTCCCTTTTACTGACTCCCTGTGAAGATAAAAAAAAACACTGTTAGAAAGAGGAGAAGGTGTCACATCAGCGTGTCGAGACCCTGCAGGCCCTTCGGTCAGTGCGATTCAGAAAACACGGAGCACCAGTGGACGAGGGTTACACACATGCACACCTCAGGCCCAGAGGGAGGGGCCCTGAACACACACACAGCCAGTCCCAGTGTGTGTGAGCCTCCACCCAGGACTGTGAGCGTCGGTGAGCGTGGAGCAGACAGGTGCTGGCGTGAACCCTCAGGTGCTGAAGCCCGGCAGGTTGAGATCGGTCAGTCCTGCTCAGACACCAGCCTGCTTCCTCTCTGCTGGAGTTCAAAGCTGGTGAACGATGCTGTCTGTGTGATTGACCGACGGGCCGTCCTGCCGCAGACGCTGCCACTGGAAAGTTGTGCTGAGGGAGCCGACCTCGTCCTCCTCGTTCTCCTGCTCCTTGGCAAACTCCATGAACACCTGCAGGAGAGGAAGACAAACAGGTCAGATGATCTGTTTCCTTCAAACTGTCCAAAACCTAAAGATTTACAGCCTTGCTGAGGCCTCCACAAAACCCCTCTCGGACCCCTGTTGGTCCTCAGACCTTAGTTTGAGAACCACTGTTTTGATCACCTACCTGCTCTAAGGTCGACTGGGAGAAGTTGTACTCTTCAAAGTTGAAGGTTTGCTTGGCTGCAGATCAACAGACATTAAAAAGATAAATTATATTGAATGAATCAGCAATATATCGGTGATCACTGCTCTGTGTGTGTGTGTGACAGAGAGAGAGATCAGCAGTGACTCACCGCTCTCTAACTGAGAGAAAGACTTGGCCAGTGACTTGACGTCCTCCATGGGGATCTTGTAAACCATCAGAGTTGCAAAACTATAAAGAAAACATGTTTATTTAAGCAGGAATATCTTCTAAAGCAGCTATTATGTTTTGTTTTTTTTTTACTTTGTGGATCCTTTAGTAATGTTTCTATGCATAACAGGTTCCCCATCTTTTTTCTGTTTCTGGATCTTCAGATTCGTTCAGCAGGACTTAGCCTCACCTCTCTTGTCTGGCAGCATGAGGAAAGATTCGGAGGATCTCTTTGTGCAACAGCGCCACCTGCTGGAGCCCTGTCAGCTCCTCTCTGAGTTTAACCTCCAAACTGTAGCCTCGACCGTATTTTCCCTTCAAATGCTGGATGGAGCCGATGCATCTGTCCAAGGAAACACAGGGAGCATTACGAGAGATCCAGATGGCTGTTCTGTCAGAATACATCCAGCTGTGAGCACCAACCTCAGCTGGCCGGACACCATGATGGCCACTCGATCACACACAGCCTCCGCCTCCTCCATGTAGTGTGTGGTGAGGACGGCTCCCCGCTGACGGTTCTTGAAAGCAGCACGTATGGCTCTCCTGCAGAGAGAAGGCAGAGATGTCAGAGACTGGTTTTATAGATACAAAAGTTTGTTAAAAAAAAACTCTCTATTCCAAAACCTGTCTCTGAAGTTTGTTTATACACAGAACTTTCACACTTTGACCTGTATGCTTTGCTTTTCTTCTGATAACAAAGTTAATAGTTTGACATGTTGCACACACAACGGAGTCTAAAAAGTTCTTGTCATATGAGAGTACAGTCTTACCACATGCGCTGTTTAGATTTGGGGTCCATCCCCGATGACGGCTCATCCAGCAAAACTATCTGAGGATTCCCAATCATACTCAAGGCAAAGCACAACTGGAAACAGAATCAAAAAATGACGTCTTAAAAGCTTCCAACAAACTGCATCACATGATGCTTCAACAATCAACTGATCTGTCTTTGTTTTGCTGTTCATGCAGACCACAGCAGTTTGACTGCAAGTGAGGCAGGTTAAAGGACAAACCTTTAAGTTTTATCTGATTTAATTATTTTCATTTTGTAAAGTACAAAATGGTGAACATGTCCTCACCTTCCTCTTGAGTCCTGCTGACAGAGTCTTGGCTTGTTTGTTCAAGTGGTCCTTCAGCTCCAGAGCGTTCACCACACTGACAACAGTCATGACACACCTGTCAGCACCTTTTACCTCTTTTATTTCATTTTCAATGAAAAACAGGTTTGATCAAAAGGTCTAACTGGATCTCCTCAAACAAGGGGACTGCATAACTCTTGATCAGTGTCTGATTATGAAAGTGTTCTGTGAGACTGAAGTGAGACTCACCGTTTGATGATACCTGGTACGTCCTGTCCTCGCAGCCCCTTGACGGCGGCGTAGATCTCCAGGTGCTCCTGCAGAGTGATCCTCGGCCACAGCGGGTTCACCTGTGGACAGTAGCCCACATGCTCCAAAGGATTGTCCACCTGATGAAACTCTGTGCTGTAATCCCCCATCAGCACCTGGACGAGAGGAGACAGACCATCAGTGAACTGGTAAGGAACATTTGTTCTGCAACCATCAGCTTCACTCTGAAACCTCTGAATTTACTCATTACCGATGAAATTATGATGGTCACATGCAACAGAAAGGGACTGTAATGTCTTTCAGAATTAAAACAAACATGTTACATTAGTACAATAATGGTGATTATTTTATAAACAAATTTAGAGTTTGATTTTTTTCACCAAGTTTAAAATATTTCCACAAAACCAACACTGTTGTTGACTACAAGCATCACTCATCTGAACACAGAAAGTTATGAGACTGAAAATCTGAAATGTTGATCCAACAAATCAGGAAGTATCTTCTACAACAGAGACAAGAAGGGTAGCTTCTGTATAAATGATGCCACACCTGGCCTGCAGTGGGGTCAGTGTCACCTGACAACATGTGCATAACGGTGCTCTTTCCTGCTCCGTTGGGGCCCAACAGTCCAAGAACTTCACCTGAGAAAAGAGAATTTAAAGTTTTTATTAAATGAAAACTATTGCTGAGCTTCTGTCATTAGTTTCCTCATGAACTGAAACAATTCAAACATACAGAGTTCAATAAACATGTAATCTAACAAGCGTGAGTTCACCTGTCAGAGAGATGAAACCAACCTTTGCGAACACAGAAGGAGATGTTCTTTGTGGCCACTTTCCTCGTTTTGTTGAGAGAAAAACCTTCTCTTCTGCCTTTGTGCTGCTTCCTCAGGTTACTAACAACCACCACTGGCTTCTACATGAATGAGACACAAAGTAAAAAGAGACATATTCTACATGTGGTCAGTGGATACCTTCTTATGGCTCATGGACTAAAACAAACTATGAATAAAAACAAATACAGCATATCCAAATTCTCAGCCTAACACTGTGTGTAACCTTCACTGTCTGTGGTCAAAAACGCGCAGTAAAACGGACCAAATCTGATCTGGAAAAAAACACAGAGACAAAATTCAACCTTTTATTTTTCAATGCCAAAAGATTTTGCTCTTACCTCCTCACAGGACTGACAGGTGAGGGCCTCCTTCACTCTAGCCTTCTCCATCTGAACGTCCTCATCCTCGTTCAGCCCTTCTTCTGGGTTCCTCTCCACTTTGGGCTTTGACTTGGATGAGATCCTGTGAAGGTTTAAATAAAAAAATCAAGGTTGGATTTTGGTTGAACAAATATATACATATATATGATTCGATTACTTGTTTTTTGAGTCAATCTGTTAAATTCGGTCAATGTCTCTGGACAATATAAGTGATTTATCAAATAAATCTCCATTTGTAGTTTTTAAGTTATGACTTTAAATGTGATCATCACCTGCAGAACTGATCGTCCTTCATTGTCCTGCCTCCATAGTTCATCTCCAGCCAACGAAGCAAGAAAAGCAGTAAGATGCACTGGAGATAAGGCTGAGCACAGAAACAGACACATACAGCATGAGGGCAGAACACACACTTCTGCTATCTCTATTTTTTAAATGTAATAATGTTTGATTACTTATTAGATCAAGATACATACAGCCACAACAGCAATGAGCAGGTTTTTCCACAGGAAGTTTTCTTCGTACAGAGAAGGGAGGAAAGTCGCCTGTAAACAGGGAAAAAAAACACTTATTGAAGAACTATTCTGTATGGAGAGCTGAATGGTAAACAGTCAGCTAAAAGAGGCTGAAAGGGACTAAAAGCTACATAAAACTTTGAGTTGTCGATTCTCTGAGTTTATCTCTATGAGCAACTCACACACATCATGTCGTCTAAAATGTGCAAAAAAATGCCTGTTTAGGTCGACCGTGCCATCTCTGTGCTCCATAATGATACTAATTGATAGGTGGGGACCTCTAGTGGCCGTAATCATTGTGCAGGCTCAAAGACAAGAGGGCAAACAGAGAAACCACTGAAAGAACTGACTGCTTGCTCTGGTTTAAATCCCACCTTGGTGATGCAGTTGAGGCAGCCCATCAGAGGATAAAGAGGGTTGAAGAAACACAAGGCGTTGTGCAGGTTTCTGGTCAGTCCAGGGTTGTCATTCACAAACGACAACTGAACCAGTGAAGCCGACACCACACACACCTGGGACACAAGTTCCTCATTTAGAAAACCTCTTCGGAAAAGGAACATTTTAAGGAAAAACAAAATATATCATGCTGTTCACATTTCATTTTGTCAGTGACGCCTAAACTGATGTATCGTCACTGTGTGTAAACAAAGTTTCCCTCCTCACCATCATGGAGATGACAGAGAAGAAATCTCTGTTGCTTTGGACTCGGGCGAAGCCAAAAGAAAACACGTATGTGAATAGAATCATGGCTGGACCAAAACCAACGATACACAGGACCTGAGAGAGGAGACCAGGAACGTCATGAGCAGTGTTTCATTTCTCATGATTACACTTCATCATGTATTATAAATGTGATTATAGAATGTGTTAGAATAGAATGTGTTTTATGTTAAACGAAGCACTTTGTCCCAAGTGTGTTTTTGAAAGTTGAAACTAATTGACGTCAAAAAGGCTGAAAGGCTGTAAGAAATTAAGATATAGTTGACCAAAGGATGTACAGAGGACAAGTAGTGTATAAAGTAACCTAATATAATGTGTGTGTGAGCCACTACAAGCAGCAGTACAGACCACAGCAGTGAGGTTGCTGGAGGTGAGCAGGTTTCCAGTGTGAAAGGAGAAGAGGATGATGGTCATGCAGGACAGGATGAGGTAGTAGAAGGGGATGTCCACGGCTGCCTGACCGCACCAGTAGGCTGATGGTACCAGACCAGAGATCCGCAGTGTAGAGCGACACTTGATCTAAACATACAGGTCAAAAAAGATAAAAACACAAGGGAATGAACCAGATATCTACAGATATATTACACCGATTTCTAATAAGGACACTGAATCTTTGGGAAAGTCAGAAGTAGTGGGGCACTGAAGAAGACAAACAGAGAGAAATATGGTCTCTATGTGTTCTGAGTTTCTATGTGCTCTAGGGGCAAAGCTAGGAGCACATGGGAGCAACAGATCTTTGGCGATTGGACTCTTACGTCTAACACAAACTATAGAACTATGACGTACCCGGTCGGATTCTACCTTGAGACCTTTGTCATATGTTCTCCCCTTCTTTCATGTTCCCTGCTGCTCTTTACTTCTCAAACTGTCCAATAAAGGCAAAATGCCGGAGGAAAAAAAAAATCTTTTAAATGAGTGGAGGAACACTGAACAAAATAAGCAGGTCTGTGAAGAACCTATTTAACAAAGTCATGTGTTTCTTTGCTGATGAACATAATATTTAATCTCTTACAAAATAAAAGCCTTACTGGACTGAAGAAATGATTGTTGGAATCACAGTCATTGGGAGTAAGTGATTACCTCTCTGTCTCGAGTGTGATCCATTGCAAAGTACGCAGGCATTCCAGCTGCCAACATTCCCAGTATGATGGCTTCTATGTACACCAGAGCGTAGGATGTAGCATCTGGAATTTGCTGAGGGATGTAACAGTGGAAACATTTAGCATCTTTAACAGACACAGGTAAAAGTTAAAGAGACAGGGTCTGTGTTTCTGGGGTGAAAACAAATACACACATAGTCAAATGGTTTGGTCCAGGTTCGGATCTGTCCGGTGCCATTCAGACCTCTTAGAAGAGCGTTGCTTAGTACATTGACAGCCATCGGCAATGAGTGAACTGTGGTGCTGTTGAATGCAACACTGTATCTGAAACCCTGTAAACAGACAGCAGAGGAAGTGAGAGAGGAAGTGGTTCATCTTAGCAGGTGAACTGCAGTTCAAACACATCTGAGGTTCTCAGATAACTCAGCAGAAGTCAAACCACAACCAAAATAACCTTAGGCAGAGATGCTGTAGAAGATCACATTTGATTCTTTATCTCCTCTCTCATCAAATTATGGTATAAAAAATAAATACAATCCATCCACTATAAAGTGACCTTGTTGGATCCTGTTACGTTGAATGCGGCGCTGTGTGGAGCTGCAGCCATGTAGTCACTTTGTTTCATCATTTCCACTTTGATGTTCTGAGACTCGAGGTTGTGGATGAAGTCGGAGATATCAGAGTCTGTTAGTGCAGAAAAAAAACACTGTTACCTTCTAAAAAGGAAAACTACACTGTCTGGAGGTTAACACGGAGAATGTTGATAGGTGAGAAGATCATCACCAAAGAGGTTGATAAGAGAATATCGGAGAACATTCAAACAAACACCTATAAGCAGCTTTGCCTTTAAATTTATCTCATACAAGATCTAGGTTTCAGTTACACAGTTAACATCAGCTTTCCTCTCAGCTCACAAAGCAAAAATCTTGTCCTCTGAAAAGTCTCCAGCAGACGTACCTGAGGAGTTCTGAACCAGGAGACTGGTGGTGTATCTCCGGGGCGCCTGGTTCCTCTTAAGGAGGTAAATAGGTGAAAACTGACGGTCTGGGGAGTGAATCTGGATGTTTCCTGTGACTAGAGACAGGACAAGCACCGCAGCAACAAACACCAAGAACAAGGCCAGACTGCAAGAGAAGAAAGGTAGTGAGGAAACACAGGGTGAATGGATGGGACACAGCCTCAAAAACACACATTAGATGTTTTATAATTCTACAGCAAATTATAAATCCTTTAACCATCCATTTACTTAAACACTTGATCAGTTGTCTTTTCAAAACATTCTTTATTTATCTATTTATCTTATTGTCCCTTTATGCAGTTACTCAATTCAGCAAATCAGGTGTCTTAATACTGAAGCCCTGATGTCAAAACTGCAGCTTGTTTTTTTTAATTATTCTTCTCTATGAACACGTACGTGTAAACAAAGGCCTTTCTCTCGCGGCGCATGTTGAGCATGTGCAGCCAGGCCATGGTGCTGAACTGCTGTCGCCACAGAGCGTGACCCATCACAACATCTGACTTGTGGTCTGAGAAGGTTAGCAGTCGCTGGTCTGTATCGTCCAGAGAGGCGTTGTCACATTCGTCTTCCACCTGCTCCTGATTAAACACACTGTAGTCTAAAAACATACAACAGACGGACACACAAACACACATTAGTCATTTTATGGATGGAGGGAGTGGTGTGGGATTTTTTTTCGTTTAACAGTCCTTACTGCTGCTGTGGCAACACACTCACCAGCTTGATCCACTTCAGCCTCTGCTTCCAAACGGAGAAAAACATCCTCTAGCGTTGTCATGGAAACTCCAAAATTGATAATTCCCAGATCGGGTCGACAGTCGAGCTCCGAAAACAAACCTATGAAGGACAGTTTAATGAGTAATCAGTCAAAGCTGAGTTGTAAATGACTCACAGTGACTCTTTGGGTGGGGTTTGCTGCTAAACAACAATGTAGACAGTCTGAATTCTGGCAGTCAGCGCGAACTACATCAACCGTCTCGCAAACATTAGCAAACATCTAAACCGTCTTTCATCAACTAACATTAGCTTAAACCATTCTCTGTGTGTTGAGAAGGACCTATTCATATTTCGTAGGTAGAAACTGTGTGGCCTGACCTGGGAATGTGTCCATGCTCTCGAAAGGCAGAGTGAAAGTCAACTCTGCCTCGTGTTGTCGGGACAACTTTGCCTTTGGAACATGCTGCTTGACCAAAGACGAGATGTTTTCAGCTTCACATCTCTCAGTGATCGACATTCTGAGATGGATAAAAGAAACATCTAGAATTAGTTGAATATAAACTTACAAGTAGTTTAAGACATGGCTTGTTGGGATGAAGGCATAACAATCCCTCAAAATTGATAGAAAACATAAAATATAATTTTTTTTAATGCCATGAAATGCTTTAAAATTTTATTTTTTTATATAATCAAGGCATCTATAAAATGGTTAATCATTGGGTCGCAAACATCTTTAAATATCCAAAAATGGGCAAATCTGTTGCTTTGTATTGTGTGATTATGTGGCAATTTTTCAGCACTTGGAGGGTCACATGAGTAAACAAACTGTATGTGGGATGTGAAATCCACTTGCCTGAGATGATATCCAACACCACACTTGATTTTAAGATACAGAGAAGAGCCGACACATTTCAGCTGTCCTTGAGAAATCACAGCTTTTCGATCTACAGAGAATATTAACATCAGTGTTTAACAATGAAAACAGAGCAAGAAATCTGCAACTCTGAAATTGCAGTTGGCAGTTTTTAGTCCTAAAAAAAACAGTAACAAGAAAAAAATGGCCAGGAACAGAGTTTGTAAGTGTAAAATTTGAATAAATCCCTGAATCACTTGAATCATTGACTAATTTCACACAGCAATGCATGTAATAATAAAAACACACTGACATGAGAACAACACAAAAGATTTATTTTAAAAAAATCAGCTAATTTTGACTTAATTTTAGATTAAAATTACAAAAAAAAGCTAAATCTGACCCTTTTAATTTCAAAGTTGGGCTGAGATCTGTTTGAGATCCGTTGGTCAGTACATGTTGTGTAGCAGAGAGAGTTCATACCAGCAAGAATGTCAGCCTCGTCCATGTAGTGTGTGCTGAGCACTGTGACTCTGCCGGCTCTGCGGCTCTTCAGCAGCGACCAGACCTGGTGTCTGGAGCACGGGTCCATTCCTGCTGTGGGCTCATCCAACAGCAGGATCTGACAGGAACAAACATGATGGAAACTGCTCAGAATGAACCCAAGCTGATGTTTTCCTGCTACAAGTGGTCTTGAGATTCAGCTCACAAAAGTTATGTGAGGTTGAATGGATGAATGTGCATGAATGCAATAAATCACTCAAGCAGTACCTGATATATCAGATTCATAAGGATGGGACGGATGGACAGACAGACAACCCAAAAAACACAATGCCTCCTGTCACAGCTAACACCAGCAACAAGGCATAACTAATTAAAGTAAACTATTGAGGGTAAAAGCATCCATTTTAACTCCAGGTACCTTAGGATCTCCGAGAATGGCGATGCCCACAGAGAGTTTCCTCTTTTGGCCTCCACTTAGATTCTTGGCCTGAGCAGTCATGATCTTCTCCAAGTCCAGATCCTTCAGCACTTTGGTAACCTGTTGGAGAAAAGCAGAGTCACACCAAGGATCTTATTATCTCAGGCACATTGACATTTTCGTCATAATGCTGTAAACTGAACTTGTATAAAATGTTCCTCCCATCCACAAACAAAACAATTTATACTAGACAACCTCTACTTGACTCATCTTAGGAACCAAACAGCAGAGCCTCTTAACTATTTATTTTGTTTAAATCATCACCTCGGCATCTATGTCTGAGGGTGGGATCCCTTTGATGGCAGCAAAGATCTTCAGGTGCTCCTCCACAGTAAGCACATCAAAGATGATGTTGAACTGGGGACAAATTCCCACCAGCTGCTTCATTTCTGACCCCTCTGCGATCTCTGCTACAGGTGAGCCGTAGATGGTTGCTGAACCGTTAGTGGGCGGACAGATGCCACACAGGATGTTCATTAGAGTGGACTTTCCAGCCCCACTGTGTCCCAGCAGAGCTGTGATCTGGCCCTCATAGATGTCAAACGTCAAACCTGGTGAGGGGGCGTGATGACAGAGAGAAAGCTTTATGAAATCAATTATAATATGCACATTAAGATAAGAGCAGACACTCAGCAGGACAAA
>JAPZDZ010000014.1:1776709-1796892 GCA_029783805.1 Acanthurus tennentii | reverse complement strand
CTCTAAGGTTACAGGCTGGTCATACAAGCTCTCCTCAGCCAAGAAGATGAAGCAGAGAGTGTGTAACTAAAAAAGAATCAGGCTGCATTTTTAACTGAGCCTTTGTGCATGGTATGTTAAACTGTATTCTTCTCTAAATTACCCCAAAAGCATCCGGCATGAAAAAGCCTTATATCAAATTATAGCCTACCCAGCATTGAAATAGACTGTAAACACTCAGAAATAGCACCCAAATGACACATGTCCAGACTTTTACCGTATGGCCTCTTTCCCTCTGAACTCCGGTGAAACAGGCTCGACACACTCCTCCCCACCAGGAGGTCCCTTCACTTCTGCATCGTACACTGAGCTCACTTCAACGTAGCGCTTTCTGCGCTTGGACCAATAGGATGGCTTCAGGAAGTACACCAAGGACCTCCTCATTCCAAACTCACCTGCATATCAGACACATTTAATCAACATCTCATGGGACAGTAGTATTCAAATACTGACAGGTTAAGATTTAAGTAATCCTGAGGAAACATCTCTATTGCTGCAGAAACAATACTGATACCTAATACCAGTATTTTAGGGACAAATTAATTAGCTTTATATCATAGTGAGGCACACCGCATGTGTGTACTTACCGGGCAGCACCTGGTCCAGGTAGATGGCCAACAGAAGATAGAGAATGCAGTCCAAAACCAGCATGAGCAGGGGCACGTAGAGAGGATGGGGGCCGTTGGCCAGGGAGGAGAACACAGCACCATCTCCCTGCGCTTCCAGATAGACTACCTGAAATTTGTACACACAAACACACACAAATACATTCAAAATAATGCCATCAAGCCAGCAGTAACTATATTCATGGATACATTTCTTTTCCAAGAAGGTTTTTCATTACAAGGCATATACTCTGAGATGACAAGTGGACGAGTGTGTGGTAATGTGTGCATGTTTGTGTGTGTGTGTGTGTGTGTGTGTGTTGGTCACCTGAGCAATCCCGATTGAGAAGGCGCTGGGGGAGAGCAGGCAGAGGAGCCAGACCAGAGGCTGAGGGAAGTCCTTCATCAGCACAGTGAACAGCGACAGGCAGCCAAACACCACCGTCAGCATGGAGCCCACTGTGCTGGCAAACTTGGGCTTCTTAAATAACGGAGTCAGCATGAAGGAGAAAAAGATCTGTGATGGGGGGGGCATAAGAAGGCAGAGAGAGATTGAAGAGGGAAAAAGAATCAGTATTTTTTTTGACTATACTATTAATATTGTTGACTGTGGAAAAAAAAAGACAAATCAGACTTAATAACAGTGTAATTTAAACTTACTGATGCAGTTAAAAAAATTTTTTTCAAATCAAACCATATAGGACTTTGAACTGAATTGAACTGGATTACGTATAGGAAGGTTTGAGTTTGTGTTAGCAGTGTAATACAGTACATGTGATTTTTGAAGTAGTGGATTACAACAAGGCTTTGTAGTAAAATATAATCAATTACACTTATGAAACAGAGGAAGTTTCAAAAAAGGCCTGCTTGTAATACAAGTCTGCTTCAAATTAAGGCCTTATTCATTGCAACCTACCGCAGGGGAGGTAAATCGACATCCCAGTCACTTTTAGAGGAAATACAATAGTTTAAGTAAATTGCAGCTTTACTCACTGATGATATTCCGTAAAGGAAGATGAGGAAGAAGATGACAAAGAAGTCACTGTTAGGGAACAGTGCTGTGTACGTGGCAATAATGGACATCAGGATGGACATGGTGGTCACAAGAGCAGCATACAGGAGGCCCCAGGACAACCTGATGTTCAGCATAAAAACTTAAACAGTTTAACACTTAAAAGCACAGAAAACAGGCTTCTACTGATTATTTTGATACAAACAAAACTTCAACAAGTGTTCGACTGATGCTGTCTTCCAGCTCACCAAAAAGCGGTGTCATACAGTCCCATCATGGTCATGGTGTCCTTCAGGCGATGTTCTTTCTCAGCCGCCACATTGACGATAAGGAAGGTGACGAAAGGCGTGAAGGCCAAGACCAGGTAGATGGAGATGAGAGCATGGGGGAACTTCTGCACCTCCACAGAGCCTGGCTGCCCCATCATCACTACCTTCAGGTCCATCTCACTCCGCACTGAACGCTTTGTCTGCATCTGTACAACACAGATAAAAACCAAACACACCATTAAGTAATTTAAACTATGACTGTGAGTAATGTGGATCCCGCTTATAGACTAATATATCAACTGTTATTTAAAACAAATTATTTGAATTTAGTCTAAAAATATAAATTACAAGTTCCAAGGATCCAAAGTGAGACTTTTCAATGTCTTAATTTGTCTGAGCATCACTTCAGAAGCTAAGATATTCAAACACAATGATATAAAACCAAAGAAAAGCAAGAAAAACCCAGATTTAAGAAGCTAGAACCAACAAGTGTTTGGCACCTTTGTCGTGCATTTGTCCTAAATTATTTCTAAAAACACTCCACTGGTTTGGATTCTCTGTGAAAAGACATTATCATTGAAACTGCACGATCCAACATGCCTTAGATGTTTCAATAAACCAATCATAATGTCTTTGTAATGTGTCTTTTACATAAGAACCTTTTTCTTTTTCTTTGTGGTAAAAGTTATCCTGAGCAACACATATAGCATCTCCTTCCCTCTTCAGGTTTGAGTCAGTAAACACTGGAGAACAATGTGCTGATCTTTGGCCTGTCTCACCTGGATGATCGCCGCATCGATCAGAGACTGGAGGCGGATGAAGCCAGAGTACCAGTAATTAGCTGCTCTGCAGTTCACTGAGCTGGTAAAACAGTTGGCTGGAGGAGAACAAGCACAACAACAAACACTTTATATTTCAGCTCCGGTGGGTGACAATCTTAATGTAATTCAGTTGTAACATAATAAGACATAATTTAATACACACAATATATCCCTACTCCCCAACTCAATGACACCTGATTTGGACAATGATCCTGACATTTCCATTCAGGAAGGATCAATATCAGTGAAAGACAATGGCCAGTAATTTCCATAAATAAACAAGATCAAGCCTAATATCTAGAGTTTGGATTAAACACTAAAGAGTCTTCACTGTCTCTAGCCTTTTCGAAGAGCTCATGGTTGTTCATTTCTGGTTGTTGTGCTAAAAGTTGTAAAACTGATTTTTCCCCTTTTGGTAAGGATCAATGAAGAACCCATTTCAGTGAGCGCCTGATTGAAGGATTGCTGCAGGGAGCTTTTCTTTCTGTCAGGTTCCATCCTCCCTAAATGGAGCTCTGAATCCGTGTGGTCAGTGGATCAGTTTACAACACTGCAGGAAGTACATGTGATTAAGATTAAAATTTCTTTACCTTAACGGATATCAAGAAAACCCTGCTGCTTTGTGTGTAATGCCTTTACTGTGATTCTCAACTTGTTATTTCAAATTAGTACTTTTACTTTCAATGCTTCAGCATGGATGTTAGCAATGTGAGGCTTAACATAATTCTGCATGCGAATCACAAATATCTCCAAAATAAGAATTTTCTCTATATGTTTTATATGCGTAGAAATTGCAAAGGACACAATATAAAATACAAATAAATGAAATAAATTTAATTCTTTACCAAAAGATTCAGTGTAATCACTGGGTAGGGGCAGCTGGTTGTATGGGAAACGTAGTCTGTAAGACATGGCAGAGCTGTCCATGAACACAACACCAACATAGCTGGAAGGTTCATACAGGCTGGCGTTCTCCAGGTCCTCCTCAGTGGCAAACGTCTCCAGATCTTGCACCTCTGAAAACACAAGGGCAATGAAAGTGTCACAATCCAAGCATATTTAGTCCTCCATTTCTAGTTTCATTTCTTTAGTCAGATCATTGATTCTCAAAAACAAAAAAAGGGTTGTTTTATAGTGGATGAGTGAATTTAAAAGGATTAAATGGTTTTCAAGCACTTACGCATCTCTTGGGCAACCTCTTCCATAATGTGGCTGGTGATGTTAGTGATTGGTGTGTAGCCCAGGCTTTTGAAGAGGTGGCTGTTGCTCTCCAGCTCCATAGTGCTGATGCCTCCATAATAAACATGAGGATTCAGGGTGCTTATAAGTATTAAGAGACCCAAAAGCAGCAGCGGGAGGATCAATTCCTGCAAAGACAGACACGCACATAAAGCAAGGCTTGATTCAGTTTTTAATATTGCAAATAATCAAGCATCTAGATAACTTTTTTGGTGCATATGTCTTTAATTGTCCTACTACAAAATCGAATCCTAAATAAGCCTGCAAAGATTAGCTACCTTTTGCCAGCTAATGTGATTCGTGAGAATATTGCCTGCTTTTAGGGCTTCTAATGGCCAGATGAAACCACATGGCAGTATAAAAGAGCCATTCCTTTTCTTACCCAATCCATAAACTACTTGCCACAATCTGACCTTGAGCAACACAGCGAATTGAAACAATAAATTGGGAGCCACAGGCACGCCAAGATTTGATTTAGAAGCTTGTCCGGCTTTAATATTTTACAGCTTGTGGCTGACACTGCACCACAGAGAAAACACGATTCTAAGATCTATTTTACCTGAGATTATCTCTGTCCACAACAGAGCCAAAATCTCATTTAGCAAACACCCACATGTCATAAGTTTCCTTTCAAACAAAGTTGGCTTAGTTCCAACAAAACGCAGTATAAAAGGGATTAGTCTTGTTTCAAGCATCACAGGATAAATGTTTGTCCTGAGCTGAAGTAGCCAGTGACAAACTGTTAAAATCTCTGGTATGAGGTGAAATGGCTCCATTATTTACACTGCAGTTATGGAAAAACCCCGCACTTTCCTAACAGTTGGTAAGAAAGCTGCAAAATAACCCCCCGTGCTTCAAAGTTGATACACAGAGGCATTAAAAATGCATCAGTGCAACTTAAATCCAAATGAAAAATGCATGATTCAACAAAGAAGAAATTGAAAGCAGAAGAGGTACATGCCATCTAGTTTATTTAATTCCAAAATTTTTAGTGTATTTAGAAATAATATATATGACAATAACAGGGGCAAGGGGCCCAAGTCTAGTTTTGTTTTATTGGTCAATCAGGAATCAGAATCAGGACCATAAGGCCATGAGAAAATTAGTACTGAATTCAAGATAATGGTATACCACTCACAAACCAAAACAAAATGTTTTAAACATTTATTTAGCTGTCAGGGTGAAAAATAGTATTACTATAAAAGGGTAAAACAGACACATACTCTCCAAAAGGTATGTTACTGCTCTATATTTCAAAACAAATGATTGACTTTGCTGGATGACAGGTTGCTGCAACCATCAACAGGCAAACACTAGATAAAACTGAACACAGCAGCAACTAGCCTCCACCCTGAACAGATGCACATCAGTCTTCTAGAAACTAAGCACCTGAAGACTCTGTTGTTTGGTCCTCCATTTGATGAGCAGATTTTTGTAGAGAAGACTTCTTGTTTGGTGCCAGACTCCAGCATCCCTTCTATACGTGGGCTGCATGCTTTCAGCATGCCTCATCTGAGTGACGTGCGGATGAGAAGTCGTCTCCCTAATGCTGGCCTCAGCTATTGTGAGAACATAAAGGCCACAGAAAAATGAAGGTTAAACAAAAAACCCAAAAACCTTTTATTCTGGGCATTAGTTAGCAAATACCATAGAGCTTAATCATTTAGCTGATTATTTGATCTAAACAAATCAGTACCTTCTTTTTTTCATTTCCCATGTTTTAAGCTTTTCTGTCATGCACAAACCAAAAATACATGACACCATGATGAAAATTATCATTAGCTGCAGACCTAACACACAGCATGTGGCCACAGAAGGATCATTTACAGCAAAAGAGGCATTAAAATATTTCACCATTTCTGCATCGATGCAGTCATGGATCAAGGACGATGGGATGGATTAGTCAATGATCTGTGTAATTTATACACCAAAATAATCAAACATTCCAATACATATCCACTGGTGTACAATATGCCAGCAATCTTAAAAGAACCATTTTACATGTCGGACGTTACAAATTGTAGAACGAGTTTATTGCCTTAAACGTATGGCAAACAAAGATAAACTGGAAGAAACATCACCTTCAAACTACTTTAGCAACCTACATTGAGGTAGCAACTTATAGTTTTTACTGTCGTGTCAGTGAATCATTCACTTTACCAGAGCAGCTCATGCTAGTGTGATGTTGATCCCCGTGGCCGTGTTGACAACTGCGTTTACGATCTTACAGTAGCTTCAGCTTGCGCACCGAAAAAGAAACTGAACATACCTGTCTTATCGGTATCTCGCTGGTTATCATCAATATGTTAGCAATATGGTGATGCTAGCCTAAAAAATAACGCTAACCTGCTGTGTGTCATGTTGGCGGTGCTGATGTTTCACTATGCTTTTTAATTATTCCTTTGAATCTGTGTAGAATTGTGCTTTTCTCCTTGTTCCGAGACTGACTGGGAATTAGGAAAAAAGTTAAGCTAGCGTTAGCTGTATGCGCGTGGCTGAACACAAAATTAACGGTCAGAAAAGAGACGTTTGTATCTTCTAAGCTAACGCGTTGTATGGCAACCCTGGTGACTGCGCACAAGCAAACATGCTAACAGGCTACTGCAGCGCAGCCGATACCCTTTAGAAAACAAACGCAATGCTAAAATTAAACATTTAACATACTCACGTATGAAATACATTAAGGCATATCTTTCCCCCACTTTTGATTTATCAGCTTTACATTAGAGACGTTGTTTCATTTCAAGTAAATTCACTGAATTAGCGCCTTGTTTCTTGCGTCGCTACTTCCTGCTGTCAAATACACAGCCCAGAAAACGTGACGTCCACCAATCAGATACGACCTACGAGTTAATGACAACCGGTTACACCAATCAGAATTCGCCCAAATGGCTTTTTCTGCATATCACAAACATTGCACGCCAATATAATACGTGAACAAACACAACTTGTTTTGGGTTTTATTAAGTTGAATTAAAAAAATAATTCATTACATTGAACAAAATCATGAATGCTACAGGTTCAGAGACACAAGCTTATACAAACAATTTGCAGTATGCAAATAACTAAATGTTTTGTAAAGTAAGAGCAGTATGAGGTCATCTTGTCAAGTGACTGGCTTTTTAAACCTAATTGGCCAAACTTGACAGTTATTTTCAAAACTTTTGTGTTCAGAAAATATATACCAAATATACAAATTGGGTAAAACGATGCACAAAAACATCATATTTTTTCCATCTGATGAAGCACTGCCGCCATAAAAACATGGCCACCTGAGATTTTGCATACATGCAAACATCATGAGGCTTGTATGAGGACCTGCAGCAAGCTGATTCATCTGTGGAACTGTCAAACAGTAACAAATAAGATGATTTTGACAAATTCAAAGCAAACAAGGGAGAAAAGATGGGGTTATAGAACATGTCTGTGTTGGTGTATACTGCGGTATCCCTCTATTTGATTTAAAATGGGTGAAGTTGGTGAGTGTTTGTAGGAAGCTTCTGGGATGTCTTTAAATTGGAGAAAATCATGAAGTGGAGAGGGCACAGGGAGCTGTTGAACTACATTGGTCCTCAATAGCCGATCTGCTCCCAGCACTGACCTAATCTGCAGCCGACACATGTGAGAAAGAGAAGGAATGGAGTCTAGAGAAAAGGAGGAAAAAAAGAGAGAATTTCAATGGCCATCATTCAAAGTTTATTATAGATGAGTGAAAGCAAATCTCCAGTGTATATCTAACCACTCACCAAAATGAGGGCATGGTTGCCAAGTCTTCTCTGCCCGTCTCCGATCCAGAATATGTTTTAAATGTGTGGACAGAGTTGACCAGTTTGCAAACTCTAGCAGGTAATTCAACACCTCACTGTCTGCTTGTTCCAACCTAGAAAACATTGAGGAGTGAAAAAAATGATCAAGTAATGCTTTAAGATACTTGACCAAAGAGTAAAAGGACGGACTTACATATGAGCCTGAAGTAGCAAAGAAGGTTCAAGTCCTGCCTTTAGAAGCAGGGGAAGCCAGCAGGCAGCAAAATGTACTTGGTTTAGTGCCACACAGAGCAGCTCCCTCAGTTCCGGTAGCTTTAATATATTTTTTCCATGATACTGTGGTACAGAACAGTCCCTGGTCAAAGTCTCCAGTGGAGAGATCCATCTGTGCTCAAGTATGAGTTGCAGAAGGTCTTTTTGGTCAGTGGCCAAGGCATAAATCCAGTCCTCCTCACTCAAACTAGCTCCCGCAGCTACCAGCAACTTCACCAATTCACTGAAAGAGATTTTCATTGAAATCAGGGACAAATCCATTTAGTGAGTATTGTGTAAGTTCTTGAAGTTTTAGGGGAGGTTAAATCTGCTTTCTTACATACCTGTATGGTTTGTTATTTGTGTGACACAAGGCGAAGGAGAGTGGTGAACGGAGACCTAAGACGGCTGTGCAGTCCTGGGCATTTGGGCTATAACCTTCCCTCAGTAGTATCTCAACACTCTTGCTCTGATGTCTGTTGATGGCCACATACAGTGGACTCACCATGCCATCACCACGGTCACATACACGATCTGTAACAGCTACCAGCTTCCTGAGGACACTGAATTTAAATGCGAGAATTAGTGAAAGAATATATGGGTACATTCGCATGAAGTGCATGTGGTAAAGGGTAAAATACATATGTAATTAGATTACTTCAAGAAACTGTTCTAGTGAAAATTAGTAAAAAAAGCTAAGAATGTGGTCATTCTCTCGTTTAAACATGGGTGTATAAAGGAGAATTGTATACAGTGTCAGGAGCAGGGCTGGCTCATTCCTATGAATGTTGCTCAGTGGATATTAAGTCAAAAAGTTTAACTTCTTGCCACAAAAACACCCAAATCTTCCACACTATTCAAATATTATCGACTAAACTGATGAAATTCTGATAGACAAGCATGGTATTTTACAGAGGCTGGGACACTCAAAAATATTTTCCACTTTTTATAGACATTTATTTCAAAATATGAGCTTATGGGAAAAAGTCTGGGCCCCAGTGCATCATGTAATGTGTAATTACACAGTTTGGCCAATATGTCAAGTTGATTTCAAAGCCCAGTGCACTTCTTGGAGACTAGGTTCCAGCTCCTTCAATGTTTTAACAATTTTATGTCATTGTAAACAGAATATCTTTATGATTTAATTATTTTTGGATTTTTAATCAACTATAGAAAAAATGATGAGACAGTACCCAATGTGGCCAAACTCAGCAGCAGCATGAATAGGAAGCTGGGGCCAGTCATGACTGCAAGCTATGTTGGGATCTGCCCCGTGGTCCAACAGGAAATCCACACATGCCTGGTGGCCCTCTTGTGAGGCAATCAGCAGAGGTGTGGCCAGATCAGCTGCCTGGGTTCTCACATTTGCACCTAAAGTGAAAACCAAATCAAACAATTATCTGTGTACTTAATTTAACTCAGATATCGGTTTAAGAGAGGAGTGAAATGCAGACACATTAGCTGGTAAACAAGAACTCTTGTGGAAATTGACAAAGTTTCTGTCCAACATTAAATTGCATCAAACAAAGTTACGCTTTAAGCTATGAGCACATGCATAAATAAATGTGTTAAAAAAACAGCTTTATACCAGCATTAACAAGGATTTCCAAGCATTCCTGCTGTCCATACTGTGCGGCTACAAAGAGAGGGGAGATTCCATGGTCATCTACTGCCTCCAAGTTGCACACATTGACCAGCATGCGCACAATTTCACTGTAACCCTGACAAACAAAAAAAATATGCATGTTACAAGTTGTGATATGTCTTAAAGAGTGGTAAGTCTATTTGTCAGTTTCATTGTTACCTTATAAACAGCTTGATGGAGGCAGGTCCAGCAGGATGCGGTGTGTGTCCTATCGACTTCTGCACCTTTACTGATCAGCAGTTCTACCACCTCCTTGTGCCCACCATCTACAGCTATTGGAAAACAGTTAGCAGCTGATAAACACTGTAAATAGAATGAACCTGATCAAATATATTATAGTGTTATAATTAGAAAAGAAAATGCAATTAGTCAGAGGTGCATATGGAGGTGACACAGTATACAAAATTAACACATTAACTGCAGTTTGATAATGTTTGAGTGTTTTACCGGCATATAAAGGACAGGATAAGTCGTTGGTTAGCTGGTTGATGTTGGCATGTGCTCTTAAGAGGAACTTAACCACTGTCAGGTGTCCATGCTTCGCTGCCAGGTAGCATGCAGATTCTCCCTCGTGTGTCAAAGAGTTCACATATGCACGGCAGCCACGGGAGGAGCCTCCTGCTTGTAGCCAGGAAAGATAACCAAAGTTGTGTCTCTCTGAAATGTGTTTTGACTTTACAGGAGAACTTGATAAACATCCGAAACAATTACTGAAATGACAGACCCAGTGATTAGGACATTAGTCAAGCAAAACTGCTCTCCTGTTTCTCCATATCAAATGTAGGGATCCGTTGCTTAATGTCTTTTACCATTGTAAACTCTTTGTCTTATTGTTTTGAAATATTGGTCTATTTAAACCATTAGTCTACTCATCCCTTAGTCCACTGGTAGACAGTTAATTTTAAAGTCGTTATTCCAAACATTCCAGCTTCTCAAATGTGAGACCTGTCATCCTGAGTGTCTTTTTCTTACCCCCGGCAGCAGACAAAATCTCCTGCACACACTCCTTACTGCCAGCGACTGCTGCCTCATGCAGGGCATTCCAACCCCGGTTGTCTCGACAGTCAACACTGAAACCTCTTTTTATGAGCCTCTTCACCCGCTTCGTACAGCTGGAGCGAGCTGCAGCAGCAACACTGGAGACGGTGTCTCCGTAGCACTCTGTGAAGTCCATGACCTGCTTCAAAACGAGTTAACGCTAGCTGTTGACTTTGACATTTCTACCGTTCACGTCTCACGATATAGCTTGAGACACAATTTTTCACTCCGTGAAATTGTTCCAAAATTCAACACAAAACTTCTTATAATATTTGTGAAATATAACACGTAAAATTTATTTACGATACTTTAGAAATCCCTCATTACCAGTGTAGCATCACAGCCGGTATTGACGTCTCATAAGTCGCTGTTTGATGACGTCAAACAACATCCTGTGCGCTGCTACACGGCAACAGTAGTGCGAAGCATTAGATTTAGCGATTTAGCTAACTCCAGTCTGTAATATACTGTCTGATGATCATTTACAGATATGTGGAGAATTTGTCCATAGATTTTAAATACTTCTGAAGAAATGCAAAGGAGAAAATTCATTATCCTGAAGAAACCAAGCTAATCAACGGTTTCAACCGAAGCTATTTTAAGGATAAGGTAAGAGCAGTGTTATAGCTTCATATTAGCAAGCTACAATGTTATTCTGTTTTTACAGTAACTGATGTTACAGCAAAGACTTGGTATCCGCTAAAAAATAATTTAGGCCGTAATGTACCATTTTGAAGTTAAAAATGTAATTTAAAAACATTCTCATGTCATTACTGTTCAATGAATTATCCTGTACTGGGATAAAAAATGAAAAGAAATTGCAAGTACAAGTGGAGTTCACCCTCAGACATATCGGATAGTACTAAAACGCCAGGGCTTTGGGTTTATTAATAAAAAAAAAAAATGTGGACACAAACTTGCTTGCAGACAGGCTATGCAGATCAATTGTCTCCTAAGGTAATTATTCTCAAAATAGTCCTCAAGCTTATCTTTTACTCAATCTCCTGACTTATCTCTGTCCTAGCTTTGTCCAGTCTTGTTTCAGAATTTCCATTTAATCCCCAAACCTGTTTCTCAGTTAGTTCTTATTCACTTTTGTCCCCTGAGTTGTTTATCTGTTTTGCTTTACTTTTCTTGTGTCCCAGTAGGTTACAGTCCTTGTAGCTTCAGCAGTATCATGGTGGACATTGCTGTGAAGAGCGGAGCTGCCTGGGTCTGTCACACTCAGGGACATGACCTGGGTGATGTCCTGCTTCCTGTTCACAACAGTAACAAAGACGATGATGAAGAAGCACTCAGTCAGTCCGAGGGAGATGGGACAAAATAGTAAGTAGTTTTAAAGCAATTAACTGTGAAAAAAATTGCAACACATTAATTTACAATCTTGAAAACTAACAATTTAAAAAAAGTAGACCTGCAGTATTTGAATTCTGCTGCTTCATATGCACATTCATGCTCAAAACTGCATGTTTTCTGTAAATATAATGACAAACCTCACCACTGTTTTTACTAACAAAGGTAGCATAGGTGAATAATAAGTGATTTGTCATATTTGGTCTAATATCATCTTTTCTACTAATCTTTCCCTCACAGTGACAACCCAGTGCTGTTGGAGCAAACAGAGGAGGGCTCTCCTTGTGTCCTGACGCTCCACTGCAGCCCCTGCTCCTCTGCTGCCATCAGTCGCCTGCTTGTCATCAGCGAGGCTCGAACCATGGAGGTTTACAACCAGATGGGAGAATACTGTGGGACAGTACGTGGAGAGAGAGACGACCGTGTCCAGACAAATAGGTATGCATACACATGCTCTCAGGTTTGAGTGCCTGTATCGTGACTTACAGAGTTAGTTCAGACTGATATTGATATCTTAATTATTTTTAGCACAAAGTTGAGACCTCTGTTAGAGTTAGAGTCTGTGTTGGTTTTCATGTCATCTCCACTGTCTCCTTATATGTCCTGTCACTCATCATTGTCTGACTTTGAATACTGATAAATGTTATAAGACTTTTTGAAAAAAAAAGGTTTAAAATGATTCACATTGCTGATTTTGATGGATGTTTGTATATCAGCCTGATGAAATGTTAGACAGGCTCTCCTCTCTTCTTTGCTAACAGCTCAGACAGAGGACCTTTTTACAAGAAACAGCTTATTCTTGAGCATCCATCTTCAGCTTGTGAAGTGAAGGTGAGTCGAGTTTTAAGTGACATACATCCAAACAAAAAAAATTCTGTGATGTCAGTGTTATTTTTCAGTGACACTCCTTACTTCATGTAAGTGCTGTGGAGAGTTTTTTCAGCCAGTAATAGTTTTATGTGTATATAAATGTGCCAAGTTTAGTTACATAATCTGATTCTGTCTCCCTCTGGTTGGTTTCACAGCTGCTTTCCCTGGCTGGTAGAAGCAGTGTTTTGGTGTGTCGAGTCATTGTGGGCCTTCAGCAGCTGCAGCCCTGTCCAGCTCTCGGCCCTGGCATCGACATGCAGCAGGTGCAGTGTCTGGTTGAGGAGATGGGAACGAGCCTCTCACCTGGAGCCCAGAACCTCATGGACATGGTGCACTTCCAGCAGAAGGTAAAGGAACAGCGAGTTGCAGATGACCAAAAATCTTGAATGATAAAGTGTCTTGAAAAGCAACAAGAAAATGGTTTGAAACTATCTTGACAGAAAATGACAACTTTATTCTGTATCTATAGCACAGAAATGAATAAAAATAAAGCTCAAAATGGGTAGCTTGAAAAAACAATTTCAATAATTTTTTTGTTCACGTGTTTCTCTCCAGAATCAGACTGGCTCTCTGAACAGCTTCATGCCTCTTTTGATGAGTGGTGGAGTTTTCTCTAGCCTGGCTAAAGGAGCCTTTATCTCCCCAGCAACAGTGAGCAACCATCCCCAGCCTGCACACTTCATGGTATCAGTAATATCTGTTCTGCTGTTTTCTCTAAACCTGCACAATGTGATGCTTTAATTACTGCTAAAACAGGATTTTAATCTCCAACATTATTTACCCAAGATACTGGGAGATTATTCTGGACTGATCGAACTGATATTATAAATGTAAACAGAGTGTAACTAAGGGTAAGAGTCAAACATAAGACAAGCAAAACTGAAGAAATTTAAGTGATCTTCTTGATGCTGATTGGCTGACTGACTGTCAAATTGAGCAGCCAATCACAAGCAAGGAAAACCATTCAGACAACCAATAAAGAAGTAAATCAGCACAAAGCAAAAGCTATAATGACAGAGTATGTTACTGCTGCAAAGGTTCAACACGTGATGCTCCTCCTGCTGCTCTCTCATTAGGATGATAGGACAACAGATTGCCCCTTAATTTACCTCAGAGGGGTGTCACTGAACTGAAGCTTTAATCTGCAGCCAGACTTTGACTGAAGTGATTTTCTTAAAACATAAATCCTTTTATAGCATGTCCGCCAAGCAGTATGATGCCATTAAAATGTAGGTTCATAAAATGTTTGAACATACTGCCCATTAACATGTTTCTTGCTTGTGCCACTAGCCTTCATTTGGCCTCAGCAGACCCGCAGATGAGGCTCCAACAGTTGAGAATGGAGCAATGTCAGATGGCTCCACCTCCACCTCCCCAGACCTGTCAATTTCTGATACAAGTAAGGTTCATTAGTGCACAGGGTGTTGACTTTAAAAACAGTGACTTAAACAGCAGTTTGTGATGTAACATTTCTCTGTGTTGAAAACTATTATTTGAAATGTCTTTGGTGTTATATAAATTTAAAAAGAATCTCTTTTGGAAATAGAAATTTCTGATATGGTTTTTCATTTCTAGCGAGCAGTGAGAGCCCAGTGAGCCACGCGCAGCTGACGGAGATGATGTCACTGTTCCTGAAGGGGCAGGGACACGATCAGATGCTGAACTCCAGGCCTGAGCTTCTGCCCATGCTTCAAAACGTCTGCGGACAGGTGGCAAAGCTGAGACTCGATGACGCTGCAGCAGTGGCAGAAAATGAAAAGAAGATGACAAATGGCACATGGTGAGAGACATTCAGTGAATCCATCCCGTTGGACATTGTGTTTCAACAATATTCTGTATTTTAGGAAAATTAGCAAATTACGAAAAGTCTGTGTGTTTTAATTCATTACAACTCAATACAACTGCTTCTTAAAAACTTCAACCAAGATTTAGATGATTCCTCTTTAGTGGGTGAAGTCACCACACAGATGTTATGTCACTTAAAACCTCAGTCGTCTTACTTCAACAAGCAGCTTCAAGCTGTCAATCTGTAAAAAGATCGAGCAGCTCCAGCTTGTATCAAGAAAATTCCTGCAGTACACTCAGCCAACTAAAGATGCAAAACACAAAAGATGTTGCCGTTGCCACACACTCACATTGTTGCCACTGAGTGTGGATGAAACAGAGACTCATTTATTTAATGGGTACAACAGTATTGTTGGTTGTCTAAAGCTGCTGAGAGTCAGCTGACATCTGAACATTGTCCACTGCTTCATGGTAAAATGCTTTCTGATGCCCAAACTGCCTGGAAACACCTAACACATGTTGTGTGTGTAGAAGTGAAATTCCCCATTTTTAATGAGAGCACATGGTAATAAAGTTAGTGAAACTTTTATTTAAAACAAAACAAAACAAAAACAAATAAAACCATTCCGGTAACAGTTTTGGTTGGTGAACAGCTGACTGACTCATCCACACAGAAGGATCTGGTTTGGTCGCTGGCTGTTAAAGTGCAGTGAGGAGGCAGATGCAGAGACAACAGAGCTCATTTATCAGCATTTCTGCATGTGGGAATCATTAAAATGTTGACAAACACAACAAACCTCATTAAATAAATTGAATTGCTTAGCTGACAGTGATGCTAAAGTTCAGTGTCAGTCAACTTAGTTTACAAATGTTAGCTTCACTCTACGATTGAAAAATGTCTAAATGAACTGGTGCTTCAAAGTGCAGTTTTATAAATGAGACTCTTTGTCAGAGCCGAGCAGCACATGTGGGCTCAGAGAGAATGTCAGCTGAGTCTGACTCCAGAACGAGGCGAGGACAGCAGCTCGGTGGTACGTCTCTACCACAACACATCGTCTAATTACCACAGGCTTAAATATTTAGAGTTTTAACAGTGTAAGTTAGATTACAGAGGGAAGGGAAAGGATGATGTCTACTCTGAGAAAGGGATTTACAAACTTATATGTAATCATAGTTTTTGTAGAGAAAAGATGCAAAGACAAGTACACAACTTGAACAGTTGCTGATTTTAATGATGCTAATAACACAATGTGTTTTTTATTGTAAACTAACTGTCTGTAAATCGGCTTAGTTTACTATTTATTATAAAGCTTCAGATTTCCTACATTTCAAATGCTGGAAGTTTTTGCTTTAAGTTGTGCATCTTATTTTAACTTGGAAGAAGCAACAGGCAGTAATGAGACTGAAAAAAGCAGATTTGATTTGCAGTGGAAAAAGCTGTGGGAGGAATGTCTGTTTGCTTAAAGCTCAAACCTGTTGTACAGTTGCTTTTCTCTTTTGGAAATTAAGACTGCTGAATTGCATTTTGGTCAATTTTCTGCTTCTGTGGAGAAATTGGTCTCTGTGTAACGTCAATAATTGATCGCTTAACAAAATTTGACATTTACCAAATCCTGACAAATGACCCTTAATACTGCTTGCACAGAAAAATGTATCAACTAAAAAGAAAAACACAAGCAGTTGTAAGTTCTTCACCAGCTGCTGTTTTATAACACAGGTGATTTCCCCTTAGCCACAAAAAAAGAAATATTGCTGAGCTGACATTCAGCAAAGCTCAGATATGAAAAATGATAGAGATGAGCAGCGACATGAAAGACTGAGCTCTGCAGTCAGAATCCTTAAGGGTAAAACTTAATGTCAAGAAAATGGAAAGACATGTTTGAGAAGGTGAAAAAAGAGAAGAGGGTTGAGTAAGGGATCTTGATTTTGAAATTTTCCTCTAGGTGGTGAGGATGAAACACACCCAAAGTCAGCTGTCTGAGAGTTTCGTACAGACAGAAATGTGCCTGCGTAGGATGGGCGCAGCAGGATTTTGAGGTTAGGGGAAGATGATGGTCAACACGGACTGTGGGTGGTTTAGTTTTAATGTCTGTGTTTATATTTGAGGTTTTGTCTCTGATGTGGATTCATGTTTGTTCATGAATCAGTCACAGCTCAGCTCTCTCTGTCTACTCTACTCTTTCATTCCTCCACACCAGACTTACTCCGTCTCTTCTTAATTAAGTGCCCAGTGCAAATTCTCAGAGTACAATTAATATCACATTTAATTGCATCAAAGATAGCAAGCCTCATTTTGGAAATGAAACTTTTATTCTGCAGGCACTCTGCTTTAACCAAAGTTTCCACACTTTCCCTCCACTTTGCAGGGAATTGGACTCAGCAATGGAGCGTCGTCTGGAGGAAATGGAGAGGAGGCTGAAGGAGCATGTGGACCGTCGCCTGGACGCACTGGAGCAGAAGCTGGAGAAGGCCCTTCTGAACATCCTGCCACAGTTTGCACTCAGCTCTGCAGGACAAGCAGCATCCACCGGCCCATCAGAGCAGACAACCCCAACACCAGCAGGGCACTGAGTCCAACCCCACTGAAAGACTAACGAAACATGTAACCTGGAAGCCTTTCTGCCCCTGGCTGCTGTCAAACTGACCTGAGCGTCAAAGGGGAAGCAGAGCTGGATGCAGACACTAACAGAGACACTAACAGAGACGCAACAGTAGAAAAACAAAGGGTGATACGAGAAATGAGAAAAAAACTAAATTGACTAATGCACCAGTCTGAAAAAAACATAATCTCATCTTAATCTACATGTGTGTAATCGACAAAGACGCAGCCTCTCTACAGCAAATGAATGCGTCCCTGTTTGACAGCCAGTGTATGCATCCTGGATGTAAGAACGTGCCGTCAGTTTGTGATTGTGATGCAAGTTTGACCTAAAGAAACAAAAAATATGTAACTGCAGAAACCTTGTAGATCACAAAATATCTCATGTTGCTGCGTTTCATTGGGCAAGTCTGGTCAGGAAAAAAAGGAGTCAGTGATACATTTCTAACTGGTTTTGAAACCGTTTTAAATGAAAATGAAGTGAAACCGAGCACGGAGCCCTCAGTTACAACCTTAATGCAGAGAAGCAAAGAGAACAAGCTTTGAATTAAAACACTGATGATTTTTATTGTTGTCAGGTGTTGACATGTTTAAATGTGTGTGTGACATTGACATTTACATGCAGCACCAGCAGAACATGTTCATGCATGTTTAAATGTGTGTGTGAACACTCCAATGTTTCATAATCCACACGATTCTCCACTCATCCTAACTAACAGTTACTCATTCTATGTACTGTAACTACACTGACCTGCTCTGAGTGTTTTGGTTGGTCAGACTGTAACTCTTGTGGAAAATCTCAGAATAAATACATTAACTCCTGTTAGGAGTGTAGAGGATGTAACTGATTTAAAAGTGTTTTAATACAGCACTGTAATGTTTTAAACAATGTAAATGACTGTAACATAATGTTTTTCTGCCAATGTAAACTATGAAAAGCACTGTGATGTCGATGGTTTTAATAAATGAGCTGACGTAAATAGCAATAAAGTATATATTTACAGATGAATGTGCTCTTTTTGGGTTTCTTTGTAAATCTTAATTCTACCGTCCTTCACACAAAGAAAAGTGAGTGTGCAACAAACACAGCAGGATACATGAAACTTTAAATAGGAAGAACAAATAAGAACAACTGAGATTATTGTTGAGCAAGAAAATAACTTTGCAAGAAATATTAAACTAAAGTTTATAACCATCTTTTTGTTTGCAGAATGCATCCCCTTTTTAACCTGCCGTCCCCCCTTTCTGTCTTTCAGCAGCAGAGAGTGCAGGAGCAAAGGTGATGGTTCAGATGTGCATTGTGCTGAAGCAGGAGATGGACTTAAAATTGTGCCTTTCTCTCTCAGTTGCAACCTGCTGTCAGTTTGGTTTATGTTTCTTAAATCCCATGTTCTCTGAACTATATGCTTTATTACTCTTTAACCAGGTACTTTAACTTGAGTATAACTTTAACTTGAGTATAGATTTTTAGTTCACAACCTTCCACAGCAAATTACTGTCTGCATGTAACAGAAATAACAACAAAGCATGTTCCCTTAACTAAGGCAGCTGTAAAAAGCAGAACATTTTGGCTTTCAGTTCCGTATGTTTGGGCTCCAGCGCTGCATTTTCAGTCCAAAATCGAAGCGCATGAGTCAGAGGATACTTTTAAGAGTTTATATTGCTTATTTCTGTATATCTTGTGTGGACAACAATGGTAGTTTGAGGAAATGTCGCCAAAGACTTTCGGGAAAAGTAAAATCCATTTAGAGGTTTCCCGCCAGGCCTTTTCAGTAATGCTGACTCAGAAATTGGTCAGAAATGAACCATCAGGGTCACTGAAAGTCTTCTGATGTGGAGAACCACAGTGGTGGGTCCTCTAGAGAAGACATCTGAAGGGAATCCCAGTGTGTGAAAGGCCTTGGTCCCAAATATGAAAGGAAACAGAGAGGAAGGTCAATGCCAAGGTGCTATGCAGCGCACCAACTGACAGCTGTGAGCTGAGTCATCAGAAGAGAAATGGGTCACACATTACATAAAGAAGACATTAAGCTGTAAAATGATGTGCAGATGTTTTGTCAAGCATTCGGAGAACAGACACCGAGTCAACAGAGAGGAGTTCTGACAGAAAATCTGTTCTGTCCATCCCGTCAAACTGGGTCACTTGTTTCATTCACATCTCATCTGACTGGGATGGAAATGAAAGAAAAACTTTCCTCTTGTCTTCTCCTGATTGTAAAAGTCACCCATATGCATCCCAGGAGGTAAATATTAATAAAAGATGTCATTCATCTTTTAATGCTGAACCCGTTTCACCTCTCAGCCCAAATCTTCTGCTTGTAAAACCCTTTCACTCTTCACTGTTAGATAACAAATTTCTTAGAAAACTGGATCACTCCTCAAAATCTCCATATTGGAGAAAACAAAGGTTTGCAAAAACATCTCTGTTTTCTCACAAAACTTAGTCTTTCTGTTTTCCCTCAAGTGTTTTTGTCACACATGGTAATGAGCACTCTGCAAAGCACGAGTAGTTTGAGACTACATCTCTGTTTGTGGAAAGAGATAATTTTGAAGAAGTTTTTAAAGTTCCTCTCTTTATTCATCCTGGAGCTTTTGATCAGGTCACATGTACTTCCTCTGCAGATGAAGTGCTCAATTTCTATTGTTTTGACCACTTCAAAGACTGTTCATGTTGATGTAAAAGTTCAGATTTTGAGTTAATTCTTGACTTTTTGAAAAATCATGAAACATAATCTCAAAATTAAATTGAACATTAATTAAATGGTACAAATTACTCAGCTGACTGCATGAGCAAGTTTCTGGTTGTGTAACAGTCACAGAAGCTGATCTTCCTTTTACTCCTCAAATGATGGGTGTGTCACTTTATTTTTTAAATGCAGTTGTAATTAT
>JAPZDZ010000014.1:1721939-1733147 GCA_029783805.1 Acanthurus tennentii | reverse complement strand
AGATAATGCCCATTCATTTGCATTGGATTCCACCAGCTCTTCATAAATCCATCACTGAGTTTGTTTCTGGAGTTGTTTGTGACTCATATGTAGTTGTAAAGCAGAGCTACAGAGCGCTGGATTTTTTTTACTATGAATAAAAAGGAACAGCTTCACATTTTTTGAGGGTTGAAACTCCTCAAAACCAAACTTTTACAAGTGCATCCTGATGAGCTGATGCATGTCAAACCACGAATACATTTAGATGAAGCTTGTAATGTCACCGGTTCATTACCCAGTAATCGAATAAAGAGTAAATCCCCACAGAGTTTCAATGCACAGACAGTTCATGCAACCAGTTGCAGATATTTAATGATTGAAATGCACAGCTTATGTTTAAAAATGCCATTGTTGTGACTTCTGCATCTGTTTCCTGAGCTGCCTCGGCTCTCATTGGCTGCTCACTTCCACACACCAGCGACGGTGAATACTACGGTATTCACATTGAATCAACCAGAATCAATCATGTGACCTGCAGTGGCATTCACTGCAGGTCACATGATTGATTCTGGCTGATACCTTTTGTCTTTGCGAACTTGTCTTAAATGTCTCATTTGATTTACTGACTAAACTTATTTATTACATACTAAAGAATTTTATCTCCTCACATTATGGTCCAGATGTTTCTTTACATCACCAGATGATTTTAATTGGAACCCTTTATCTTTTGTAATTTCTTTATTAATTACATTTTAAATACTAAAAAACACCTGTACCTGCAGTTATGGTAAAACTTTAAAATGTCACGCTGCTAACAAGACAAAATGATGCCCAGTAAAACCCACCAACAGCAGGAAAACATGCAGTCAGAGCAGTAAAAGTGTATTAAGTATGACAGCAGGGCTGCTACGTACAATTACTTTCATTTCTGATTGATTTGCTGGCTTTTCTGATTTATTCTTTAATCTGTAAAATGTCACAAACTACCCGTTTCACAGAGCCCAGGGTAAGGGTTTCAAATTTTCAACCAACAATCCAAAACCTACATGTTCTTTATTTTTCTAAAGGAAATAAATTCAGAGCAGCTGGAACGAGTTGATTTCCGGCGTTTCTTCTCAAATTATTGACTAATTATCCAAATATTTAATGTTAATTTTTATTTAACAATTCATTTAACTGTGTCAGCTCTATGAGAGACACACATTTCAGGTCTAATTTAATCAGCATATTTACAGCCTGTATTTTAAGCCTTCGCTGCTATCAATCAGCCACAGGTCACAATACTTTTTTTATGAGTATATTTGGAAATTTAGTTGATTTAAAATATCAGACAGCATTTAAACTAGTTACTAAGAAGCAGAGGCTCTCACGGAAGATATTGGCATTTCATATTACTACAGAGTGTTATCATGTTCCTCTGTAAGAGTCAGACTAAGGAAAAACCTCATATCAATACACTTCTCCGTATTTAATCGGCTTTCTTTCTTTAATTGCAGCAATTTGTCGTGTAATTACACTGTTGTAACTTCACAACTGACGCCGTTAGCTTTCACTTGGATCTCATCTACAGAGCCGTAAATACGAGCTGGAATAACAACATCCACGGTGGTAAAAGGTCCATTTAGTCAGATTTCACTGCTCGGTTCTTCCCTGTGGAGATCAAACTGTTGTCACGGGCCTAAAAACATCGACCGATTTCCTCTCCCGCCTCCATTAGCTGTCTGTCCGTACTTCTGTTCACACTTCTGAATTACCGTTTCGTGGAGGACGTTTGGACGGGAACGACACGGTTTGACCGTGAGGCGGCACACAGGTAGTAAAAGCGGCAGATTGTGGGTTTACTTACACAGTTCGGCTCAGTCCGAGTCCAGTGTGGCAGCTGTCAGGCACCAGCGTCAAGTTACGTGCTAAAAACTATGACCGCTTCCGGTTTCAGCTTAAAAAAAATAAAAGATTTACGGACAACAGCATTACTTCCTTGTAAACTTCAGAGTAAGATACCTTATCAGCCAAAGTAAAGGCACATCAAAAATATATTTAGGTTTGAATTAAATTATTTTAGACAATATATCTACACAGCAGAAGATATGTTGAGAAGTTTGATACCACGACTCCTCTAAAAAGTGGTATCAATCCTGTCTGACTCTCTGCCAGAAAGTTAGTAGAAATTCTTAAGGAGTAACTTTTTCCCCTCATGAAGTCAGGATATTTAACAAACAAATTTTCTAAGTTTGAGTTTGAAAGGTAGTAATATCTACAACGAAACAACAACTTTTTTTTCTGATATCCCACCAATTGCTTAATTTCTGTCCGTGGTTTACAGTCAACAATCAGACGTACTTCTGGTGATCCTTCCCAAACTGTTTGTTCTCAATAATATACACAGACGTGAAGAAGTAAAATTATCCAGGAAGAAAGACAAATAATGTTCAGTGAGACATGCATGCTTTTATTGTGAAGGCAGGAAATGTGTTCTCACAGTATTACTGCTGAAAACTTGATACTCATTTCCAACCAATCCACATTCAGAGTTCTTTTTTCCCCTTCACTGGCTTTGCAAAGAATGATGGTAGATGCAGTTTCACAAAACAATAACGGAGTGCTTTAACAATTCCTGCACAAAGATGTCTGCAGTCACAGATCAACTGTATCTTTGTCTTGCACTCTGATGGGATGTCATTCAAATCCATGTGCAAAGTGAAGGGGTTAGTTGTTGTCATTTAAAATGTGACAAGCCAAGAAATTTTCTCATCAATACTGTATTTTGAAGCCGATGACAATACTTAGGTTTTAGCATGTCTGAAAAGCATTTGTTTGTTAGAAAACAAAGGTGCTTCGCTCTGTGTCTCATTTGATGTCAGTGATGTTAAATGAGAGTCACAAACTGGGGGCAGTTGCATCACAGACTGTTGCTTAATGCTGATCAGCATCCACTCCAATCAGCAAGGAGAAGATCCTGCACCATCTTTGATTTACTACTACTTATGTTGCACCAGTTTGATTGAAATCAGCCTCCCTGAAACAAAGTATTACGTGACTGAAAGATACTTATGAGTCTCCTGTCTAATTAAATAAAAAATTACATTTACACGTTTTATCGATAATTTGCACTATGTCCCCTCTAACATGACCTAAAAGTATCTATTTTATCAGCACTATTTTCCTCTGTTATAGCTTTAGATTCAATCTGTTCATACACAGAAGCTCACAAAAATAAAATCTTTAACTCCAGCAGTCCAAGGTCCAAGGTCACTTCCTCAGATCTATTTGACAGGACAAATATTGGAAGGCAGGGTTAGAGACAAGAAGCTGACAAGACAATTAGACAGAAAAGACATCACAAAATGAGGGGGATCAAAAAAGAGGAAACAAAAGACAATGAAAAGAAAATACAAGAGTAAACAAAAAGGGCTAATGAAGCACAGATAACTGTGTAAATCCTGACACCTAGTGGTGATAAAAAATACAGCATTCAAAATTCTTTAGTTGTTGCCTTGACTCAGCTCCTTCCACAAGTTGTATTCTGTGACTGAAAATGCAATTCTTAAAAGCCTTCCAAATCATAATTTTCTCTCTAGAGCTTTAATGGTTTGATCCAAGAAATTTAAAATGTTGACATTCAGTATCACAACAATGTTTTGAAATACACAAAAGTTTAATATAAAGGATTCATGTGTGTTAATAACTTATCTTTTTTGTGACACAGCCTAACTGTTTTATTACCAAACCACATTTATTTCAACAATTGAAAAGGTACATTTAAAATAAAAAAAAAAATCACTGGACTTTAACGTCAGAAGTGGCCTCCACTCACCCTCGAAAGACTTCATGAAATGTAAATGGAATTCTGCCTCCTTTCTTGTTTTCTGCTTGAGTGAACATGATTCATATTTAGTCCACAAAAAATAAAGAAAATGTTTTCTTTGGGGACTTCTGAGAGGTCCAAAGTCTACAAAGTAAACTGCAAAAAAATCCAACCCCCCCCTCGTCCTTGAACCATCATCTCCATAAAAAGTGAGTTGATTGGGGTGGTAAGTCAGTTGGCTTCCACCCTGTTTGTCTTTGGTGGAGTTGATCCCACAGATGCTATCTACTGAATGTCAAAGGCCTAATTGTTTTTAAAGAAAGCACTGCCAGCATCGATGCCAGCCCCCGTGCCAGTCTATTCTTTAAAACTGTATGATGCCTGAACACTCTATGTGCCACCTCGAAGCTCTGCCAGGTTCTCAACAACCAACGCCTGCTCAGTGAGTGAAAAACTCTGATCTGTCCCTTATTGTGAGAATAATGAACGCCTCATGGTACAGTAACGTCAGTCTGCTGGCTGGCAGGTCGGCTGATGCTGGCACAGGGGCTGCAGCATGCCAAGCAGGGATTTCCGCCAGGCTTAGAGCTCCGCAGAAACAGGTTTTTGAGGTTTGAAGAAGCAAGGCTTGATGCCAAGATGACCCGACTGCCCTGAAGAAACAGACAGCTATAGCAGGGTGCATGTCAATAAGCAGTGGGATCATTTCAGGTCCTCTGGCAAATGCCATGGACCAGCTATCCAGCTCTACTGTCCCAGTGGAAATAAAAGAACTGAGACACTTTTTTTTGTTTGTTTGTTTGGTTACAAATCTGTAATAGAACACTGATATTGTAGCTGAGGTCTGTTAGGGATCAATACGATTACTGAGCTGACTGAAAATATGGCTTTAAAGTCATCATTCAGCACCTCATGTGTTTATGATTATATGTCTGTTTTTATTTTTTGTGCACTAAATATGAATCTATTAATTTTTTAAAAATTAAAAATTTGGAGCTTACACACACTGTGAAGTAAGAGATAGATGTGAATTTCTTCACAGTGAAGAAATTAAACAACACACTTTGTAACCATTTTTACTCACTCTCTTTGTTTAGTTCTTTCTTTTTTCTTTTCTATTTTTTGTCTTTCGGAAATGCAGGATCATTTATCCGGCATGTATTGGTTGTCATTTCAAAATGACCCTTTTACGAGTTTAATGGAAGCGCTTGAACGCAGCACTTTTTAATGTTAAGCTTGATAAAATCACTAGTGTGAAGGTCGATATACTACACATAAGAACTTCCGGTTATTATTTTAAAAATAAGACCGGGCAAAAACCACAAAAGACAACGAAAAAAAGTGTCATGGTGACGAATGTTTAATATGTAGTTGTAGAGATCCATAATAAAACTCACCAGTGTATTTTTGTCCCTACATAAGTCCATACCAACAAGGCTCAGCTAAAATATTCCGTCCGCAGGATAAATTTAGACTTTTACTTTTAAGGACACATAAACCGAATTCCGGACACGTTCTCTTATGTCCGTCTAACTTGACGCAGCGAGGGAGTCCAATGGAAGCCTTCGTCGCAACCCATCGCGACCTGGAGGAAACAATCGAGTGTGACTTAGCTTGAAAATAGGAGCTGATTTTGTTAGATTAAGTTATAAACTGTAATTGTACCCAACAGACTGGCCCTACGTTTCTGTTTGTCGTTTTTTGAAACCGTTAACTTGCCGTTAAGGGCGTCTGGCCGGCCTTGTTTATACTGTGCAGGGCAGCTTGAATCAGGGAAGCAGGCCCGGTCCTGTGCGGGTTCAACGGCCGTTTCGGGTCTGGAGTGATTTTTGTGTGGATCGGCCCTTTAGCTCACCAAGTAAGTGGGAATATCGATATTAGTCAGTGTCCGTTCACCAGTAAAATAAGGCTGTGTTTAACCTTCATGGTTGTGGCATGATACGATGTTAGATTGTAGTTATTGTTAGCAGTTAGCTTAAAGCTAGCAGTTTGCTGGACTGACGGCTACGGTCTCCTCTGTTAAGCTTTTTGATAATGCTAACTGCTAAAACTCGAGCTAACATTAACAGTAACGAAGAGAGATGCGTTATATTTGTATGTTACACGTACTTCTCTTTGTAATTACTCGAATGTACTACCTGATTTTTCTAATCTCAATCAGTTGATTTGCTGTATCTTTATTAATTCCTCTGCTAGCATTCTACCCGCTAGCTCGCTGGTAAGCTAGCGTTAGCCTTGTTTTGTCAAACCAGCTGGCTGAGAAGTAGTCAGTGTGTTAGCTAGTAATTTTCACACCCAACGTTAGCCTCACTTCTTCTGCATCACCATGAACATGCATTAAATAGAATTTGAGCAATAATGATAAATAACTGATATTATTGTTTGTTTGGGAACAAGAATATTAAAGAGGACGATCTCTTGTGGTGTACTATTTATAAAAATCCGGGATTGTTTAAATAGTTAATTAATTTATCAGTAAACATGACCGACAAAAACCACTGCTGTTCATTACCAACTTGTTACATAGTTACCGAGTAATGCTCTGAAAAAGGTTAATGAGCGAAATCACATTTGTTAATTAAAAAATATGGAAAATATTCTAAAAACCTCTTGAATGATGTGCTGTTCTGTGTCCTCCCTTCTCCTCTTGTTGTAGAGAATATGACCCAGATGCAACAATGACATCTAGATTTGGTAAAACCTACAGCCGCAAGGGAGGAGAAGGCACATCTAAGTTTGATGAGGTTCTGTCCACCAAGAGAGGGACCCTTAGTACCAAATGGGGGGACACCACATACAAGGCCAAGGTGGGCTCCAAGCGTGTCGGTGCCCCCAAGAACGATTCTGTCCTGTCTGTCAAGAGGCCCCGTCCGTCCGGAGATGGCTTGGAGGATCCGTTTGGATTCGACAGCGATGAGGAATCCAAACCAGTGTCATCTCGCAGCAGCAACAAATCTTCGCCCGCCAAGCCGGCCTCCGCAGAGCCTCCCCAAGCAGAAAGGCCGGGCATTTCTTTGGATACAGGGAGTAGATCCAGCCTCCAGGGAGGGTCCCACTCTCTGGCATCTGCTAGGGGGGCATCATGGCTGGCCAATGACAAGAAACAGCACAGGATGCAAGAGGATACGGCTCGGTTCTTCAACACTGGCAGTGCTATAGGTAATACACAGAGTTTGAAACCCTTAAGTTTGAGCAGATTTGGATAAAAAAACTTACTGTGATTTATTAAAGATCAATAATCTAACGGTCAGCATTTTTAATAACTTGATTGTTTGATAAAATATCAAATTTTTAACAGTTTTCCACAAAACTTTGTCGTACATGAAAATGTGTTTATAGTACTACTTTAAAAACTGAAAGATACTTACATTAGATTTTAATAGAAAAGAAAAGTGAATGACTTAGCAAGGTCTTTCAAAAAGCTGTCGTAGTTTTACCACACTATTATTATAAACTGTGTAAAACACATAACTGAGCACACACTGGGTGGTAAGTGAAGAGGCTGAAATGGAGCTGTTTTATTGTTTAGTTTTTGTATATTTGAATGGCTTTTGGCATGAAACAAAAATATTATGTGGGGAAAAGCAATTTTCGATCTTGCAATGGAAGCAGACGGCTCACAGAAACTAACTGAATTTAAGATACTTGGGTGACAGACCCCTAATCTTTGTGAAGCTAAGTGCTTCTGTGGACGTTACATTCGTCCTGTGTGAGCCCCTTTGGAGCTTTAGATCACAAACATCTGCATTTTTCACTGAGACTTATCAGAGCAAACGTCACAGTCGACCCACCCAATCTGAAGACTAACCTTGACAACTGCGGCAGTTGACAAAGTAAAAGTACATTTATCTGACAAAGTCATCAGTTTTCAATTATGGTGATTTAATTTTTGACTGATTTTTGACATCGGAGAAACAGTCTTATCGTTTTATCCTCCCAGTCAGTCTTTGTCAGTGTCATCGCTTTCAGCTCGACTTGTCCTCAGATGGTGATCGCTGCTGGCCACCTGCCAGAGACGCAAGCCACTGTGACTCGAACCAGCAAGCTGTCTCTAAGTGAGCACTTCAGCTAAGGGTGACATTTCCACAGTGTTAGGACACTGAGGCATATTGAAGGAGAGCCAGCGCGAAGTTCAGCTGAAACGCTGCCATCAACAGCTGTGTTATCTACTCACTAAAGCTGGTGATGTTGACTCAGTAAATATGACAAAATCCATGAACAAATAAGTCTTTTGATAAAGTAAGCCAATACTGAAGAGCTGACAATCCCTGTTTTCTGACTGATGTTTACATTCAAGAATATTTTTTGACTCAGTTCATTTCGTGAACACAAAAAAAACAGAAATCCTCAACGCGTCAGAAAGAAATATAGCTGCTGTGTCTCTCTTTTGACAATCAATTCACAAACACCGATTTTTAAAAGCAGTGCTTTTATTGATCAACAAAAGTATTTTGAAGGGTTGTCATGTAAGTCATAGCACCTGAATGCCTGCAGCTTGTTCTGTGTGACAATCAGGAAACATTAATTTTAGCTTTGTTTTTGGATCTAAAATTTCGCACCAAGTTTTAATTTGATCAAGTTGTTTTTTTTATTATCATTGTCTTCGTTGGTGGAAAATAGTTTGCCTTCAGTACACCAGCTGTCAAAACTACCTTATTGTCTGCTTTTAAAACACTTTCCCAATTTCCTCTTACTAAGTGTTCTGATTGAGAGAGAAACATGGAGCAACACCAAATCAACAAAAGTCAGCAGTCATTGTTAATAATATGCCATCATGTGTCATGGAGCCACACTCTGTAAAAAACCAGGAGAGTCACTTTTTCTAGGTTTCAGTGTTTTTTCGAGTCAACAGCATCACGTTGCTGGTTTAAGGTGGCGTTGAACTTGAGTATTTTATCCCTTGTGGATCTGAAGAGAAGATGTCCAGTTCAAAAGCTGCAGTCTTTTTAAATTGGACACCTTGGTCATTAAACTCTGTGTGTCACAGCTTCAAGGTGAAAAACAGTTCAAATAAAATGTCTTAAAAAATGTAATTCAAGTTCAAGCTGTGGTGGCACACCCAGTTTCCATTTCAGTTTATCAGTTTCAACATTTTGACACTACACCCATTCTTTTTGGAACTGTGCTGTGTGATCACTAAAAGTTGTGTGTAACACTTTGGTCTTCGGTCATTTGTTGTTGCTATTTTTCATCACTTTTGATAATCAAAGGATCAGTCATATTTTAAGGGAAGCTTAGTCTAGACAGACTAACACTCACAGGCTGGGACACAAACTGACCTCAGCTCTTAATTATTTTTTTTTTTAAAACTGGCAACCGCTGCCATCTTTCCAGGTTCCTACCATTCTATTTGCCTTTTTAATGAAGTTAATTCCCGTTAGAATTGGCTTTAGTTATTTAATTATTTGAATATGCTAAAATTGGATTTCTTGAGTTCTCAGATGTTTATTTTATGTTCATTATGTCGCTCATCTGAGTCTTCATTCATTATCATGAGCAGTACAGAGAAATTTCTTCAGTGAAGTTTCAATTAACTCTCAAGGTTCTTAGATCAAAAGATATTTTTTCTGAATTGTTCTTGACTTTGCAAACTCATCTCCTCGTCACAAAGAGGCAAAAGCCCTTGTTCATGATGCAGCTACATGGTTTACTTTCTGTTTTTTTTAATGCGCTCTCACTCTGACGCCAAACCTTCAAGAACACAGCTCTTAATAGAACAGATACGTGTTCTTTGATGATGCATTGTGAAGCAATTTCCTGTCGTCGCCTGGAATAACAAGTGTAACATTGTCGTCTGTTTATCTTTTATGGCAGAAATGGCTTCTGAGTTCTAGCAAGAAGGTCCAAACCCTTTTGATTTTCTTTAAGAAATATTTTAACTGAACACTGAGCACTGATGTTAGGCTCTGCAGCAGTTCCAGGTGTGTGTGTGTGTGTGTGTGTGTGACCTGCTTTCATGGTGTAAAGGTTCTTTTCGAAATGGTGCAATCATTATGTGCACCGTTGTGCCGCCTGTGAAGTTAACCAAAGTGCGGGCACAGAGTTTCACACTGTTGTTTAATTGTTGTACAAGATAGTTTTATACAGTGTGAATTGATCTGGCTGGTTTAAAAAAAGGAAAAAGACCAGAACTTCATGATTATAAAAACTGTTCACACAGGTGTTTGGAAGGTAAAGTCTCATCAAAGATTTTCTACCTATATTAGACAAGTTTTCAGCACCTGTGATGTGTTTTCCATACTTCTTTTGTCTGTCTTGATTACTGAATAGTCTAGCCTTTTCTTTGTACGGGTGACAGTAATGGCAGCTTCATCAGTGTGATCTCAGCTGTGATAGTACAAGCTGAATATAGTCTGCTGTCCTCTGTAGTCCTTCAGGTTTGTACTTGAATACCTTTCAAATTTTTACATTTGAATGAACTTTGATTGTTGTAGTTTTAGAGATCAGTTTTTGTGGTTGTACTGATTGTATCAGACACATAACACTAATGTTTTCATAAATATTGTACCTGAAACTACCTGAACCTGAAACACTGGACCTTTAAGTTAAAATATTATTATATATGGCTCGGTTTATTATATAATAAAATATATTCTGACTCTGTTTTTCTCTTCTGCAGGAAAGTCCCATCAAAGTTCAGTGGCGTCGGAGAACCAGCACAGTTACTCATGGTACCAAAATGCTTCTGAGAGTGATAAGAAGCCCCTGGCACAGACCACCACCCTGAAGACGGGGTCAGAGGCAGAATCCACCTACGACTCCTGGGAAGCCATCATGGGTCTCCGTCCACCTTCACCCTGCCAGGAGCCACGTAACCCTGCCCCCACGCTTTCCTGGGCTTCAGCGGGCGTCACTGTGGGCAGCTGTGACGTAGGGCAGACCCGGCATGAGAAACCCCCCTCTCCTCCACAGCTTCAGAGCCTCATTGAGAGGGAGGATGTAGGGGGGGACTCGGACTTCCTCGTCGAGTCGTCAGACTACTCTCAGACGTCCTCCTCCTCCTCATCACTTACGAGAAACTCTAACTGCCGGACGTACAGGAGACCTAACAAACAGGGCTCTGGCAAAACTTCGGACTCCAGCGGTTTTGCCAGCACTGTTTTTGGCTCAGATCTTCCTAAATCCACGTCTGGTGGCAGTAATAAGACAACAGGTGGTGGAGGAGGTCGGAGCAGGACGAGGGACTACACAGTACTGCACCCATCCTCTGTCTCAATGTGTAACGTCACCATCCAGGACAGAGGAGTGGAGGAGTTTAGTTCTAATGCAGCGCCCTCTAGTGGTAGTAGCAGTAGCAGTAGTAGTGCTGTGTCTGGCAGTACGACTGAGGTGGGAGAGGCGGGATGGCAGCGGAAGAAGACAGAACAACAAAACACAAGGTGGGAGGGGAGAGCCAGTGCTAAACAGATTTTGTCTTTTTATCT
>JAPZDZ010000014.1:987945-1000904 GCA_029783805.1 Acanthurus tennentii | reverse complement strand
ACTGAAATGTCTTAGATGGGCAAAGTTAAGAGTGTTTATTGCTGCACAAACCAAACAGGCTGTCTCTCCTTTAACTGATACTCCACTTACAAACTACAGTGATCCCTCTCTACATCATCCACATTCATCCATCTCAGTCTGGTCTGTTTGATAGTGCACAGGCTTCCCACAGGTCTTTGACACCTTTTTAAATCAGAGCCTGTTTTCACACGTGTGTCTTCTGCAGTTTTGTCATTTTACACTCATGTTGTTTGTTGTTCTGGGTTGGAGGAGGAGAGCACATAGTCTGCCATCACTGAAACACAGCAGCACGACTGAGAAGTGTTCACACATTCAAGCCTCTTTGTCTTTGTTCTCTTTTAGCTTCTGTAAAGTTAAAACTCTGAGTCTAAATGAACCTTCAGCTGCGTCTTCAACTGTGCTGTTTGCTTCATGAGTTTGAGGCAACAGGGCATGGAAAGTTTTTAAAAAGTCCTTGAGACCTTTGTGTTAATCCCTTCGTTTCTCCTTCATTGCAGAAGAAGGTTTGGATCGCCATCTGCCTGGCCATCCTCATCCTCATCCTGGTCATCTCATTGGTCACCACCTTCGGCACCTAACGCCCGGCAGCGTGAGTTGGCTGTTGATTGGTTTAGCAGGAGCACATTCTGGGTTCAGAACCCCCCCACCCCCACCAACCGTTTATGTAAATAACTTCAGCCCACAGGATGTACGGGTGAATTCAGTCAGTGGATTTAGTTTTTCATCATCCCTCCTTTTTTTTTGTTTTGCGTTTTAAACTCGTGTCCCTCTAACAGGCCTCTTGTTTCTCAGAGACGTCGCTCTCTGTCGTCTTAACTCTAAACACAATCTTGCCTGCATTTCCACTTCCACTCGAGAGGTTGTGCTGCTGGTTTATAAAATCCTACCCCCCCCCCAGTAACAGTCTGGTCTGCCACACAAAGACCAGGACATGTTGTGAACTGTTACGTCAGCGCCCCCCCCGCCCCCCCTGCTACATAAACAAGAGGAAACAAGTGGCCTTGAGCAGAACACAATGCAGTATTGAAACCCAACACTGGCGCTGATCATACTGTACTCAGGAAAACTGTGCGCTGATTCTTGTTGTTGTTGATGAATTGGAGACGTAAATAAAAATGGTGATAGAGCAGAGGGCTTTCTTTTATAGGCATATAAAGTAAATAGACTAATATAATTGTACATAACCTATATTGCTGGTTAATTCTTTTATGCAGATGATTTTTAAAACTTGAAAGTTTCAAACTGCCTGCATGTAACAAATGTAAATAGATTTTTTTTTTGTGAGATAACAGCCCCACTTTCTTTTTTTTATTTTACAAAAGTGTCTCAGCACTGCAGTTAAAGGCCCAAGGCCACTTTTTATTTGTCCTCCCTGTTTGTATGAATGATTGGAACAGTGTTCTGTAAGCTGCTACAAGGAAAACTCTGCAACAAACACGTCAAATGGTGCCTTCTCTTTTATGTCCACGCGAAACAGCTCAAGTTGAGAATGTGATGTTGTGCACAAACGTTGTCAAGAAGGGATGAAGTGAGTTTTTATTCTGTTTATGTATGTTTGAATTCACACCACAGTTTTCCAGCTGTGAGTCCCCGCGGCTCAGCCTCACACCTCTTAGTCTCAGCAGTTTAATTTTTTATTTTTCTTCACTGTTTGTCACATTGTGCAAAGTCTTCATTTCTCTTGCTAGTTTTGCAATTTTAGTTTTAATTCTGTCATGAAATCCTGGAGCAGTGATGCTAGATAACCAGAAAAGCCCTTTTCCAGAGACAAACAGTAGCTGCTGTGCACCACAACATGACAAATCTGTGAGGAAAAATAAACCAAAAGTCTTTATGTTGAAGGTCCTCGCTCGAGTCGCCTTTGAAAACGGACAAAGAGCAGCGACTTTGCTACTGTTTAAAATTATGGCTGTTGAATTTTTTGCATCACTCATTTTAATATAGATGTGTTTTTAAAATAAATACTGCCATTGTTCTATTATTGTGTTTGCCTTGTCATTCACTGTATGAAATCTGTTTAATTCACACGTGAGAATCAGAATCAGCTTTATTGCACTTGAACATGTTAAGTTGCCCCAAAGCGTTTTATTTACAGGACCTAATAAAGTCTGACATGAACCTGGAATTTCACCCACAATTAAACAAAATCTTCAACACAATGAAAATGGCAACTAATTTTTGGTCTTTTTATTCAACTGTAATTGTCTTAATTTTCAAGTAAAACAACGTGGAATTACAAGGGATCAAAGGAATGCAACAAATGAAAAGAGACAAATGAAAAAATAAGACCATCACCATAACCTACCCCCCCTCCCCACCCCCACAACTATCACCTTTGCTAAAAGTAGCTTAGACAAGTCCGAAAGTAATTCGACATTTTACAGTCATCTGGAACTGTACCAGTAATTTTATTCACATATTTTGTCCAAGTAGTTTTTTTTTTTTTTTTACATAACGAAGAGCAATGAAGTGATGGTGACAAAAGTTCAGGTGAAAAATAAAACATTTGGGTTGCACTGATGCAAGGGGTGCTTTTCTGGATATTTTCTGGGGGGGTGGGGGTAGGGGGGGTTTGCATCTTTTTTCTTTTTTCCATTTTGTTTGGCTTTTTCTTTTTTCTTTTTTTTATCATAATGAGAAGCTGGACACCCCTGCTTCAGGTGCTTCACAAGGCAATCTGAGGTTCAAACCCATTTGGCCAAAGAGGCACTCTTTAATTCCAATAACATTTACGTGCCCTCGCGATATAAATACATGACAAAGTGGAACATGACAATATCGGCCTTTGGGAAGTTAATACAAAGAAATTTGATTTTATTCCTGTTCCGAGTCTGCAGTGACCAAAAGGTTCAACATCGTCAAAGACAATTAGCAACTTCAATTAATACGTTTTTGAACTGAAGAGATACATCATGAGGTACCAGGAACCAATTCATTGACTGAAGTCGATGCAAAAAACTTCTTACTACAACCACAATGTACTCATGAGCAGAGGGCCACGTTATCAGATGTGCAAATGAGAAATGCCAGGCTGGATTTAAGAATGAATCCAATGAACAGAACAAAAAAAAATAAAAAAAAATAAAAAAATGACATGAAAAAAAGGGGCCCAACTAGCAAAGACAAGCTCCAGCATAGTGCAGCAAAGATCACATTGACAGATCAGTTTTCTTCCTAATATACCCTGGAAGAAATAATAAAATATGCATAACTTATCAACTGACTACAAAGAAACAATAGTCAGGACAGCTGACGAAATTTTTCAAAATCAAACTTTCTAAAACCTCCAACTTACAATTCAACTGGTCTCTCAAGAGTTTTTTTTATGTCACACAAATGACTTTATTTATAACCCTAATAAGAGGGTGCTGTATAATCCCGTCTTAACACATAAGATCTGAGTGCTCCAGTCTTTAATGATTACAGTACATAATGTGAACTAACAACTTTCCTTTATTACCTCTTGCACCTTTGCCCCCCTCGAGTCCCAGTGGTGAGTTTGTCCACTGTACCATCTCTCTGACTGTGTACGGTCACACAATGGTGGCGCCACGTTTCTTTACTCTCAGTCCGGCATCCCTGAGCCTTCCCCCAGCTGACAATGACTGAGCTGGTGAGGGGACCAGCTGCAACTGGAAAGGGAGAGGGTCCAAGAGGCAGAGCAGGTCCCTGGCTTGTGCAGCACTCAGTTCCCTTGCAGGTTATTAGAGTTCAGACAAAGCAGCAACCTCGGAGGTCATGACATGCTCTCGATCGTGCTCTGCGACAACACTCTCGCTTCCGTTCGTTCCCTTTGGCACGCTGATCATGTCTTGTTGTGACGAAGCTGACCAGAAGAGGAGCGGGTGCTAGCGGCCGGTGACCGGGCCTGCACGGCTGCGAGTGCTGCGACGCTGCGCAGCACCCTGTCTGGTGTCCCCTCCGTTCCCGAACTGCTGGTCACCTCCTGCGAGAGCTTTTGAGACCTCCTGCTGTCCTGCCGACTCTCCCTTTGCTGGCCCTGCTTCTCTCTTTTGTCTCTAGTCTTTGCATACTCTGAGCTGCGTTCACTGCCGGACGAGGCGGCGCGGGACTCCCTGTGCTCTGTGTTCTGAGAGCTGATGCTGTGGGTGCGTTGGCTGCTGTTGCTGCTGCTGCGGCTTCTGCTGCTGCGTCCGCCGCCGTCACCCTCGCCATCACTGCTCATGCTGCTGCAGGCACTGTGGCCCCGGGACGAAGACTGCACCTCTGCTTCGCCTTCCTTCCCCCCTGACGGCTTGGTGCTCCCCCTGTCCTTTTCCTCTCCTCTACACCTTTTGTATTCCATTTCCAGGGGTGGAACTAGAGAACCGGGGCACTGTCTGGTGGAACGGGGAGCAGGGCGACTTGTCTGATTAGGTGTTGAGGGTTTGCTGCCGCTACTTTTGTTATTAGTGAGATTCACAGAGTTACTCTGAGGGGAAGGTGGCACACTTTTGCTTTTCGGCTTTTGGTTCTTGTCAGCAGAGGATGCAGGTGAAGTCCCGGCAGCTTTGGCCCCTGAATCCTTGCGGGTGGTGTGCCCGGGGGTATCCACCCTGCCTTTCATTGCCAGGAGCTTGGCTGCTGCGTTGAGTGCTGAGCATCTCTTCCCTAAGACTTCAGGCTCAGGAGGTAACGAGGACGCACTGTTCGTCGGAGCTTTACTTTCTTGTGAAGGCTGAGATCCTACCGACTTCCTGGTGATCCTAACAGAAGACGTGTCACTGCCAGACTCTCCACCCGTGGATGTGTTGGCATTGTTCGACGAGTTCCTGTTAGAGCTATGCGCAGATTTTTTTCCTTGCCTGCTGTTGCCCTTTTCCTTCTCCTGATCTTGCAGCCTGTGCTTGGCTGAGCGAGTCAACCGGTGCTCCTTCCTGCTCTCGCTGTTGTCAGAGTCTGAGGAAGACGAAGAAGACCGGGAACGCCTTCTCCGAGAAGCAGCCGCATGCTGCTTCTCGCTGCCTTCCTCTGTCCTCTTTCCACCCTCTTCCTTTTTCTCTTCTGACCCTGCCTCAGTGGTCACATCCATTCGCCTTTTCTTGGTAGGATGTCTGTTTTCGTAAGTCCTCTTGTGATGTGCATGACGAGTGAGGGTTGATGTAGAGCACCCAGATGATGGTGAAGAGGAACGAGTGGACTCCTGGCTACTCTGGCGACTGAGAGGCCTTTTCTGGATTGGAGTTTTTTGTTCTTCAATGGATTGCTCCGTTGTTTGTTGCTTAGCTTCTTCTTTCCGAGAGGCAGATGCAGACTGTGTTTCTTCACCTGTTTCCTCCTTTCTTGACTCAGAGTCTTTGGTCTCAGAGGAACTCTCCACCTTTCTCCTCTTAGGCTGAGGCTCACAGATGTCTGTGTTTTTGTCATCATCCTCCTCACTAGTCTTTGTTTCAGCCTTCACAGCATGAACCTCTGCTTCTTTCACCCTGTCTGGATCACTTTTAGTTGCCGTTGATTCTAAAGACTGCTCCTCAGATGAAACACTAGCAGAGGCCAATGTGGATGCTTGAAGCAGGGCCTTTGTCTGGGCCGTTGTAGAAACCTCTGGGGAAACTTGTGTGGATGCAGAACTTTGTTCTTGCAATGAAGTGACAGCAGACGTTTGTGTGGTGGACATGGGAGGAACTGTTGCTGCTGCTGCTACAGTAGCTTCTGACACAGGGGTGGCTTCAGCTGTGGATACCTGGGTGGTTGTGATGTTTGTGGTAACAACTGTACTTGACTCTTCTGAGGATGGTGTCGCTGTAGTGACTGTTGATGATGGAGTTTGTGTAGCACCTCTGAAAATAGTTACTGACGGTGGGATCTTAACAGTCTTTTCTACAGTTGTGGAAGGTTTGGCTGAAGTCATGTGATCTTTGGAAGCGACTGCTCCTGCAGAGGTTGTTACCTTCACTCCCTCAGTGGGGGTTGACATAGTTACTGTAACTGTCTTTGCTGTGGTAGCTACACTGGCAGAAGTCGTTGTGGGGGGTGGAGTGCAGAGTGGAACAGGTGCTGCTGAGGATGTGTCAACCACTGAAGCAGTTGTTACCTGTGCAGCTGTGGTTGTTGGTGAGGTGGAGACTGATTCGGTGGGGGCTTTGGTGGTTGTCACATTAGTCCTTGCCTCAGCTGGAGGTGATGAAACTGTATTTGCAGCAGATGAAGAGACTGTTGCTACTGATGGTGGTGTAGATGTGTTGTCAGACATGGTTGGACTTGCAGCTGGAGCTTTTGAGTTTGAATCTTTCGCTGTCGTCTGGGTCGTTGTTGCTGTAGTAGGGGAGGATGTTGAGGTTGGTATAGGTGAAGCTGTAGGTGGGCTAGTAGCTGTAGCGGGGGTGGATGTTGCAGTAGCTTGGGCTAAGGTTACAACAGCAGGAGAGGACGCTGAAGCTGACAGAGCAGAAGCTTTTGGTAAGTCCTTTACAACAGCAGTTTTACCTGGGACTGATTTAACTTTGGTGGTAACTGCTGGAGAATCGTTTACTGTCTTTGAGATCACATCCGTAGCTGCTGTTTTTGTTGTGTCAGGGACCAACGTTGGAACTGCTTTAACAGCCACCGGAGATGAAGAAGCAGTGGATGAAGTGTTAGCAGCTGTTATGGCAACCGTGGTGGTTTTGGCCGAGTTGTGTCCTGTTGTTTTCAGAGTTGTAGAATCAGGAGGTTTTGACCCTACGGGAGTTTCAGAAGCTGTGGAAACCACAAGTGTTGGTTTTACAACTGAAGCTGATGTGTCAGTACCAGCAGGCAGCAGAGGGGTTGTGTCAGTCATGGTAGTAGCGACTGTGACAGTGGCAGCAGTGGAAAGTGTGACAGAGGATGCAGAGGAAACCTGGGTTGATGCTGTGTCTGGGCTTTGAACTGTGCCAGAAGCCGAGCTGACTGAGTCTGATGTGGAAGCAGCCACAAAAAGGGGTGCAGTTACCTGTGGTGTAGGTGCAGTGGGTGCTTGGCTTGAAGCTGAGACTGGTGTGGAAGGTTGATCTGTTGTTGCTGAGGGGGCTTGAGCCTGACTTGGAGCAGTTGCTAAAACTTTGGATGAAACCTCAGTCTTGGTGTCAGTTTCCTCAGCTTTAGCAGACTGTGGGGGCTGACTTGTGGTGGAAACAGCAGCTTTGGGGGCGTCCGACTTGGGGGCTGATGGGGCTGTGGGCTCTGTGTCAGCATCAGTCTCTGATATACCAGACAAAGAAGCTGTGGTGGCTTCATTTTTACAGTTCTGTCCTTCACTGATGGTTTCTGGCAGGTTTGTGGAGTCTTTGCGAGGGCGACCTCTCTTACGTTTGGGGGAGAGAGGGGGGTTTCCATCCTCACTTGGTGAGGTGGGCTGTGTGGAAGGGGTCACTGTGTTTTCAGGCTCAGGAAGCCTCGGAGAAGTCTTAGGGGGCCGGCCCCTCTTTCTTTTCAAAGGTGTTGTAAGAGAATTCAAACTGGACTCTGTGGGAGTTGGAGTGGCGTCTTTGCCAGGTGTTATGTCCGTTTTTCTGGACTGATTTCCTCCCCTTCCCCTACCCAGATGCTGCTGCTGTTCTCCCAGCTGAGCTGCCATGCGAGATTCAGTTTCCAACCTGCGCCGCACAGGAAGATTTCTTAGCACGGGCATGTCAGGAGAAAGATGGGGTGGGGAATATGGAGGATAACCTCTGACAGGCTGAGGGTGCATAGAGGGGCTGGGAGTAGAGTCTTGGTCCTGAGGAGATTTGGTAACGGTCCCCTTGGGTTTGCTGTCAGGGCTCGGTGATGTGTTGTCTTTGTTTGGTTCGTCGACAAATCCTGCAGTGTTCTCCTCCACAGCTGCCTCCTCAGAAGAAGCTCCACCACCAGTGCTGCTCGCTCGCCGTCGCCTCTTTCTTGGCTCCTTCTCTTCCACCACCGTGACCAGCCTCCCTGGAAGCTTTCGCAAGACTTTGGCTGAGGGGGAGTCCTCAACCAGACCCCGCAGGACTTCCCCATCTGCTGACTGACGTTTGCGAGGAGATCGGGAGCTGGTGGAGGGGGGAGACATGGCACTGTGATCTTTGCTGTCATCATCTTTTGCCTGATGGTCCACTTGGCAGCTAGATTCCAGCGATGACTCAGACATTTTCCTCTCGTTCTCCCCCTCTTTCTCCTCTCTACCTGTTTTGGTGTTCTCTCCAACACACTGCTGTTTCCCTCCAGGGGGAGAGGTTGTAGGAGGAGGAGAAGGCACTGGACTGGGATGGGAGCGGTTTGGTAAAGTTCTGGTTTTTGTGGCTTGGTGATCTCTGGCAGGAGAGGAGGCTTTTGAAGATTTCGAGGAATCTTGAAGCTTCGTTGTTGAAGAGGTTTTTTGATGGTCTGTTCGAGATGGGGTGGTAGACACAGTACCAGTGTCTTTGGCAGCTCCTCGTCCTCTCAGACCAAACCGGATTCTTTCAGGCACTTCTCGAGGGGTCGTAGGCTCAGGCTCTGTGTCGGGTGAAGCCCCACGCAGCCGACCGCTGGTCCTTGTAGAGGTGACAATCTTGTCCTTGTCTTTGTCCTTGTCCTTGGGTTTACGGCCGCGGCGGGCTGGTGTTGGCTGAGCCGGCTCCACAGAGGCTGGTTGTGACAAGAAGTCATCGTCGTCCTCATCAGATGAAGCATGAAGCTTTAAGCCCTCCTCCTTGGCCTGGTCCAGGCCCTTCCTGGCAGCCTCCACTTGCTCCTAAACGCACAAAGACATAACAAATTTTTTCACTTTTTATAGATACAGAAATTTGACTGTACAAGACTATTAAAATGTCTTTATAATCTATTTCTGCAGGATCAGACAAAGAACAGAAACATCTCAAAATATAACTCAAAGTGAAATAGTTCATTGTTAATCACAGATAATTGTTGAGGGTCAAAGCTGAGGTTAAACATTTAAAAAGCTGAGCTGATGAGACACAGATCTTCTGTTTCAACTGAAACTGGGTAAAGGTGAAGCTGTGTAGTTACCTCAGCCTGCTTCAACTCTTCTTTGCAGACATCTTCTAATGAGGCTTCCAGGAAGTTCATTGCGTAGCGTTCAATGGGAGTGAGCTGAAATAGGCACAGAATATAGTCACTTAACAGATAATAAAATAACTCTCTACATATTATGCGGATAAACAGCAGACTATATTGGATTTAAATTCATGGTTGAATTCCAGATCTGAAATATTCACCTGCTCCACCAGAGCAGCTATTTCCTGCTCAGCCTTGGAAAGCTCCTCCACTTCCTCTTGCTCCCCTCCGTCATCCAATGGTATGTTCTCGTTGAACTCTGCCAATTCTGCCACCTGCTCGGCTTTGGCCTGAGAGGCTGCCACAATGTCCTCCTCATCCTCGGCTCGACACAGGGCCTGCAAAAATCATTTCATGATAATCAGCTCATTTCTACACAAGGATACTGATTAGAAACTGTTTGATATGGTTAATCGACACGTTGATTAACACTGTCCATCAGCAAAAACTGTGCAACCTTGTCCTGTGTTGTGTGTTTTGGTTGCTACATGCTTCACATATGTAAGTGTAAAGCTCATGTGACGCCTCCTACCTGCTCCAGAATGGTGGTGCTTTGTTTGTTGACAGTTTCCTCCTCCTCAGCCTGGGGCACCGACAGTTCTGCTGCCACCTCTCTCTTCTCCCCGTCGTTCATATCAAACAGCTCTCGAATGGTTTGCTGAGAAATAAAAAGTGAAAATGAGACGCCTTCAGCAAAGTAAATGCCTCTCTGGCACTTGACAAAAAACAAAACAGCACTTGAACTGCTTAATGTCCTGACATTATAACCACAATATACTTAAAAGGAGCAGTAACGCTTAGAGTGTAATTTACTTATTAATTAGAAAACTCTGCAATGCATTCTTCAAACAGCACAAGAGGTATTCCTTCTAAAGCAGATCTGACGGATGCAGTAAAGGGGGAAGGAGGCATCGACTGTGTTTCTGCAGTGCAAACATTTCTTAATGTGCAAACAGTGACTGCAATCATTTAGGCATCTCAGTCATCAAACACACACCTACAACATGTTGGTGTTTGGATAAACCAATGATTCATCATCACATGATAAACATGGCGGTTATGTGAGGCAGTCATAAAACTCCAACAGGCAACAGAGGAGAGAGGGAGGAGTAAAGACAAGCTCTGCACTTTGATATGATGAGAAACTGGTAGCAGAAAGAGTAGAATGCGGCAAAAGATGGTAAAATAAACATCCTATTTGCAATTATGTGATTTATGGGGAAACTCCAGTGTATTTTTATAGTCAGAGGTACAGTATTAGGTTGCAAAAGACAGTTGCTGGTTAGGTGAATAATCACTGTGTGAAGTATTCCTGTATTTAATTCCTACCTGTTTGAAGAAAGCAGTGGTAAAGTTTCCTCCTTCGATGGCCATGTCTCCCAGCATCCTCTTCTGATTGGCTTTCTTCAAAATGTTCTCCTCCACTGTGCGCTCGCTGATCAGCCTGAAGAGGAACATTAAAAACACATTAAAATGTTGTTAAAATTTACATTTCTTCCCTTTGATGAATAGTAGCTCATCAGAGAGGAAATACAATGTCGTTAAAATAACAGGAGTACTGATTGACAACTTAATCAAATGCCATTTCTTCTTCTCTCACTCCCACATTCCTTGTTTTTCTCTATAATACACCAGCTATTTATAGTCTTATTGTTTTTAAATCTGTTATTTGTGCTTTTAAACTACACTGATGACATATGAAAACATTTTTTACAGATATTTTGACTTTTAAAAAGATGTACTTCATAAGATATGCAGGCTACATTCTCTTCAGGTGTAGCTCATCTAGAACCATGTTATTTCACTTACTGTGTTACTAACATGCTTCCCGACACAAACATGGACCAAAAAGCTTAAACATATAACATATAATATAGTCATACTTGCCTTGTGGTATGAAATGTGTTTCATAAATATGTATTTGCTTTGATAATTAGTAACTCATGCATTTACAGTAATGGCATCTAAATGTCTGCCACAAGAAAATGGGAGTGAAGGGATTTCCCAGAACGGTTTCCTGAAATTAGAATTACAAAATATCCTGAAAGCTCAGACAGACTTGTGGCATTTGTGGCACAAAAAAAACCCCTTATTTTGTCCTGGAAAAAGAATTGAACCACTTTACTGTCTGGTTATGATTATGCTTTAGTGTTGACAGTCAAAGTGAAAGTAAAAATGCAGCCTAAAATGGACCACAAATATCAAGAACTTAACAAAATGTTTCCCCCTGACTTTAATTTCCTGTTTTTTTGTTTTGTACATAGCAACCGTGTAGATGTAAACACCACTGTCACACATGCACTGCTCATGTTAAAGAACTTGTGTGTTTTGAAAATGCAATCACCTGTAGATGTGGACGTCTCTGGTCTGGCCGATTCTGTGGCAGCGGTCCTGTGCCTGGGCGTCCATGGTGGGGTTCCAGTCGCTGTCGTAGAAAACCACTGTGTCGGCCCCCGTCAGGTTCACCCCCACACCTCCACTGCGAGTTGACAAAATGAAGCAGAAAATGCGCCGATCTGCGTTGAAGCGCTCCATGAGGGCCTGAAGGAGAAGTGACATGATGCAGGGTGAATAAACATGAATGACAGCAGACGGACAGTAATAGTCGGGCAGGTCAGACAAAGGACGTCAGAAAACGTGTCCAAAATGCTGCGAGTTCTCACCTGTCTTTGCTCCACGCGAGTGCTGCCATCCAGACGCAGGTAGATGTGTCCGTGGTAGTTGAGGAACTGCTCAAGCACGTCTAACATTCGCGTCATCTGAGTGAAGATCAACACTCTGTGACCTCCTGTCTTCAGCCTTCGCAGCAAAGCGTGGAGAGTCTGTAGCTTACCTGCACACAGGAGACACACAGTAAGAATACAAGTTATTTAGGAAAGCAAACTGTCACCAAGAAGAAGAGAATAATAAACAGTTAGAACACATTCTGTACAAACAGGCAAACACTGTGAACCCTGGGGAAAAGATCGTCATTGTGTCTCCACTCTTGGTATCAAATTTGCTGCAAAAAAGCATCTTAATGCCTCACCGCAATCATACTGAATGAGCCTCAGGTCCGGGAACTGAGTCCTCATGTTACACTGGATTCGATGGAGACTGCGAGTACGCGGAGCGACTTGAGTCGTCAGCATGGCGGAGAAGGCTGCCTGCTTGTGGCTCAGAGAGGGAGGAGGGTGGCAGCAGTGCATGGAGATCGGAGGAGCCTCCACTGGAGGAATCACAAATGTAAACCTAGAATGGACACAGCAAGTCAAAAATACTTTATCAACAAATATTTCTAATTAAAGACATTATCCAAAGAGAAAACAAATCAGCCGATCAGTTATCTACCGGTCTATAATGTCACTGAGCAGCTCCACCCTGCCCTCCATGCTGTTGATGGCCTCTCTCACAGCTCCACTCTGAAACCAGTAGTCGTGTTTGTTTTGCCACTGTGCGAACAGACAGCTGGTTTGGCCCGAGCGGCCCCACTCGCCCTCAGACCTCAGGGCGGCCGGCGAAGGACGGGGACCAGGGAGAAAAGTCAGAAAGTCCAGAACCTCCCGGCCATACACGGGCTTCGCCCCACAGTGGCGTTCGTTGACCTGAAAGATGAAGTCCATGCGGCTGTCGTGCTGCTGTTTCAGGTTTTCTGCCAGCCATGACTGTTGAGGAAGAGAGTAGACATTAAAGAGCTGCAACACAAATGCTAAAACTGAGCTAAAACAGCTTTAATCACTGTAAAAATAAGAGAAAAACTAGCCTTATGTAATGTTGCCACTGATTGTCACTGTTCAGACGTGTGATGAGATAAATCAACTAAAATATTAAAGAATAAAACAACTCAAGCATCTTTCACTGAGATCTGTAGCTGATGGTGGAAGTGAAAGGTGGTTCAACATGCTTACCATGTAGAAAGGAGAGCGAGGAGGTGGAGGAGGCACTTTCCTGGGTGGAGGGTGGGCTTTTGCCCATGAACT
>JAPZDZ010000014.1:957144-968833 GCA_029783805.1 Acanthurus tennentii | reverse complement strand
CCCCTCTATTCCCCCATTACTTCCTCCTTGCCCCCCTCCCTCTCAAGGCCGCCATCTTAAGTTCCCACCTACCTGAAATTTCCGACCAATTTTCTTTTACTAAATTCTCGTTGAAGGAGTCGTCATCCGCGTAAAATCGCACTCAATCCGTGATGCCTGTAATCCAAACTGTCTCCCGGTACCCAACGAGGTACCACTAGGTCTGTGTGAAGAAGTTAAAATACGGACCGGGAGAGACTGGGTTTCGGCGCAGAATGTAGCGGTCGCGGGGAGGAGACTTTACGCAGCGAAATGGTGGAGGACCGCTGCTGCTGACAAAGTACAGAACACACTGAAATCTCGCGAGATATCATCAAGCGCGCCACTTGAAAATTTGATGGTTCTTGCTGTAGTTCTTTTGCGAAATATCGTTTTAAAATCTTACACTTTTTCAAATCGCACGGCAAACTTTATTATGAGTGGTATCGTCCACTATTATAAATTACCATGTTTTTTTTAGAATTAGCGATAATTTTTGTCAAAATTCCCTAAGTCATGATGAATGTTGATGAGGCCACAAAAAACATTTTTATTTGGAATAAACTAAGAACCAGAGGTGCTGAATCATGAAGTGTATATAAATAAATATTCATAAAATCCATAACCTGGGTCAATCAGGCATGATGATAAGAAAAAAATTAGTGTAATATTTTACTGCTTGTACTCTTTAAAATGTAAGATTATTATTAGATGTGCTTCAGAAGTTTATTTTGTTTAGATCATAAGTTAATATTCTAGTGTCAGTGCAATCATGTTGTATGTGAAGTTTATCCTCAAATTTAATACAGCTGACAGTTTGACAGAAAAATGCTATTTTTTTTTACAATACAGCTTTCAAAATGTAAATCTGTGCTTGAACTGCTAGTCAGAAAATTCAATCAGTTTTGATATATCAGACTGACTGATGTATATATATATTTTTTACTATTAAAGAATGCTATAAAAACAAATGATATATCAAAATGAGAGTAATAATGCTGTACGGTTATTAAAAGGACTCAGAACAAAAGACCCACACAACAGAGTAAACAACAATTCATTTAATAATTAATCTTTGTGGTCTCTAGGGGAGGGGTTTGAAAGGTATAAAATGGTCATATTAAAATAATCGACCCAGTCTTTTCCCTCTCAGGATACCCACTGTCTAGCTGTCTTTAGACACAAGTACATATATTTTTTTTTTCAGTTCTTCAGCAGATGTCCCACTTATCCATGTATATAACTTATTCTTGTTGATGAAACAACTTGACAGTTCAATGTACAAGGCTCCCATAGTCCCAAAATGGATATAACACACAACCATTGACACAAAGGCAAGCCTCCCTCTCAGCATAATAAAGTCAAAGATGAGATCCTTGAAGAGGCTAGAGGTTGCAATGGATTCAGCTTAATGTTCACAAGCATTAAAAGTTTTCTGTAAAGCAAGCCTTTTGCTTTGTCTTTTGCATGATTTGAAACAGATTTACTACCTGGGGAGAGAGTACTGGTTTATACCCGAAACAAAGACAAATAACATAACAGTGAATATATTTATTATTATAGAAGATAATTAATGTTAAGAATAATAATTACAAAGGCAATTTCTCTAGACTACTATAATCTGGTCCTGCACATATAGTCAAGAGGAGACTGGGAAACAGTTACAGGAAGCTCTAAAATACTGTGTTCACGCACACAGTGTAGCACAGTTCATTTCACCATTCACCCTTTCAAAACAAAACAAACAAACAAACAAAAAAAAAAAGCCAAAAAAGGTTGAATCTCATTTTCAGTGAAGCTGAGGGTTTGGGTTTTTAGATTTTTGGGTAAAGCAGAAAACTGAGGTGCAATGCTTACCAATCTTCATTAAATGGTCTCGTCGGAACTTTGTCTTTTCCACAATGACAAAAAAGACACAGAGACAGAACAGAAAGCACCACTTTACAACTGTATTTCTAAAGACCCCCATCCACAAAGCCTAAATAGGGTTGATTTATGGAGAGGAGGGCTTTATAATATCCCATGAGTTAACCAAGCTGAAGATGAACCCTTGACATGTTTTCACAGTGTACATCCCTCTGGAAGTCATTTCCAATCCACCCAGAAAAGGCTTGCTTAAAAGCATGGATCATAATTCACCTGACAGAATTTAAAAAAAAAAAAAAGAAAAAAAAGCTGTCCTCTGCCTCTTCATACAGCTTTCAAAATGGACTACTGTAATAACCAACAGCCAGTATAAAATAAAATACACCAAGGATGCACAGAAACCATGTACCTTTAAATTGCACTGATAGAACCATTGCGCATATTCCAAGTCTTGCATTTCCCTCCCTTCCATCATCTCCAGCCAGTCACAGGTGCCCTTTTTCGAGGGGGACCGGACCTGCTTGGTTATGTTACTGGGAGGGGAAGGTTTAATAGTCTGCAAGAGGAAAAGGGGGCAGGTTGAGAGCAGCACAGTGATCCTGACATTTCCCTTAATCTCCTCCAGTGTTGTCCCTGTACTATCTGGACTCGCCGTCTTTGTGGGCGCCGTACAGTGCCAGCTCACCTGGCCCTGCAAGTCTTGAACTGCGGGGAGGTGTGGATGACCGGCTGGTGATGGACGGAATGAGTGGAGGCGGTGCCCCCACGGCCAGAGCTCCCACCAAGCCTGCAGGTGATTTTGCCAGGATGCCGTTGGGCCCGTGGTGAGGGTTCAGCGGGCCTAGACGGGAGTAGAGGCCAGTGTGGTGCTGGGAAGCAGGAGAGGCTCCAGGGGGGAGAGAGTGGGAGAGAAGGCCAGGGTGGAGCTGCTCCAGGTGAGCGGCAGTAGCAGCATGAGAGGGGCTTGAGAGGTGAGAGCCAGGAGGGAGGTGTGGGTGCATCCCAAAGTAGCGAGCCCGCTCAAAGTCTTCCCTCAGGATCTGGGCACGCTGCTCCTCATCGATCAGTCCTCCTCCTGGGGGTCCGAGGTGAGGCCGGTCAAAGGGATGGGCCATTAGACCAAAATCTTGGCGGACAGCAGAGGTGGAGGCAGCAGAGGTAGATGTTGGAGGGTGATGAGGGGTGGCTGCTGCGGCTGCAGCTGCTACAGCTGCAACCCTCTCTGCCTCCAGAAGGCGCTGATGCTGGAGCAGTCTGGCCAGATGTGGATCTGATCGCAGGGCTAGATGAGGGTCCGACCGCAGTGCCAAAGCCTCCCTGCGATGCTGATGCTGCTGCTGAGCCGCGAGCTCCCTCCATGAGTGAAGATCCCAGGCGAAGCTATGTGGACCCTGTGGTGGCCCCTGGCCTGGACCTTGTGGAAAACGTTCTCCTCCTGGACCCACAACCAGCCCTGCAGCTCCTGCTGTGCTCCCCAGATATGCTTCAAGGGCCCTGGAGCGCTCCAGCAGGGCAAGGGGTTGGTGGGAAGGAGGGTGGCTTGGAGTGTGTGGGAGGAGGGGGACACCAGGGGTGGGAGTCAGTGATAAAGAGGAAGAGGAGGGAGTACCAGAACTGGGGTGGTGCGGATGGCTGTTGGGGCGGTCAAAGCTGTGGTTGGGTGCTGGGGGAGGCAGAGTGATGGGGATGTGCTCCGGCTCCTCTTTCCTCTCCTCCTTGACTTTGACTGGAGGGAGGAGCAGGGGGGGTTTGGAGATGGGTGTTGTGGTCCGGTCAGACTTCTTGGCCTGAGACAAAGAAGTGACAGAGGCAGAAGCTGTAGAGGAAGAAGGGAGGCTGCCGTCTCTTTGGGAGTGTGAAGGTTCATTGTGGAGGCTGTGTAACGTCGGGGCCAGTGAGCGGGGGTAAAGGTCCATAGGAGACGGAGCTGAGCGGTTGGAGGGTGGAGGAGTGGCGAGCGCAGAAGAAGAGGAAGACCGTGGTCTGTCCCTGTCTGCTACTGAAGATGAAGAGCCGAGAGGCAGCCCCCGTGAGGACACTGTAGGCAGCGGCCTCTTTTCTCCATCTCTGTCTCTCTCGCGGTCTCTGTCTCTATTTAAGCTGCGTGTCAGGTCCTCGATGGGCCCGCTGCCCCCACCCAGGGCGCTGCTGTGGCCATTAATGTGAGAAACTGGGGTGCTACTGCGGGGCTTGAAGGAAGGAGCAACTGGAGACATTCTCACAGGTTGTCGGCCATACAGCATATTGTCTCTGCAAAACATAATATGCACAACAGTTACATGGCGCTCAACTTTCATACAAGCCCTCTCATGTGTCACCAAACACATTTTGTTATTGTTATTTTGTTGTTTTTGTCATTTGTCGGCTGAAGGGCATACCTGTCCTTTTCATCCTTGATATGGGGAATGTCTCTCCTCTCGCCTTCTTTCCCTCGATCCCTTTCGTCCCGCTTTTCTGCTCCTTTAGCCCAGCTGGGGCCGGCAGGGAACCCTGGCGGGACACTGTGGAGGCGGTTCCATGGGTCGGGATGGTTTGGGTTGGGTAAGCCTCCAACCACACTAGCTGGTGAATCTTTAGGGCCAAACACAGAGCTCGCTGTGGAGCCAAACAGACACATTTCATTGTTAAACACAAAAAAAGCAGCCGAGTGGTTAATGGGCAGAAGGCATGTAAACAATTAAAACTTTCAAATTAAACATTTTACAAAATCGAAATTGCAATGTTGAGCAGTAAAATTTTAGCCACCACAGTGTGACGTCAAGTTGCATTTCTCTAAAATTAGTTTGTTTAGAAATGTTTAACTTTCTCAGTTCCTCACAAAATCCTCTGTAGTTGTTTTGTAGTTAGTAGCTTCTGAGAAGACTGATGTATAAACAAAGCCACTTTTAAGAGAAAAACCAAACCATTTTGTTACACTTTTGTTCAAGTCTACTCATATTCTACAAAACCACACATTCCTGCACTGCAACAAGAAATCCTCAGTGTCCTTTATTTTTTCTTATTCATTCTCACTGTGAATTCTTTGTTTATAATGAAATGAGAGGAACATAACCAGAGACAATAATAAATCTCTATCTAAAATAAAAGGCTAGCATGAAGATTGATCAGTTTTTTCGGAGGCAGCAATCTCCTCAGATCATGTTTTCAGTACTGCTAACAGTTAGCTTTGCAGCCAACTCCACACTGGTTTCAAGTAGCTGCAATCTGGGTTCATCTGTTACTCTTCCCAGTCATCCCAATGATCTTTCTTGGATTTGAGACTGAAGGTGTTTACAGATCCTCCCTCATCTACATAAGATCTAAATTGCTATTTTAATTGTAAGAACTCTGTTGTGGAAGGGTTTTATAGAAGCTACTGCTAAAACTATTACACACATGGCAGGGAGACACTTATGGTGGTTCAATTTAGGTTTGCACACAACATCAGCCACATAACTGCAGGACTAAAGGCACCTACTTGATTTGTACAACTCAAACTGCGAACATTGGTGCCAGCTGAACTTCAGTGCATGTTTGAACTAGAAGAGCACTGTGGTTTTTGGCCCAAATTTTTAAAGTCAGGTCACATTAGTAAGGGATCACTTCATGGCCTCTTTGGAAAAGAGCGATGATTATAACAACCAATCCTGTCATTTAAAGGATTGCATAAAGAAGCAACCTCATGACTTGAGTGAGGTCAGTCCGGTGCCACAACGCAATGTGGCACCTTTCGTCAAGAATGTCGTGGCCTTTCAAGTACGTGCATACACGCATTTACATGTTTTGACATCTATTAAGCCTTCAGACTCATCAATCTTCATTTGAACTACCACTAACTGGATCACATGTTATTGTCTCACTAATAATATGAGACTGTATTTCCTCATCACCACCAGTGCAGCCCTTTGCACCAAAACACAGGGCCATTTTTAGTCAACACACCCACTTTGATATACATGTAACAAGTAAGGTTTGATCATTTATGCCATGTGTTTCAGGAGTAAAGATACTGTAAGACTGACCAAGTGTTGGGCTGCCAAGTCCTCCAAAGGCACCAGAGCCAAGGGCTCCCAGTGGGGTGAAGGGTGGGGATCGGCCATACGGATCTAATGCAAAAACAAAGAGAAACACTGCGATGACACAAACATTCACAGAGGTTTCAAATTATGCAGAATCTTTGAAATATTTCCAGTCAGATGTGAGAACATAAAGTCATATTCAACGATTAAGGTAACTCCACTAACAATAAGGTACAACTGGCCATTCATAAATTAATGTTACTCAAAGTCAAATCTGGAATCAATGTGACACACAGATGTGCCTTTTTAAGCTGCTCTTACCCAAGTGTGCAGTCGGCGTGAGGAAAGATGAGTGGGGGGTTGATGGAGAGATGAAAGGAGTCGAGGACGGATTGACTGGTCCTGAGGGAAAAAGGTAGAAGGAGAGAGGGGAAAAAAAAATCACAAGTAATCAAATCAAGTGCATCAAGCTACTAACACACTTCATGCCGTGAGTCAAGACTGTCTGACCTCAGGGATGTGAGAACGTGACGGATCAAAAAGAAAACAACGAGAGGCGTCAAAAGAAAGAATTGATGAGTTCTTTGAGAAATGAGTCAAAACAATGTGTTTAGAGGAAAAAAAAATCAAAATTGTAAAAAAAACAAAACAAAAATGAAACATTTGAACAATGTGTTTGCATTCTGTGAGCTGGTCTTGAGTGATCAACATACTTAGACCTGCACCTGTAGCTGAGAACAGGCTTGGAGGTCGGGTCACATCATGAGCAGGAGCCAGGGCTCCTATCTGCCCCAGGGAGCCCAGTCCCCCTGCTCCAGGAAGACGGGCCAGCAGGTCACTACGGAGGTCCAACTTGTGAGGATCAGCCTGCATCAGCTGAAGGAGAAAGGTGGAGCAGTTAGCCAGGGATTTAAAAGAGGACTCAACACTTTCCTCACTCAAACAAAAACTCTAACTTTACTCTCTCAAAATAACAATTCATGGATTTACATCAGAGCACATGATTTTAATCAGAAACACATACCTTTACTTTTCTCTGATGGCTTAGAATCATCCAGGCCACGTATACATGCATAGCACACCATTTTCCTGGTTTCTGCACAGCACAAAAATCACAGGGGTTTACTATGTTATTCCATGAATCCTGCAGATACAACTTAAAGCCTTTGCACACAGAGTCAGATGTTCTCCCTGTTGTTCAGAAATATCTCATCCAGCCTCGACACAAGGTTGGGGTTTTCCAGATGGAGATAAGGTTACTCGCCAGAGTGGAGTTTAAGTTTAGGAAAATAAAAAAAAAAGTCAGTGAAAAATGCATAAGCAGGGATACAAGAAAATCATGGGGGGAAGAACAACCACATACATTATACACGGGGTAATTTCTGGGTCTGAAATATCTAACTGGGTGTGCAAGGGCAGAGAATAGACCAGTAGCAGTCAAGATTACAAGTGAGATTAGTGCAAAGAGTGAGTGAAGCAGTGAGAAAGTAAAAAAGGCTGAAGGTTTTAAGGAGCCAAGGGATCAAAAACATCTGTTTTTGCTTACATTACTGATTTTCAACGATGTCCCAAATGGATCAGTTAGCTACAAGAGAACAGAAGTGTAAAACCACTTTTAATCAACATATCTCACTCTTTTTCAGGAATAGTTTTGCACTCTTTACTGCACTGACTAGGCCCATGTTGCAGCACATCCTAGCCTAAACTGATTCTTCACATCTCTTAAGTTCTATGCCATAAAAAAAAGACATATTTAGAGTAATGATGCACATTTCAGGCTGTAAAAAAAAAGCATGCTGTTCTTACCCTGGGGTCTTTGGGCTGCAGATGGTGAGGCACAACCCCAAGTCGTGCAGTTATATCAGGACCCGTTCCCTGAGGGACAAGAGGCTGTCACACACAGCACAACACATCAGCCACAACCTACTCATCTACAGATCTGCAACTGATTGAAATCTGACAGAATATTTCATGCATTTCTCGCTGTAAACTGGTGGAGTCGAGTACTGACTAGATCACAACTGATTCAGAAATCATTTTGTAACACGTTTACAAAAGTAGTCATTAAAAACTTTGTGTTTTTGTTTTTTTAAACACGTTTCATTATTTTCACCAGTGGAATTTCAGTGTGTCACTCTGGTCAAAGTCAGCACAAGAAGTTCACCATGTAACAGGAGACAAAAAGACAAAATGACATCTAGCAGATGTCTGGTCATAATTAAAGAAGATATATAAAGAGAGTTTTTCTCACCTTTGGCTGAAATGCTCCTTGCAAGGAGCTGAAAGGCCCAGTGGGAGGAATCACAGGCTGGATACTCGGCACTGAGGGCGGCGGGAACTGTGGGAAGAACTAGCAGAACACACACATACACATTTATAGCTTAGAGACAACTCAACAGCTGAAATAATTAAATGTACGCCGTTTTGCGTACTTAGAATCTTGTAATTTTAACGGTATGAGGATCTAAAACAAAGCAGAAACGCATCCTCAGCTTTGTTGTTTACTGGTTGAATTTGCTGCAAATTATCATCATCATCATTATTATCAGAAAGATTATTAAAAGTACTCACAGGATGTCGGTACAGTCCATCCATTTTGCCGGGATACTTATCAAACTACAAGGAAAAAAAAAGAGTGTGTGTGTTAAAACATCTCAGAAAACACATTCCAGCCACAGTGGAGTTATAAGTTTGACACAGATGTTCAGCATTAACAGCAGAAAGCATCTCACCAGAGGCGGTGCGGTGGCTGTGGGGTGTAGGAAGGGCGTGAAGTGGTGTGTGTGCGTGTGTTGGTGCTGGTGGTTGTGCTGATGGAACTGGAAGGCCAGAGTGCTGGGCTGGTTCTGAGACGACCGGCCCGATGAACCCGGTGCAGAGCTCGATGCTGATGGGCCTCCAGGAGTGGAGCGGCCCGCAGCTGCTGCGTTGTTTTCAGCCCCGGGGACGCTGCGTCTCCCCTCGCGCTCTTGTGAATTCAAGAAGTGTGAGTTTAAGTTATGACGCATTATTTCCTGATCTGAGGGTGTCAGAATAAGGGAGAGAAAAAAATGTGAGCAAGTGAATTATTGAAAATAAATATTCATCAGGATCATTCCAGATTAATTTCTGCATTTTAGTATAATAAATACATAATAGATCAAATGTTGGCATATTTTCAGTGCCAGACTTTAAAACTTGTTTTAATTAACTTGACAGACACCAGAATTACACATATGAGGTTTGTAAGGTGCTCCTGAACCAGTCTCTTGATACAATATTGTGCTGAATGCATGATTTACACAAGGAAAGACATACTTTCAGTGTTGTGTAATCAGGCCTAAGTTCATCAATATATAACCTCCCCAACATTCCCAGACAAGCTCAGAAAAATGCCGGAGGAAGTCTGGGTTTGGTTTACTTCTGTTTAATATGAGTCAGAGATAATTGACCAACAGAACGAAACAGTGAAAAGCCCCATTCATGTTCACTGTACCTGCTGCAGTTGAGTTTGTAGGACCTTGAAGCAGAGGTGGAGGGGGAGGCAGGCCAGGCGAGGATGTGAACAGTGCCCCAGAACTGGTTCTGGATGGGGGTCGGAGGGGTCCTGAGGATCCTGAGCCCCTGTTGAAGGAGGAGGGAGTCGGAGGGCGCATGGAGGATGACGAAGACGCAACAGATGAAGAAGATGAGGGAGGTTTGACTGGGGTGCTGCTCCTGAAACGAAATAAAGCAAAAGAGAAAATAATGTAACATGTTTTATGGACCACAAAACTATTAATGGATAAGAATTAACCCAGCATGGATTCACTGTATAAAAAAAGGAACATTTAATGAAGGTGCTCATACCTGTTGTAGATGGAGTGAGACCGTCCAGGCAAAGTGAAGGGTTTGGGTTTTGAGAGTGGTGGGCTGCCATTGTGGCGGCTGGTTCGGGAGCCTGTGCCTGAGGCTGCGACTGGAGAAGGGAGGCAAGGGAAGGGGACAGAAGAGGTAGAAGACGATACAGGCTCTGGGAAATGCTGCTCCAGGCTTTTCTCCTGGCTTCGCTCCAGGCCAGACACTCGTGGGGTCACCATCAACCGTGATACACCACCACAACGGGCTGACAGAGACGGGCAGCTTTTGCTCATGGATGTGCCCATGTTTGAGGGGGCAGGTTCCACAACTAAAGAAGAGAACATCAATCAGCGTTTTACTTTTCCTGCACATTACAGCACAGAGCAACAGGAGTAAAGGTGAGCAGTGTCACATGATCAGAGAAGAACCAGCAAGAGAAAAGTGGACTGGCAGCACTGAGCGCTCATACCTTTCCTCGTGGAGACTGTGAAGACGGGGTCCATGTCATTATCGGAGGCCTGGACGGAGACACAAAGCAAAGATTTAACTTCATCTGAGCTGAAACGAACTTAACAGATAAATCACCTGTTACCTACATGTTATCAAGATTAAATCAGGTGTTCAAGTCCACTAAATGACCCTTGAAATTAATAGAATATCTTTACAAATGCCAAGAGAATTTGAGTTTCTGTTGCTGTTTTTCCATTTAAGAACACTGTGTCATAACAAGGTTCATGCAAAATCTATGATAAGCAGTGTAAACATTTAACATAACACATTCTTTAATAAGACAAGCCTGTAATTTTGATAACAAGTAAAGAATACGCACCTTGTCTCCTGTATCACTCTCAGTGTCACACTAAAAGAAGACAGGAGGAAAAAAAACGTTTAGTTTTGCATTTGTTAGAATATTTTAATCAATGTGTGTATGGACTTTAGAACATCAGGTTTACCACAATATTAGAAAACAAACTCACTATGTAGCCAGTCTCCAAAGGATGACCCTAAAAAAAACACACAGAAAACATAATGTCAGCTTCAACGGTTTTCAAATAGGTTTAATAGATTAGAAGGGATTACACTTAAAAAAGTGAAAGATGGTAAAGCATCTTTCCTGGCTTCACAGAATCACCCTACACTGCTTCACTACCAAAAACACCCTCGAATGACAGGTGTTGTAAACCAGTTTTACCAGGTCGTTATCAAAGGCAGCAGGACACAGAAGGCTGCTGCACTACAGAAATGTAAACATGGCCATTTGAGTGAGAATTGGCCCTGAACACTTCACATGACATGATGAGGGTGCTTTCAACCAAAACACTAAATCTCAGTAAAGTCATAACTCTCCTCTTTACCTCTATTCTTCTTCTCTTGTTTCTACTCTTGTTCCAACAGCTGCTGGAGTAGCTGTGCGGGGCTCCTTCCTCCGGCTCCGACAGCGGCCCTCCACCGTTCTCCTCTGGCCCTCTCTTCCCCTTGTTCCTCCTTCCCAGCATATCAGTGCGCTGACTGGGCTTCAGAGAGCAGTCCATCTGATAAGGAGGGAAAAAATATCAGTGTTTACATGAATATCGATACACATTCATGTTTATGCCTGAGGGCAAGGACCACAGGATAGCTACATGCTCTCAAATATACTGACAGACCTGATTTCTGCGTAGCTTCTACTCTGATCTCAAAAATAGAAACATCAGAATGTTGTAATGGATAGAGACTATAACTTTGGTTGTTTTTGTGTAGACTAATTTAACTGTATGTATTTACATGTAACTCTATTTCTTTCTCTAAACTATTCTCAATAAAATACACATTCCTCTGACATACAAAAAGATGGCTGTATTAAGAGTATAATATGATGTGCCATTGTTCCAATCGTTGTGATCACAGTATTTTAACTGCGATCGTGTCTTGAAGATGAACTTGAGAGGTTGTGAGATGATTAACAAATAAAACTTAAATTTAGTGTTTGGTTAAAGGTTAATTCTGAT
>JAPZDZ010000014.1:907896-917952 GCA_029783805.1 Acanthurus tennentii | reverse complement strand
AACGACCTCAGTACGGCAGGAAAACAAAGGTTAACTGGGTCTTTATGTTTGTGGCTTGATTGGATTTTCTTTGGCTCCTCATGAGCTTCACAAAGAATTTTAAGCTTTTGGCTGTTTTATGTCAAAAAAACAACCAGTGTTTAGTCAGTGTTTCCTGTTTGTTGCATGTTTTGTTTGTATGAAATGTATGTTACTAAAAATGTCTCAAATAATGTGAGTTTTAACATAGGACTCTAGAAATTAATAAGGCTTTAGAAAAAAGAGACTTGTGATGAAAAAATATTGAGGTTAAATTAGCTTAAAAAAGTGTCAGCAAGCAGCATAAATTACTTAAAGTTTGACTGGAAAATCTGAAAATATTTGTTCACTGAGTCCATCAGATCGATCAGAGAAATATTAACACAATTCAACTTCAATAATTAGTTTTTTTTCTTAATTATAATGTTAAAAAAAATCATACTAATTGCCCTGTTTTGTCTGTTTTTGTTGTGGTGTGATTTTTTTGTTTTGATGATTTATAAACTTTAAACATAAAAACAATTAAAAATGAAAGGAAACATGATTGAACCTCACAGCCTGATTGTTGTCTTTTTAGATGTTTTTTTTCCCAGAAGTCTGATTGTCTCCTCTGTTTCCTCCTCAGGCGGCGGCTCTCTGGTCGTCAGGCAGGACGGCAGGAGCAGCTCCTGCATGGACAGCCGCTCCCGTCCCTGCATCCCCGTCATAAACCACCACATAGACCCTGACGGAGGCCTGCGCTGCAGCGCCTACATGTCACACGACCCCGCAGCCCTGCAGAGCCTGCATGTCGTCTCCACCCGAGCCCCGCTGGTCAGGAGGCCTGGCTTCTTTCACGTCGTCCGTAACTCCTCCCGCAGAGCCCCCCAGCACGGGAAGGGGCAGTGAGGGGAGCAGGACCACCGAGTCCAGACCTGCTGCCGGATTAAAACCACTGTAGACAAGCAGGACCGGAGGGGAGCTGCAGGTAGAGCGGCTTTCAACTGTGAAAATAAAAAAAAAAACACTGTGCCTGTGATGAACATCTCATGTTTGTGGAAAGATTTTACATCAGGTCACCTGCAGTTTACGCTGTTTGCCACTATATAACCTCCAGCGCTGCAGAAACAACATTAAGGCTCTGTGACTGTTTCTACCTGCTGTGTGTGCTCACATACATGTAATTCTTTGCTCAGAGGATGAATTAACTCACACATACCTCACCGAGAGTGCCAAAATAAAAGCAGACGAGCCTGATTTAACCTCACACAGCATCTGTGATCCAAACCAGCACCCCACCTCTGAAAAAATGTGTCAGGATCTGATAAACTCACTGATTGCTGAGTGCTGATATGAGCTTAAAGTGACTTAATGAAACCAAACATAATTCTCATGAATATTAAAGTCTTATTACTTCAGATTAAAGCCCAGTTGAAGATAAACCTGAGGGGGGGGGTATTGAAAAAATAAAGGCCTTCTGCTTGTTTTCTCAAGGAAATTTGTTTGTGCAGTCAAATATTGAATATTTTTGTTTTGTTTTTGCACAGATGGTCAATAAAATATCTTTTTAAAGTTATTAAGTTAAATAATCTCCAAGTTTTTTCATGCATTTTTTATGCTTAAGGAAAACGGATCCAGTAGATTATTAAAATTATTATTTCAGTTTTATTTGTCTTTTATTTAAATAACTATTCTTTTTGTGGTGACATATATTTTTTAAAAAGGGGCATTTTCTATCATTTCATTATTGCATCTTTCATTTTTGCAGCAAAGCTTTTAATTATTGTTAGAAACTAAGTTCGCTCCTGTTTGTGTGGACTCATCCTGAAACATTTCCGCGCGAGATAAAGAGGCCATAAAGTTTTACAGCATCTCTGCATCCGGTTTCTTTGTTTTGGTCGCAGACTGAAGACAAAAAGAGACTTAAAAAAAACCTTTAAAACTATAAAACAACCATCTGACACGAATTCGTCCAAAATAACAGGAGCTGATGTGTCCTGTGAGAAATCCAGGCCCACGCTGAAAACCTTTGGCAAAAAGCTCAGAAAACAGCTGGAAAATATTATAAGAACGTGCATTTAAAAAGAAAAAAGTTTCATGTAAAATTGATGTCGTGCTGAAGAAAGAAAAGTAATTTAAAATGTCTAATCGTGCATCTAAAGCTTAAAAAACTTAAAATGGTTGATTGACGAATAACGAAAGCGGTTTAATTGAATGTGTTTTCTTAAGGCCTCTGATGGCAGAAACACCGCAGGTTCGGTTTCATTTTTGACTGAAATATTAAAAAAACAAAACAGATTAAAGACAGAAACTTACAGGCCTTCTGGGAAAAAATAATTGCAACTTTTAATAATGGGCCGGATTTGATTTTGTCTTTTTTTTCCCCTTTTATTCAACATTTAGGATTTTTTTTTACCGCATGTAGGGATTAAAATAGTTTCATATTTCTTTTAATTTGAAAATATATTCAAAACTCTGATTCCTAATTTTTTAAATATATTTTTCTTTCAGAAATTTACGTTTTCAGGAAACGACATTCACTTTTTTGGGGAGTTTTTTGTCTGTTGGAGGCCAAAAAAAACAAAGCGGAGGGAGAATCTGATGCATTTTAGGAATTTATGGTTTTATTGCGCCTATAAATGTCGGAAATGCTGGTTGGTGGTGGAAATCAGCCACATGTCGGCTGAAAAAGACCATTTTTTAACGAACCAAAACGAGAAGAAAAAAAGAGAGAATTTCAGGCTAAACGAATGAAGGATTTGAGATTTTAATCTGCTCTGATGACCTTTAATAGGGAAGTTGTCAAAAAATGTGCCTCTTGAAGTTTTTTTCTCTCTCTTAAAAATTCCCTCAGGACTTAAATCAGCTGCACATGTTTTCCATGTTTGGCCTGTGAGATCAACGCCAAACAGATCTGCAGCGGCTGAGGGGAATCCTCCATTTTGAGGGATCATAATACAACATTTACTCTGATGCGAAATCTTTTCTGAGAGTCTCAAAACAAAAAAATAAGCTCATGTCTCCGCTTCTGAGGTTCAAATATCACACGAATGTTTTGCTGCGAGTAGAGAACGAAACAAAACTGAAGACAGAGGTCACGGACGATTTGGGATTTAGGAGGTTTGAAGCCAAAATTATCCAAAACTTTGTGATTAAACTGCTTAAATAAGTAGACAAGTCTGCGTTTGGGCTGAGAGAACAATAAGAAGCTGCACAGACCTTTTAGTTTGACACCAGGAGCTGGAACCGAACCGAGCGCATCACATCCAGAACAGAACGTCAACCTCCCAAAAACACTCCGCATTCCCACATCTTTACACTTTCAACTCTTCTTTTTTTTTTTTAAATCACATTTAAACATTTCAGGCCCTGGAGAAAATAAAGATGGCGATGAGAAAGCATGTCTAAAAGCACAAAAACGGCGGCTGTTTATGAAAATTTACAACTTTGCCATGGAAGTTTACGACTCGCCCGGCTCGGGGATTGGTCGCTGGCGGTCATGTGGACAGCAGGAATGGGAACTTATTTCCCATGAGGTTATATTGCAGCTGCTGTTTTCCACCGCTCATTCACTTAACACAAGTAACACAACCTTTTCTTGGCTCTTTGTATATGCATTACGCGTACGCAGTGTTGTTGTGAGAAGCTGGCCGCGTGCGTAATTTTCCAAAAGTGGGCGATGGAGCCCTCCGCGCGACGCCTGCCTGTGTGCGCCATGTTAATGTGGCTCTACTTGTGTAGCTTTATGTTCGTGAAAATGAGGGATCATCACACTCCTGGATGGTGGGATTACTTTGATGAAATCTCTTGAACAAAGTGGGAAATTTGGGGAGAGGACTGAGAGGAAGCGAGCGGGGCTTCTGCGGTGTGGCACCCGCACAGGAAATGATGGATTATCAACAAAGGTAAGGGCACCATGTTTCTAATATGCCGCCGATTAACTCCGCACAAGTGCGCTGCTGCAGCACTGTTAATGCTGAACTGTCACTGTAGGCCTGGTGTTTATACAACTCGCGATGGAAAGATCAGTCTTAAAGAAATGGCAATTATCCAGTCCAAAGCATCTTTTTTTTTCTTGCGCTGTGTGAGCTATTCACAACCAGTTGCTGATCTTTCCGCTTTAACCCGTGAGATGCTGCAGCGCCTTCAAAGACGCAAACACACCTCACGATTTGCGCTGTTTTTTAAAAAATTTTAAATAATCCCACATGCTCCAGTTTGAGGCCTGTGGGAGAGTAACCATGTTAGGGTTTATGACCAGCAGTGGTTTCGGCTGCAGGCCAGACAGGCTTGACTTTGATGGTGATGATGATGGTGATGATGATGGTGATGGTCATATAGGCCCAATGCAGCCGCCGAGACGTGTTTTTATTAAAAATCAGCTACATCTATCCACCTTTTGCTCTGCTGGTGGATTTTATTCTATTTCGTGTTATTTCATATTGTTTCATTTTTTCGTTTTATCCTGTAAATCCTGTCACGAGTCCTGGAGGTTGAAATTGCGCGGCGCCGTTTCTTCGTCGAGCCGTTTCGCGTCCCTTTTCCCCCCAAATCTGTTATAAATTTGCACAAATATTTGCTCTGTGTGATCTGTGTTTTATTTAACAAAACTATAGAGTCAAAAATCACCGGGTTGGACCTTTTGTTGGGTTTCTGGCGCCTCTCTGGGTTTATTTTTCTGTGTTTCGTGTGATGCTGCGGTGCTAGAGGAGCTTTTTATGTTCGTCTCTCTGTCAGAACAGCAGAATCATCAGAGAGTCTGTTTGTTTGCCCTTTCCAGATGTGCAGCAGCTGTCAGGCTGCAGAGGCTGAGGCCTGGTTCACAGGGGAGACCGTTTAGCCTACTTTGCTTCATATAGAAAAGGTTAAGATTTTTTAAAATGAGGGTTTGAATCAAAATGTTCGTCCAAAAGGACGTTTTTCCAACAAACTGAAATCAGAAACGCACTGAATCCAAAGCGAAAGCAAAGACGGAAAAACAGGATTATATAACCTATTTTTGTATCAAATAATTCCTACAAATATTAATTTTTCTGCCCAATTCATTCAAAACTCACTGTAATAAATTTAGATCCACAGGATTTTAACGATAAAATGACCTATTTCGTTATATTGTTGATTTTTTAATATAATATTGGAACTTTTCAGATGCGAAAACTAATTAAAAGGGCAGAAATATTTCTGTATGGAATTATAAACATCATAAATATAAAAAATAACACTAAATAAAACAAATTCATGTATTTTGGCTGGAAAATCATTGAACATTTTTTTTATTAAAAACAAATAAAAGGGTTTTAACTGCAGAGCCAGACACCAAAAAGCGGGTCTTATTAACACCAACAAGCAACCTATTCGACCTAATTGATGCAGAATGAACGTTATATTAATATTATAGTCGATTATAGTAACGTAAATTAAAAGAATAATTTTAAGGTGTTAATATTTAATTGATCTGCTTCGCTTTTTCCAAATATATTTATTGATTAGGGGTGTAATCATGATTCAGGGAAACACTGAGACTTTGTTCACACTTTTATACTCACACAGTTTTTTTTTTAATGGGGGAATTATTTTCAACTTGATCCTGGTGGATGAAGGTGATGATGATGGTGATGATGGTGATCTGGGTGGAAGCGCGTGTCCTTCCTCCTGCTCTCCGCGTGTCTTCGTGGTCTCCAGTCACATTTGGTGTTGAATCAGAAGCCTTTTGAAGAGTAAAATATCAACATTAGTGACGCCTTTTTTTCTGCATCGATTTGGACTCATTTTCATTATTTCTGGCAGCTGAATCAACGAGAAAACTGTGTTTATTAGTTTCAGTGGAGATTTGAACAAGATGGACCGAAGAAGGAGGAGGAGGGAGGAAGATGTTCAAGCAATTTGTGCATAAATGGAAATAATGCGCAGTGTTTTCATTTACATGTTTTTTCTTTGCATTATGTGTGTGTGTGTGTGTGCGAGAGAGAGAGAGAGAGAGAGAGGAGTGTGTGAGTGAGTGTGTGTGTGTGTGTGTACGCGTGCTTGTTTATTGCGGAGCTGAAGAAGTCCGTCTGTTTAGCTGAACTGTGTTTGCATAAAACGAGAAGTTATTTCATAAACAGTACGCGTAGCGCGCTGTCTCTTGCTGTGGATGCATCTCTGTGAGTCGCAGCATCTGTGTGCGTGAGCGTGCGTGGAGACCGACAGGCTCGAGCGCTTCATTTCGATTCACCGGGGACCCTTGCGCGCAACAAGAGCCCCCCATGGGTGCAATAGTGCAAGCACAGACGGCGGTGATTGGCCAGAGGTAGATCAGATGGTACACTTCCCCTCTGTATTCAGTGGCACCTCACAACCCCCCCTTTCAGCAAAAACCAAATCTCGGATAAAGTAATGGCAAAACCACTTGGACTATAAAAGACAACAAATCATATTCCTCCGGAGTATATACACCCCGTTGTCCACCCAATGAGTTCCTATTTTGTTAACTCAACTTTTCCCGTGTCTCTACCGGGAGGACAGGACTCTCTCCTGGGTCAGATACCGTTATATTCCTCGGGATACACCGATCCGTTAAGACACTACTCCAACGCGGCCACATATGGAGCAGCCAACATGCAGGAGAAGGTTTACCCCGCGTCCTACTACCAGCAGACGGGCGCTGCGGCCATCTACGGCCGGGCGAGCGGCGGAGCGCCCTGCGACTACAACCCGGTCGGGACTTTCTACAAGGACGCGGAGGGCTCGTGCGCTTTCTCGAGCCGCGAGGACCAGCCGCTGTTTGTCACTCAGGAGCATCAGCAGCGCAAAGCGGAGTGCCCGGAGCAGACTGTCAGTATGAGCAGCAGCATTGACGACAAATCGTCCACCCTGATCTACCCGTGGATGCAGAGGATGAACGCCTGCTCCGCCGGTGAGTACAAAAAGTGCACGTTTAACTCTGTTGTTGTCACGCAGCCTGGAGGTAAAAGCGCGCAGGAGTGCAGAGCCTGGCTCTGCGTGATCCTCGTGAGCATCCTGAGCCTCCCAGAGTTACCTGTCAGCTGCGGAGAGCTCGATACTCACGCTAACATTTTCTCAGCTTAAAAACAGGATCATCAGACAGTCGGACGGTAACAGAACAGACAGCAGAGTTTAAGATTATTGCGCGCGGATCTCCATGCGCCTTCAGGGCTTCTACATCATCATCACATACATAGCCGACACGACCGCACGCGCACACACGCACGCACATACAGATTTGGCCTACATCACCCGAGCTCCAACTTAAAGCTCCTATAGCCCGCGTCACATGGTACCTTCAGAAAAGGCCCGTTTCCATTTTTAGAGGGAAACTAAACACAGAAACACGTTCAGTTGAGATTAAATCTCAAAAACAAACACAGAAACTTAATTATATAGTAAAAATGTAAAGACAAGCCGTCCTACAGGCTTTGTTCACCAGTGCGCAGTCTGACTCTGACTGTACATCCCTACTGTAACGTTACAGAACAATAAACTGGAATCATAAGACAGAAAATACACCATGAGGCCACTTTTACGCACAACGCTTTTCACTCAGTGGAGGCTGCAGCCACATTAATGACACCATTAAGGAGTTTTTTAAAAATATACTGTATGTAATGGTCACTGTGATTTCACTGTAAGGCGCGTCATGGGCATTCTTAAGCAATATTATTAGAAAATACAGGGATTTTATTTAACATATTTTTAAAAAATAAATACAGGCTATTTTATGCAACCGTGACACATTTGCGTACCTATAGGAAAATGCTGTTTTGGCAGCATTTTAACAGATAAAATAAAAAATTATCTTTAATAGAGTCAAGTTTATTACTATAGCATATTTTAGTACTTAATGTACAAAAATATATATTTGAATGTTGAAAGATTGTATTGTGGAGTTAAAATACACCAAAGATCTGAGTTTCCACTTTACTGTATTTTTTCAGACACACGTCCTCATTTTTTAAGTGAACTTTCAGGTGGATTTTATTCCACAGCCTCTGAATTAACTTAATATGACTATTTAATTATTAATTGACGCATTAATTTCTTTGTTTCAGGTCCATTTGGCAACAGTGGCCGCAGGGGCCGACAGACCTACACCCGCTACCAGACTCTGGAGCTGGAGAAGGAGTTCCACTTTAACCGCTACCTGACCAGGAGGCGCCGGATAGAGATCTCCCACGCCCTGTGCCTGACGGAGAGACAGATCAAAATCTGGTTTCAGAACCGCAGGATGAAGTGGAAAAAGGAGAACAAACTCCTCAATCCCACAAAGACAACCGAGGAGCAGGAAGAGGCGGAGAAGAAGAGCTAAAAGGACACTGAGAGAGGAGGCATGTGTGTGTGTTTGTGTGCACACTCCTAAAAAAATAAAATGATGTATTATTTCTTTGTAGATAAAGTGCTGTAAATCACATGTTAAAGACGTGTAGAGTGATAGACTTTATTTCAGTATCTGCACGGTGATAATGTCTGCATTAGGTTAAAATCAGGTCCTCCTCTGTTTGTCCTTGTGCTCGTGTTTTTATTTAGGGGACTATGCAAAATCCGCCAAAATGTAAATAATTTCTAGTGTTTAGTTTTATGACTATGTTGTTACCTCATTATCGTAGGCCTACTGAGTTGGATTTCTATGAATTTTTTCCCTTCATGACATTAAAAGAGGCTTTGTCCTTCACTGTACATCTTGTGGTGATGTTGTTCTGATAGTCTAGGCTCGTTGTTTACAGCTGTCTCATCAACACAATTGTACAGATAAGAAATGTTCCATGTTATTTATTGTTGTTCACCTGTGTTCAATGCACATCTGGATATTGTGTGCAATATTTTGTTTAGGAAATTGTACATAGAAATAAAGGCTTTTTGATGTATATTGGAAAATCTTGTGGCGTCTTTCATGCTGAAGAAAAAATACGCGTATTATTATTCCTACAACGATACTATTATTATTATTATTATTATTATTATTATTATTATTATTATTATTATTGGGCACTGCTCTGCTTCCGAGGAGACCATAAGCCTATAAATTCACATAAAACCAGCGTAACGATTACAGTTATTTCCATTTTGACACTCTGCACGTTAACACGCCGACATTCTGCCTGATAAGTCTCTGTTATGTGTTACCTGAGCCTTTTGTGGCCTATATTATCAGCGTGTTACATAAATGATGGATGACTCCTGGGCCTGACAGCGCGTCCCGGCGGGGCATTACCACCGCTGTCCGGAAGATGGCGCTCTCTGCCTGCACGGCTCTCGGGGCGCAGCGGGGAGGCACCATTGACTGGAGCCTAACGACCATTATTTCGTCATCATTTGTAACCATGGAGCATGAATTACCTCTTGAAGTCATCAGTGAGGATTTACGACTGGTCAACAAAGGCACGTGATTCCCGAACGCTCTCCCATATTTGGCCGCATACCTGGCAAAGTACAGTAGGGCTTCATTGCTTATAATTCATGATTGCATCCATAAATCGTGCAAGCACACAGGATTATAGCGACAAAGATCTGCAAATCGAGGCTTTAAAAATCCAAGCAAATGAGCTCTTACTTTGTAAACTCGTTCTCAGGGCGCTATCCAAATGGCTCCGACTATCAGTTACTAAATTATGGGACTAACGGCGCTGTGAGCGGTTCCTTCAGAGACCCTGGCACCATGCACTCCGGGTCTTTCGGCTACAACTACAATGGCATGGACCTAACCGTGAACCGCACCAACACCGGCAGCCACTTCGGTGCCGTGAGAGAGGATGCCCGGGGATTCGCGCCGGACGCCCGGTACAGACAGACACCCAACTGCTCGCTCTCATCTCCAGATCCGGTGCCGCCGTCGTGCGCCACGGCCAGCCGGGAGCCGCTGGAACTAAAAAGCTCCTCTCCTCCGTCTGACCGGAGCACGACCTCGAGCGGCAACAATATCAACAAAAGCAACAGCGCTCATTTCACGGAGATAGAGGACGCCACCGTCGCCTCTGAGACCGAGGATGGCGCGCACAGCAGCGGCGGCTCCAGCACGGCACCGCGGGCGCAGCAGCAGCAGCAGCAGCAGCAGCAGCAGCAGCA
>JAPZDZ010000014.1:887280-907796 GCA_029783805.1 Acanthurus tennentii | reverse complement strand
GCAGCAGCAGCAGCAGCAGCAGCAGCAGCAGCAGCACCAGGACCCCAATGCCACCTCCTCCACTCCCTCATCAAATGATTGCCAATCGCCACAAATATTCCCCTGGATGCGGAAACTGCACATAAGCCATGGTATATTTACACATCTAATAATATTTAGTTTTGAAGGATGTCACGCTGACGGTGTGTCATAAATCTGTCAAGTGTTGCATGAGTGAGCAGGTTGGTGTGGATGGCTGCAAAAAAGGGCAGTATTTGTAAAGTCTGTGTGGGATTGTTTGCTTTTCGGCGGGGTTGAGGTGAACAGCCGCCGGAGCCTGCAGACAGGATGGGCTGTGAAAATGTGGATCTGGGCTTTGTGTTTTTCCTTTTCTCTTTTTTTTTTGTTGTAATGTGGGTTAAAAAAAAGAAAATGCAGACAGGCTGTCGGCGAGAGCTCGAGACGAGAAAAGGGCAACAATAAGCGTGGAGTGTCGTTGTGTGTCGTGGTTTTTTTTTTTTTTTTTGGTTGCATGCTTCCTCCTCTGCATCAGCTCATTTCATGTCGTGACCCCTTCTTGTCCATCACACATCCTCATGCAAACAAACAAAACAGAACAAAAAAAAACCACAAGTCTTGCAAATCAAATCAACCCCCCTCTTCCTCCACCTCCTCCCTCTGTTGTTGTTGTTCAGTGCAGTTGCTAATTTTTCTGGAATTTTCTGTAAAATTGTAGATATGACTGGACCTGATGGGAAAAGGGCCCGAACTGCGTACACCCGCTACCAGACGCTAGAGCTGGAGAAAGAGTTTCACTTCAATAGGTACCTAACCAGACGGCGGAGGATAGAGATAGCCCACGCCCTGTGTCTTTCCGAAAGACAGATCAAAATCTGGTTTCAGAACCGCAGGATGAAGTGGAAGAAGGACAATAAACTGAAAAGCATGAGTCTTGTAACAGGAGGCAGCGCCTTCCACAACTAAATAACTTTTTCTTGGGAGGGGGAGAAGAGTTAAAAATAATATTAATGATGAAAAAAGAAAGAAAGAAAGAAAGAAAAAAAAAGAAATCCATGAGTACTGTAAAGCTATTGACAGCGCAGCACCTTCCAGCATGCTATTGTGATAGAAAAAGAAGTATTCTGTGGTCTTAAAATGCCATTTTTAGTTGACTGTTGTTGTACTATGATAGCTTAGATGTCCGACTTGGAAAAATACGATGTAAATATTATTGGGGGTATTAATTGTCCATGCTTTTTGCTCTCTCTTGAAGGTGTTTCAACTTGAGCTCTTTATTGTGACTTATTGACGGTCTAACAGGAGTAAATCCATTGTACAGTTACACAAAACAGACAAACAAACAAACAAACAAAAAAAAAAAGTTTCCAAACCATATGCTGCTCTTCATTGAATGTAAACCTAATGTATTCTGGGGCCATTCAAAGCGCTTTAGTGTAAGTTTTACTGCTATTTTTGATGGTTATCTTGTGGCCAGATCCATAAACTTTCATAAACAAGCCAATGTGTAGCTCTAGGATATTTTGTGCATCTATTATTATTATTGTTTAGAACTAATTATGAGCAATGCAAATGTATTCAACCTGTCAATGTGATAAATTTTTAGTGCAAAGGGTTATTCTGTGGATAGGCAGTGATGTAAGCTTTTTTCGCCAATAAGCTTTTTGTATTTGTAAGTGAACTCATAGCGCTTGGAAATAAAGTTTCTCTCAATTGCTTTGAACGTGTCTCGACTGTATTATCAAATTAGAATAAACACTAACAAGACGTCAGGTCGTATTTAGGGTTTTTTTAAGCAGCAGGATGGAGCTGCGTAATAACTTCTGGCTCGCCTCTGACCCGTTTTAAACTCGCTAATCATTAACCTGTAAGAATTATAAAAGTGTCACATGAACAACAGGATTTTTTCTTTTTTTTTTTTAGGGCTACATTTTGACTCGAGTCAGCGGAGACAAAGTGACAGAGAAAAAGAAACAGAAATAACTAACTTTTTTTCAAACTTACCTCCTCTGACCTCTCTGCAGCGAGATGCGCGTTTTGCCATGCGGGAAATATGTTGGTGATAAAATCCCAAACAAAAAAAAAGAGTGGCTTTGGCTTACAGGTATATAGGCAAGGCTGAAGTTGGTAAAAATCCCCCCTTGCCAAAGATTGTATAGGCCTATATTACTTACAGACTGTGAAAAGTCACGTGAGGTCCATAAAGTTGGTTTTATGGTTTTGGGGAGTAGACAATGTACTATATAATTCACAACCTTGAATGAAAGTGACGGCTTAACTGCATGGATGGGACTGGAAAGGCTGGACTGAGGAAGGGACCCATGTCCACTCACATCCAGTCAGTTTAACATGCTGGAGAAACTTGGAGAAACAGTTTCTGTTTATTACTGTGGCAGCTGAAATTTTATTTTAAAATGTCAGATTAAATATGCAAGTTTTTTTTTTTAATTTTAGACTTTGGCTGCACATTTTTCAAAAATTCTGTTTACACTCTCTCATTTTGAGGCAGATTTCTTCCACATTTTTTTTTCTCGCAGAAGAACACAAATTATTTGACACTTCTACTGTTTTGTTAGAAAGAAAAATGTCAAAACTTTTGCTCTTTGGACAAAAAAAAGGCTCCTTAGGCCTCTTTCTTCAACAATGGCAAATATCGGTTTGATTTTTCGGATTTAGCAAAGGAGAGAAAGACACAAAGTGCTTTATTTTTCAAAACAGAAATTGTTTTTTGGGAGAATAAATCTCTTAAGACAAATTCGAGGCTTTATGCAGCTGACGTGAAACGAACTTGAGCGAGTTCCTGCAGTGATTTATTCCGATGTGTCAAGTCACCGAGCGGCCAAAGGTGAAGTCTCGGACAACTGAGAGCTGGACACAAGCTCCACTGAGTTAACATAAAGAAATCTCAGGCCACGTCTGTATGCATTGTCTGCCAGCCACTAATAAAACATAATGATATTATCCTCAGGAAACCAAAGGCTTTATGAGACTTCTGCAATATTTTCAAACTCTTTTCAAACTCATTTCAGGTAGCCTTAAAAAAAAAAAAAAGAAAAAAGGGAAAAAAAAGTTAAAGTCAGTGGTGGGCTATATGGGTCCCAGACATTTTCCACATATTCATAACTATTAAGTGGCAATTTAACCAGCGTAATGAGTATTGCATATTGATAGGGGTAATCTGTACCCGGATCTCATGCATAATTCATGGCGGCGGGGATCATCGCAGGGTCAGTAGACTGCAGCCGCGGAAGCGTCAGGAGGAAGCGCGCTGCTGCCAGACTTTGCACTGTCACGATCGACACTCACATCAGAAAAAAACTCTCTGTTTCTGAGCATAACAGAATTAAAGTTTTTTTTAAAATTTATGATAATAAGCATGTTTCAAATTCTATCTGCTGTAGTTTTGTGTAAAGAATAACATGCAAACATGCTGCAGAAATTTAACAGAAATGAGTCCCTCTTTTGTCTGATCTGATTTGTGGAAAATGTATAGAAAGTGGTGCAAGACAGACAATAAATAATGAGGCTTAAAAGAGACCATAGAGCATCACAACACTATTTTAAATTGCATTAGTTTTTTTATAAAGAATAAAATTTTTCCTTGAACATTTTTCTATGTAGCTTCAGTTTTAACGCAATTTATAAGGTGATATATTGCCAAGTCAGCTCTGAAATTAAATGTAAATGAGAGAAATTGTATTTATTTTTCGATTAAATGAGTAAAATGAGTCAAACTTAATGCGAAGAACCATTTTAAATCAGCCTCTCACACAGAAATGAGCGCAGTCTCGTAAATTTATTTATTTTGATTAACTAAATAAAACTAATGTCACCTTGAACGGTTTTTGGGGGCCAGTTTACGGTGTCATGGACGCTCAACATCTGGCAGATTGTGTGTAAATCCAGTTCTCTGCTGCAGCTGCTGTTCTGAGCTCATGCAATGTAGCTGTTCTGCCAGCAGAGGGCGCCTCAGACCGACAGGGCGGATGATGGATGACTTTTTTTTTTCCCCTTTTCACTGCCCGTGCTCTCATGAAGGAGGGCATGTGGGTTACAGAGCAGAAGACAGAGAAAACCAGAGTCACTGCGAGCGTGTTTATTAGTTATCTCTCCGGGTCTGAGTGGAGAGAATAAACCTTTTAATCCCGGACACTTTGAGCCGAGAGACAAACTCTGAAAACATCAGGCTCGATTGGAGAAAAGTCAGCTTGAGACTGTTGATCATCAGACTGAGCTGCTGTTTTCTCTTACTGTGTTAAAAAGGCTTTAGCTCAAGTACTGCAGTTAAACACATCCTGAGTATTTTCATTTTGTGCTACCTGAACCTCATGTGCTACATCCCTACTGTACTGTACTTTTAAATTATATATTTGAGGCTATAATTAGTTTATTTTCAAGTATTTAACACAAAAGTCGGGTTGCTTTTTACAGCTTGCATGTAATTAAAGATTAAATCAATGGCTGCAAACCTTTTTAAGCCCCTAATCCTTTAAAAAAGGGTTGTCATCCTCCAAAAATTAAAAAACTATAAGCAGCTTCACCAAAGAAACTTCACCTCTAAACAGCTCAAATTTATACATTTAAATATCCGTTTGGGGCCTGAAGAGCTCAAAATCTACATTACTTCACAAACAAAGCAAAGATTGGAGAAATGTCCAAAATAACTAAAATAAACTTTGTACCAGAACCTCTTTTCTTTTCTCTTTTTTATTTCCCATTAATCATCTCACAACCCTTTTTTATCTGCTGACCTTTCGGAGGAGTTTGACCTCCACAGTGGAAATCACTGAACTATAAACTTTACTCCCTCTGTTTCGCTCACAGGGGCATTTTTCTGCAGAATGAACAGATTTACTTTAAATAATCTGGATACTTTCTTCACCTCTGTGAGTCTGAAGGGAGATCAAACTTCAAAATGTCAAAATAAGAGAAAGTTTAAAAATTAGTTGAAGCTCCTGATGCCAAGTTTTAGAGTATCAACCTCATATGATCACTGAATGTACAGATGTTACATCACTGCTATTAATGTTCATAATGTGACTTCAAAATGCTTGATTTCTAATATGACATATTAGGAATGAGACAGCCTTGAAATAAGGAACCTGTCCAAAGTTTTGTAGGTAAAATGTTGAATTATATTTAAAGTTTTTTGACTCTCAATTAACAACTTAATTCATAATTAATAATTCAGTAACTTCAAGCCATAAAAACAAGGTTAGCAGGTCATAACTGCAGACTTTAAGCACTAAATCATTTTATTAATAACATATTAGTATTTATAATTGCACATTTGACCTGTTAAAGCACTTTATTAATTACTTATCTGCATGTTTAACTGTCACATCTGTGATTAAACCCGTTATTAATGATTTACTAACATTTATAACTACAGATTTAATGTCTTGGATGGAAAACCAATATTACCAAACAAAGAGGGACAAAAATCAGGCTGCTGGATTTTTCACAACCTGGAAACCCGGAATTTGTTCTTATTTATGCTTAAAACGATCCCACAGGATTTACTAACCATTAATAAAGCCGTTAACAGGAAGTTATAAACATTTATAAAAGCGTTTAGAGACGAGAAAATACTTTGGATGTTTTTAAATCTTATTAGTAAATGAACAAACTGCAGCTTCTGCCCACGTGCACGCACGTGCTGACGACCTGTCATCTATATATACCCTGTAGATCCGAATTTGTGTAAATAAAAGAGCAGCCACAAGTTCGCGTCTTGGGGAGTATGTAGGTGATGACACTTCACCGTGAGAGGCTCAAACATTCATCCAAAAACAAAGAAACACGTGTTGCTTTATGTAGATCTCTTTTTTTCAAACCTTTGGTAACAACAGTATAAATTTAATGCAAATAACAGCTCTCTGCTTTGTGTTTAATGCCTTCTGTGGCTGGTAAAATGTGTTAAAGTGTGTTTTTGTGAAGTGTTTCTGTCTGAGTGGAGTTTTTACGCACAGAGCTGCAGGCCAGACTGCACAAGCGTCTTTCAGTGTTTCTCTCCCTCTTTTTTTCCCTTTAGCTGCACGTTTTATGGCGAATATGACATCTGTGAAAGTTTTCAGGACAGGCCTTCAATGTGGGCCATTGTTCGGCTCATCATTTATCTTCTTTTCACCGCACTGTCTGTAGTCAAGGAGGAGTTTTAGCTTGCAGTGAGGAGGACCTCAACAAACAGCCCCAACACACCGCCGACACACTGGACCGGGAATCCGCCCTGACGAGGAGATGAGACCCCAAACAGAAAAGTAAGCTCACCAAACATGTGTTTTTACTGTGTTTAGACGTGCAGAGGGAGTCAGAGTTGGAGTCTGGGTTTGATTTGAAGGAAATGTCACTTAGACGGCAGAAAAACGGTAAATAACAGGTTTAAAAGGCAACGTAATGTGGTTATAAGCAGGTATAAGGACAGTTTTTAAGTGTTTGTAATCGTTGTTGGCAATTATAACTCCAATGAAGACATATTTTACTGTATAGCAGCTGTTTACCATATCATAATTAATTATCTGTTTATTTACCAGCCTATACTGATGGCTTCCGATGAATTACGCCACCAGTTGTTGACAAATACATTAATAAACACAAACATCTGCTGATAACTGGGCCTTTTCCGTACTGTGTCATTACTCATATATTAAACGTGTGTTATCTTTGTGATTTTTTAATCTTGATTTAGCTGAAAACAATGAATTTTGCCATTTTTAAACGTGTTTTTTTTGTTGTTATTTAACTGCATATTTATTACATTTATTTAGGAATTTATGAGTCAATTTATTTAGTTGCTCCACTGCAAACGTTGCTGTGAGAGATGAAGTTGCTGCTGCTGTTGATTCAACTGTCTTTGGATTAATTCAGAGCCATAAATCGCGTCCATGTGGACACGTGGTTCCTGCAGCTAATTGACAAGAGAGGTTGCAGTGCGCTGCATTTGTCAGCAGGCCTGCAGACTGAATGGAGGGGTCGGTGGTGGTGGTGGTGGTGGTGGAGGTGTTTGTGTGGGGTGAGGAGGAGGAGGAGGGGAGTGTGTGTGTGTGTGTGTGTGTGTGTGTGTGTATATGTGTGTGTACGTGTCCATCACAGATCAGACAGGCAGCATGGAGGCTGTGGAGCTCGCCGTGGTGATGAAGATGGGACGTAAAGTGCAGCTCAGGGATGTTGTCATATCTGAATGATACAGCTCACTGCAGGCCACAGGGATCAAATATGAATTCATATTTATGCTGTATGTCTCCGTTCAGCTCGCGGACTTATCATGTCGGCCCATCTGCATGCACCCCCCCCTTCCTCGTGCAGCCTCCTCTTCTTCTCTGTCTGCCTCATATATCACAGGACGGTTTAGACTTTTTTTTTTAAAAGACAGCGCACTCACCACTGATTTTCTTTGTATTTATATGGCGCTTTTTATTGCGCTATGTGTGCTGTGAGTGAGATTTATGGCGCACACACACACACACAGAGTCTAACAGTTACCAGTTTATTAGGTTCATCTATGTGTCCTCGTTGATGTGCAGTAATTGGGGAGGACAAAATATTAGAAACACCTCTGGGAATAAGACAAGAACAGTTCCTCCATTAGCTGGAAAATGCACATCTCACGGCCTTCACGTGGGTTAGCTGTCATTCTTATTTCACTCCATGATAACTCTGGAAACTGCATTTGGCTGAGACTTTCTGGATATGTTCATTTGGTCAAGTGCTGAGACTTATTTTTATGCTTTTTCCAGGTTAATAATAAATCCTCAGCTCTGTTGCATTGGATTGCATTAGCCTTGTGTTCCCAATAAACTGGCAACTAAGTGCACAAGCACATATTTATATATTTAAATGTGAAGCTGCAGACATTTCGCTCAACTTTTAAATTAAACCCAATAATCTTTCCCACACAGAAGCTTTGAAATAATCAGCTTATTTAACTTTATTTTTCAGATCTGCTCACTTATTTAAATGATCTTTGGGTGACACGCACGGCTCACAGATCAAAGGGGATCTCTTTTGCATTAATTGACCGCACTCTCGGTTAAATATTACCTTTCAGAGCCAATCACAGCGATCGAGCCAAACGTGAAGATGAGAGATCAAAGAGCCGCCAATCGATCTCGTGCAGCCGTCTGACGGTCACCATGTAAACCGAACGGGGCCTCGTTACGCCCCAAACTTCCACATGGAGACTTTTTAATGGAGGCTGCTGCTGCTGCTGCTGACCACTGTCTGCCTCCCCTTTAGTGCTTTCAAATGACTCCATCGGATCACTCATTTAAATTAGAAAAGGAAAAAAAAATCTCATTACACACACGAGACGTAATGCACTTTGTATGTGAGTGTAAAAAAAAAAAAAGCCAGACTAAACTGATAGCTTTCTTTGCTCGAGTAATATATGGCGTCTCTGGCATCGCTCCTAAAGGGGATGTTTGAATTTATTATTACAGCGCTGGACAAGTTCCCAGGACTGTTTAAAGCGAATAGAGATGTAGCTGCTTGTATATGCATATAAGTGTGATTTCTGGGCTGGAAGCGCAGCTCGAGTGTTTTAGAAATAAAATGTAAAAACTTGCAGCTTTTGGGCTCATTTCAACGCGCGCCGCCGGCGGTGGGAGGCGTCCTCTTTAACAGACCATTTTCCATCTCTAAATGCACTTAAAATGGGGTTCACTGTCAAAATATTTCAGATTTTCCTGGCCTCTTTGGAGCCACCTTAATGTTTTTGGATTTTCATTGTGCTGCTAATTGCCATATAGATGTAGAGGCAGTCAATTTGCCGTAGAAATCCGTAAAAAAGCAGCCATGTCTTATCTTTATCGCAGGGGCTATTACCATATATGAAACTGAGCTTGCATGATCAGCAGAAAGGGCTTCTTTTTTCCCCCACACACACACTCATCCACACCCACACACACGCTGACATTGTGTGCAGAAATGCTATGCAGGGCGGTGTGAGCTGCAGAAACACTGTCCACTCTGCTTTCACCCCACCGGCATGCAAAGCCACCGTCACATCATCTAATGCGAGAGCCGCTTTCTCTGCAGGGATTATTCTAATCTGGGAGCTTTTCCAAAGAGGTGAGCCGGGAAGCCGGTGTGTTTGTTTCCGCCAGGATCGTTTCAGTGCGGGATGAATGTAGGTTGTGAAGGTAAGGCAGCCGGGGTGTTGTGCCGCGGACTGGGTTATGTGTCTTTATGATTTACGAGCCTGACTCCAGCCGCGGTTCAACCAGAGTTCATAAAGCTGCATGCCTCCAGAGTTATTCTCTCTCTCGCTGCTTCTTTTCTGCCTCCTTAAAACTGCTGCTTTATAATTCAGTTCTGTTTAATTTCAGAGGAATAAAATTTCATTAGGATTCGGGTGAAAAGATGGTTTTTCTTTTTATCGCGTTTGGTTTCAGCTCAGGCCACAAAAAACAGCTGCAGCGCACAAAGGACTCCTGTGTTATTTTGTGTTGTTTGATTGATGAGATTTCTAGTAGATTTTGATATAACATTTAATTTTTCTCCCTGAAAATGAGGGAGACAGGACTATCCATTAACTGAATAAAGCCTGTTATTTATTTACAGTCAGGGGCCTGATGTATTTCCAGGAAACACACTGTTGAAGAAAAAATAAATTTAAAAAAAGAATGCATTTACTTTTATAGTTATATTAAATGTATTTCCTTTTCACGGGCCTGTAAATGCTTGGATGTCTGTGTGGAGACTAATATTATTGTTTGCCATTTGTTCTGGTTGTTATTGTTCGTGTTTCATTTTTCCTTTTTTAAAAACAAACAAAAATCACAAGAAATAACCTCGTTTTTCAAAACCTGGAATTATAATTACACGTCCTTTGTTCTGGCTGTAATCATGAAAAGGAGATTGAGCCCGTTGTAGGCCAGTGAGGTTTACACACTGATGGTGGGGTGAAACAAAGGGGAAATTATTTAATCTCTGCACAGATTTCTCAAAGATTAGCCTCGCATTTGTGTTTTTCCAGACAGTTTATTTCCACCAATCTCTTCATTTTCCGTCGCCTCTTTGGCCAAGAGAGGCTTGCTATTCATGTCAGCATACTATTGAGTTGATAAGATGGATCATGTGGTCTCCTCCCTGATTCTGTCTCCCTCTTTTTCTCTGGATCCTCTCAGGCCAGAAGCCCAGGGCTCTCTGGAAACCTGCCATGTGACATTTGGCTGCCAGCGCTCCGTCAGAAGGTCAAAGGGGGCCTCGGTGCACATTTCGTGGAAATGCAGAAAACCGGAGCTGCGAACGACATCCAGCAGCACGACCTCCTCAGCGAGTCTTTGCGTGATCTCAGCGGGTTTGGCTGCACTCAACAAGCCGCCGCAGCCGCACACCAACAACTGGCGCAAGTGGAGGCGTTTGAGCGCACGTTTCCACGGAGGTCAAAACAGCAAAACCCCAAGTTTCCAATGAGCAAAAAGATTTTCCCTTGGATGAAAGAGTCCAGACACTCAGATCAGAAACACGACAGGAGAATCGCAGGTCTGTATGACATAAAAAACCAGGCAGCAATTGTCTTCAAATGAGGCCTTTTCATTTATGCTCCCTTTAATGAGCTCTTATACAGTTAATGGAGGAAATTAGCATCTATTTTCTCCTTTTCCGGTTCAAAAGGTCAGGAAGCTAAATGAAGCTACAGTCAAGCATGAAGCTGGAGGATAAACACACCTTGACTCACATCATTTATTAGATGTCAAAGAGACAAACAAGTGCGTCCCAGCAACAAAAACAAAATGACAAATGACCCGGACAGGCGAAGTTAAAGGGGAAGGGGAGAGAAAATGAACTCAGGAAAACAAGTCCATAAAAATGGAGCTGAGAAGAGTTTAAGTCACCTTTTATGAGACCTTTTTAACAAACTGAAGGGATTTTTTAATCAAAGACAGGAATTTTGCTTCACATGCCTGCAGGCCTGAACATATTATAGACTTTGAATTTTGATTTTAAATGAAGAAAAACTCTAAATATCTGATAATGTCCACTTATTGACTTTATGTAGGTACTTACACTTAACAAATGATAAAATTTACAAAAACCTACTTTCTCATTTAGTTTAGAAATATCCACATTAATACCATGAGCCTGTAACACGAAAACCCTGTGAAAACACAACCTGACTTATACATGTAAACAACATTTTATGGTCCTTTTTATGGTGTTTTTATCTGTGTTTATTATCTTTCTGCCCTTTAAATATTTTTTCAAATTTAACTTACTAACCAACTTTAATTAATCTTTATTTAATTCTGCTTTAGTTGCTTTCTTTTAGGAGTTTTTAAATTAAGAAATATGTTTTATATTTTACCCTCTAGCTACGCGTAGGTACAGCTGGGGGCGATTTATGCTCGCTTTATTTTTAGGAAGTTATTGAAAGAAAACAAATTAAGTATTTTTAAATCAAACGCTCTAAATAGAGTTGTTCATTTAACTTTAAATTTTAAACAGCTCAGACTGGCTGATCGTGCCTTTTTGCAGCAACAGTTTTAACTGTAATACTTAAGAGCGATTTGGTCGAAATAACATCAAGAGAGTCAATAAATAAAACAAAAGTGACAGAAAAGAAGATACAAACTCAGCAAGGAGGGAAACGATAGAAAAACAAAGAGGAAACAATGGAGAAGCCTCACATTTACCGCCCTCATCAAGCCACAACCTGCACGACCTTCCTTTATTCTGTTTTTGTGTCCACAGACTGCACCGAGAGGTGTCCAAGCGCGACCCCGGCCTCCAAGAGGACGCGCACCGCGTACACGAGCGCGCAACTGGTGGAGCTGGAGAAGGAGTTTCACTTCAGCCGCTACCTGTGCAGGCCGCGGCGGGTGGAGATGGCCAGCCTGCTCAACCTCCAGGAGAGGCAGATCAAGATCTGGTTCCAGAACCGGAGGATGAAGCAGAAGAAGGACGAGAGGGTGCAGGGCCTCAGCACGAGCACCAACACCTCCTCCGCCTCACCGCCGTCCTCCCCCTCCGCCCCGGGCAGCCCCACTCTGTCGAGCCTGGGTTATGTCCATCTGGGAGGGGATTACCAGCCGGCCTCTCCTCCTCTCACGTCCCAACAACAGCAGACCCAGCCGGCTTACCCGGCAGAATACTCCAAGTATCCAGCTCCAGGCTTCACGCACGGCCCGCAGTTTAACGTGCAGTACAACACGCACAGCAGCTCACACACACCAGACCCAAATGTGGATCTTAACGGGTCATATTACTCAGAGAGCTGCACTCAGGACAGAATCATGCAAGCTCCAAAACTGACACATCTGTAGCAGGAAAAAAATGTGAATTTCTCGTCTCTCCACAAAAAACCTTCCCTTTAATTAGAAGAAGACTCCACAGATCCGAGCTGATGCATGTTCTTTTGTTATTTATTTACTGGACTAAGGGATCTATATTAGTCTCAAGTCTTATTTATTTGTATTTTTGCATATTTATACATCTTGTGCATTTTATATTTATTGTTGTGTTAACTTATAGGCACTGGATTCATTCTCTGATCATTTTTCAGACATAAGGAAACGCTGTAATCCAGCCCTGTTAAATTAAAATGTTCCCTGTTGTTTCTGCAGCTACATAAATAAACACAATTTGTTGAGATTTCCCCAGCAGACTCTCCAGAGTAAATATTCCCCAAAGAGCCACAAAAAGGCCACTGTAATGCAGCCAAAAAGCTGGAAAAAAATGGCAATTTTCCCTTTTTTTGATTAAGGCTAATTAGCACTTGAGGTGTATAACATCACATTAACTCTCAATTACGGATGAGTGTGGACGTGATAGGTTCTGCAAGATATTACATTATAGTTTTAGTGTTAAAAAAGAGGCTAGAGGAAAAAAAAACCCCTGTATGGTCCTTAAACGTGTCTTTGTTCTTTTATGGGCAAAGTGGGCCACACAAGCTGTCAATCTTTAAAAAGAGCGCATGATGGATCACTGAGTCCACCGCGCTGCTCTGAGCCTCAGTCTGTCTGCAGGACTCAGCCCGTCCAAAGGCCGCAGAGATGTCTGGGAATGAGCCAGTAAACCTTTGACCAAACTCAGATTTAGATTAATTTATAGCAAAATTCCAATGTCGACACTTTCGTCTGGAAAACAATCTAAGAAAGAGAAAACAAGGACGAATAACTATAACGCACAACATAAAAAAATCTCAAATTAAATAAGCGATTTATAAATAACGGCAAAAAAGGCATTTTTATACTGAAAAAAGGCATTTCTATATTAGAAATAATTCCAAGACTTTATTATTTGACATCATTTCTTGTGTTCGCCTTGATATTTTTTTCCAAATAATAATTATTTTAGCATATGCTGTAACTTTTGACATCTTCAAAAAACAACACTTTATAATATTTGACATATTTTCTATACTTTGGAGGTCCTTATAATAAGATTTACAATACCAAATTAACTTTATTATCTTTATAATGTGATTTTATGATTAGAACCCTTGTTTAAGGTTGCACATATTCACACACACTGTCATCATTTTTAAAATTTGTCGTTAATTTGTCATTTTTTGAGCTTCTTCGGCGCTGCAGCCTGAAAATGTGTCCTGATGTTTGTGTTCTTATCAGATGGATGAGCGAGTTTGATTGAAGCATTTGTCATGTAAATGCGAGCCGTTTGATGGACGAGCCTGCAGACTTGACAGAGTGCTGTAGGTCCTTTGCCATTGGCGTTTAGCGGGTCACATGGTGTGTCAGGAAGGTGATATGAGGGTGGAAGGCAGTTTTACAGCTTTGACATACTACCTAGAAGGTTAGGGCAAAGGGAGCACCGATTAATGACTGTTCGGCCGTGATCAGTTCTGAACAAACAAAAGGCCCGGGTCCAGGATGAACTCCTACTTAGACTATCCCGTGTGCAACAGGGGAGCAAATGTTTTCAGTGCCAAGGCCGGATACCACAATTTAAACCATGGATATATGCCGTCCAACTCGTGCGCAACAAGTGATAATTACGCACCGGACGGGCGCCTGGTCGCTGCAACTTCTGCGCCACACCAGACCACGAGCCTGCCCCTGCACCACCAAACACACGTCAACCTGGATCTGCAGTTTGCAACGCCGGGGAACTCCATGTACGGGTCACCTCTGGAGTACGGACACCACCAGTACGGCCTCGCGCCCGAGCAGGACCGGAGCTACATTCACGCGCAGGTTTCACCCCTCGGAACAAACATGGCTCCCTACACCGGGGACAGCTGTGGGCCTGGAGTTGCAACCGGCAGCCAGTATCTGCATTATGGCAACGGGGATCAGAGGCAGCAAGAATATCCAGAGAGTGTTTACACGAGGTTACCGCCCCAGTGCCGGGAGAAGGATTTGGACCACGTGGAGGAAACTTCCAAAACATTCGACTGGATGAAAGTGAAGAGGAATCCACCTAAAACAGGTTCGTTCATCATTAGATTTGAGTATCAGAGCTCGAGGAGCAATTAAGAGAATGAGACCTGTGGGGGCAACACTGACGCACAGTGCGTAAAGACGCAACTCAGCTGAGACAAAGAAGCTTAAGTGTTTTAAATTGTTCTCAACATTTTAATTTTACGACTAATTAATTTTTTTTAAACATTCATTCTCACATCTACTCTCCCATTCACATCCAACCACCGTGCTTCAGTCCCATGACGTTTTTTTTTATGTTTCTCTCCATCATCATTCATTCATTTTCTCTCCACAGCCGTCCTGTCGGAGTTCGGGGTTCCGGGTCAGCACAACGTGATCCGAACCAACTTCACCACCAAGCAGCTAACAGAGCTGGAGAAAGAGTTCCACTTCAACAAGTACCTGACGCGGGCGCGCAGGGTGGAGGTCGCGGCCAGTCTGGAGCTCAACGAGACGCAGGTAAAAATCTGGTTCCAGAACCGCAGGATGAAGCAGAAGAAACGCGAGAAACTGGGCTGCGTTTTGGGCAACACGCCGGCACCTGCGGAGAAACACACCGGGCCTGACACCCCTCCAAAGGCGAAGGGGAAAGACTGTGAACCATGATGAGACTTCAAAAAACATATGAGGGCCTGAGCAGCTTCTCCACTTCTTCCCCTCAGTCGCACCATTCCAGAAAAACTGTGAAAAACGCATGTGGACTTGTGAAGTTTATACAGGGTGTCTGCCTTTGTGCTTTAAATACACTGATTTCTGAACTGGATGAAACTTCTCAAAGTTCCATCCGTTCTTTTGTTTGAAACCTTTCCCTTCATAGGCCCATGCAATGTCGTCTTGTGTTGGAGCACTGAAGTACTCAGTGTCACTGTTTGCACTATTTATTTACAGGGTTTTTTTTCAACAATTGTTGAGATGATTTAGCTTAATAAAGTTTATAAAGTGGAAAAAAAATGTGTATTTGCTGTTTACATGAAAAGAAAATGTTAAGACTTTAACAATCCTCATAATTTCTAATAAGTCCAATCAAATTTATGCTTTTGTTACTGAATGTGCTCCCTTTGACAAAATCTTTTTGTCCTGTTTTTTAAAAATATATATAATAAATCGTTCTAAATATAAATGCTGTGAATCGCGTTGCAGATTCTTTACTTCCATTAATAGTCTCACCAAAGTTCCCTTGCATAATGTGACATGAGGAATCTTTCACAACACATGGGGTGGTTCCCAGTGACCTTTTCACCTCCAAATACCTCCAGGGGCTCTAAACATGACAACAAACTCCAGGGAACCAGGTCTCACCCTTGATTTGTTACCCAAATTCTGCTTGGATACAGCTGACACAGATCGCAATGACATCCGCTTGTATTTTTTACATAATTTCAGCTAATTTCTTTTTTTATTGAACGTAAAAACACTTTGCTTCAAACGTGCAGCAGCTACGTTGCTAATTTAACCTTTCAGTGCTCATTTTGGCTTCATCTTACGCTAAACGTTTGCTCGGCCTGACCACCCCAGTTTCATCTCATGTTAAAAAGGGCAGCAGTTTCAATATTTGCACTGAGTGTGAGGTTTGCACACTAACACACACACACACACACACACACTTTCTGACCCAGCAGCACTGGCCTGTTGGTGCCCTTCTCTCCTCACGCTGAGGTTCACGCAGAGTTCAGGCACAAATGAATGCAGAGTCAATCTGTCAAGACACCAGAGTGGCTCGGAGAAGTCAACTCCAGGCCTCTCATGCTTCACATTTTTTGCAGGTATTGCTTTTAATATTTAGATTGAAGAAATTATTAGACGTTCAGTTAATGTTCTAGTTTGTCTGAAGCGTAAGTTCGGGGGTGTCTGAAAAAAATGTTTCCAGGAAATGGAAATCAGCTCTCATTTGAAATATATCCGCATGAGTATGCAGTTCTCTCACAACTATATTAAAAATTAATACAGTTCCACTAATAGAAGTTACAGTTGAAATACCATACGGCCCATTACTGTAAATTAGAAAAGGGCTGAGAGGTTTGTTGTCATGCGTTTCTTTGGAAGACAAAAGCTTCCTTTTCAGATGAGTCACAAGGCCAAGGACTGGGGAGGTGACAATCGATATGGTGAATAGTGACAGATTCAACAATAAAAAAACGGGGACGGTGCAGAAAACAAGTGTGGGACTTCATTCCAGAGGTGTGATCCTTGCCATCTCTGTTGGTAATACCTCAGCGCTCCCAGCGGGCTCTCCATCTGGAGGTGTCAGAGTCGGTGCGGCAGCCAACACCACGGAGACAGATGTTCAGCTGGGTGGAGAGGAGGAGGATGTTTTTCACCTTCGGATCAGCGCAGCCCTCCCTGAATCTCTGCCGGAGAATGTAGGGCAAGGAGGGAAGAGGAGCAGAAAATGGTTAATGAACGCTCAGATCCTATACGGTCACAAAAATAATCAAAAACTCCGCGGCATGAACACCTGACTGCACAAACATGAGGTCTATTGATAGATACAGCAGCCAAACTCTTTCTTCTCAGATATCTTACACATCTTTAGCTGCCCCCCCTCCCACCCCCCGTCCCCCCAACCCGCCCCTGCACTTTGTTTGAGGTCAACCCAGTGCTGTTTGTACCCCATGCTGCTTGCAGTTGTTGCAGGCTCTTTTACAAGTCTATTGCCAGGCTCACATCCTTGGTTTTCTACCAGTTCCTCTGTCGCATGTCACTCTGCAGGGTCCCGCAGCTTCAAAGGGAAACTAGATACAGTATTCATGGGCAAACAGGGGGGTTGGTCATCTCAGAGATACCACAGAGGAGTCATTTTTATTGGCAGATATCAAACACAGCTATTTAGGTTAACGCCATTTATCTGTCACGAATACAGTAAAGACGCCGGAGAGATGACAAGACGCGGTGATGAATGAAGCTGTGGAGGAGCATCTGAGAGAGATTTCTACTAAAAAGGAGCCATATTGGCAATTTTTATAAAATAAAACATATCAGAGCCTTTCTTAGGATCAGAATGATAAAGTCATATATCCATCACTGTCACTTGGCGTTTTATTACCAACAACAAACCTTTATTAAGATGGAGAAAGGCATTTCATGGCTGAACAAAGAAATACTATTAAATAAGAAATAGAGCTCCATTTAATGATTATATTCATTATCAATTAATTTGCAGATTACATTCTCAATTAATCCTTGATCCTAATTTCCCAGAGCCAAAGTTAATGTCATCAAATGTCTTGTTTGTTTGACAAAAAGTCTAAAATACGTTCAGTTGACTCTAATGTTTGACAACTAAAGAAGCACATTTGAGAAGCTGGAACCACTAATTGTTTCACGTTTAGTAATATTAATAATTTAACTGAAAACAATTATTTTATGGCACTTTTTAAGAAGCTTTTAAAGTGTTAAGAAAAAGACACAAAAGAAATTGTGAATGTGATTTTGATTTTTCAGATTTTAAGCGAAATTATCCACAGTTTCTCCCCTGTTTTTCTTCACTGAAGCCTGGTGGAGAGAAGTGCTGCCTGGTTATGAATGGCACACTCCCTTCTCCCTTTGTTATGGCACTGAGGCTCTTTTTAGTCCAGGCTGGGAGATTCTTGACAACCATCCCCCATCCGAGTCAGGCTCTATTGGATCTGGGAGCGCCGGCCGGCCTGAAGCCCCAGCCTCCTGGGCCCCACTGCGGCTGCATCCTTTCCCCACTCCATCAGCATAGTAACTGAGAGAGACAAGTGACTTGGCCAGGGTTAACGTCTTAATACTCCCTGGGATTGCCTCCAGGATCCAAATGGCTACCCCTAATAGTTTTCCTCCTCTGTGTGCCTGTCAGACCGCCATGACTATATGCCGTAAGAAAAACAAGACTAGCTGAGAGGCAGAGTAACGAAGCAGCACAATGAAATAATGAGGGGTGGTGAGGAAGAATGGAGCCGCCATGAAAGCTTTGGTGTAAAGATACGGGTCGGAAGCGATGCTCGCCGCTCAGACGCTGATGAGCCCCCGCATGGATACTTTGCATGGAGAGCCTGCACACTTGAAATTAGACCGGCTTCTTCCTTTAGAGCCCAGGAGGGGAAAACCAGAACTCAATCAGTGACATGGTTCAAAGCGGCCAATTCGATGCTGCCAGGAGGTTGAGAAATGCAAGGTGACAGTTCATTTTACCAGTGACAGTGTGTCGGTCTCGCTTGCTGGTTCCCCAGTCAATTCCCAGCGAGCAGTGAAGGTTGAGCGTTGCTGGAGACAGACAGCAGCTCCCCCTCCTCTTCCTCGCCACCGCCACTCTCTCATCGACCCTGCTCTGCTTTGTATTCCAATTAACTGGACAGAGGGAGAGGCGGCGGCGTGCAGGATCACAGGCAGACACATTCTTCTGTCGTCCTTCCAGTCTCTCAGTCCCACCACTATCAATAGTGCTGTGCTTCCCTTTCCCCTTCCTTCCCTTCCCTTTTCCTCTGTCCTCCGCTCATGACAAGGGCCAGTTGTTCCAGGGGGATAATTCATAGATTCTTCTTTAACAACCGCCTCTAGGGACAATGTCTTGGTAATGAAAAATAGGTCCCTCTCATGCATTCATACATCACATGTAATAGAGGCATGTAATCACTCAGTCGAGTCGACGCACAGCGAGCTGTAACTGCTATCCTTAACAGACACCTCAAATAATGCTGAATTAATATTTTGAAATGGCTCATATATCCTAACATAATACAATTTGAATGATTTTACATTCAATGCTCACAGTGCTAACATTGATTCGAGTACAAGCTGAGGTAACTCCGTGAGTCAGTCAATATGTGGCTGAGTGAAGGTTGTGGATTTAGCGCGGCGCATTTGCTCTTCTGTCTTTTGTGTCCTCAATCTATCATCACTTTTTACCTCACAGCCACCGAAGCCCCCCTACGCTGACATGTGTTTGAGCAATGGGTGGGTTGGGAATACAATGATTCTGAGGAAATCCGAAAAGTAAACTACCTCTTTTTATCTCCTCGAACAGCACAAACATTTACAACAGACCCTTAAGAACCAGGCCACACACCTTTTTTTTTTTTTTTTTTTATTAAGGGTCTGAATATGCTGTGACATGTTTGAATTAGGGCGACATTTGAGCACCAACTTCAGGTATTTGCTCTTGGCAAAGGTGACACCTTTTCTCACAGAGTGATTTATGCAAAGGTTAAAAACAAATGGTTATAGACTAATGTGTTACTTCAGTCCTCAGCCTTTTATTGTGAAATTATTTGAGCTTTTTGAAAACAGATTTTTGGAGATTAATTCCTCATTTGGAGCATAAACTTGCCCCTCAACCTCAGCACTTCCTTTTTCTAAAATAAAGATAAAGACAAACAGAGCCTGAAAGACAGGCATGGGTGCTTCGCTGTTTGTCTCTCTGGACTGCAAAGAGTTTCTGTGTATCTTGAGAATGCATTGTGGTGTGTGTGTGTGTGTGTGTGTGTTTGCAGGACAGGATACACACACACACACACACACGCACACTCAAACACACACACACCCTTCATGCCCTGAGGATCCTCCTGACTCTCTCTCCTGGCTCTATCAGATCAGAGAGACCTGCTGTCCCTCCCCACACCGCAATGCAAATGAAAAGGAATGCGCTGATAAAAGGCCAGATCCTAAAGATGAGAGGGCAGAAGGAGGACAGAGGCAGCGAATGCTAAAGGGGGGAGAGCCTCTTGGGGAGATGAGAGGTGGCGGAGGAGTCAGTGTTGGTAGTAGCGGGAGATCATAGCCTTGCTCCCCCTCAGCGGCGTTTGATACAGGGCTTTTGTCGCTCTTTCAGCGGTGCATTGTTGGGTGGTGTAATCCCCGTCGGATTACAAAGGGCTTCCCTTTTCATATGGGGCTGACCCAGCAGGCAGGTGGCTGGGGCTCTGTGGAGCTGTCAAGGGGAGGGAACCTCTTTTCCAGGGGAGGGGACCCCAGTTCCTCTTACCTTCACAGGGGCTTTTTGCTGGGAGGCCAGTCAGGCTCAGGTCAACATGGGGACAATTCTGACATGGGATTCAACTCGCTGTGACCCCGTGGCTTCCTGTAGAGAAGTGACAAGGAAGGAGAGCATCATGAAACGGCACTCAACATGAAATATTGAAAATGATTGAAATACGACGATGCACTGAAAGAAAT
>JAPZDZ010000014.1:852589-866221 GCA_029783805.1 Acanthurus tennentii | reverse complement strand
GAGACACAAAGGTTAAACTGAAAATACAGTTAAGATGGAAAAAAACCTTCCGACTTTCTTTTTTCTAAATTTTCCGTGAAAGTTTTTGCTCGTTCTTTTTTTTTTTTTCCGAGGGCCAGAAAGGTCAGAAGGGAAACGGAGCCTTTTATCATCTCTGACTCAGATGAAAACCACCCGATCCATCACTAAGACGAACACACCAGTCCTGAGTCTCCTCATTCCACATGTCACCCACCATGTCATGTGCACCATCATGTAGCTCCAGTTCTCCTCCACCACCACCCCGACCCCCCTCACCCATCAGCCACTCCTCCTCCCCTAACCCTCCTACCGAATTCCAACTTACAGGAAATTGATTGGTAGACGTTCTGGTTATCCTCCAGTGACATTGATTTCTGCTCGGCCGCTGGTGTACGGCGGAGGACCTGATACCCTGTGTTGCATCGGCCAGTCGCCTGCAATGAGACGGCTCCTCCATCTGAGCGAGCGCTCGAGCCTGGTCTCCTCTAAAATGGGCTCAGGTCGGGCCACTGATTTGCGGGAAGTAACAGACACTCTGCAGTTTGTCTTACTTCCTCCCAGCTCTGCTTTACTACAAAATGCAGTCTGATCCACAACTCGTAGAGGATTTTTTACCCGAGAACAAGGCTGCCTGTCTGATTATTTCTGTCAGTTTGCCTTCATTTGATGGTGATGGCAGAGATAAAGACAGGATATGTAAGAGAAAAGAGTTCTGACACGATAAAAAATGTGAATGTGCTTTAATCAAAAGGCAGAGCAGGTTTTTGATGTGGCACAGACAGACACAGGAGCAACATTCTGAAACAATAAAGCAATAACACACAGAGTCACGTCAATTACGACGAAGTGAAATTAGATTTAAAAAATTAGATAACATGAAATAACCAGAAATGCAGTGATCGTGAAGCGTTAATGTGTAAGCTGCTCAAAATAAAACAGTGAAAATAAAATTGCAGTTCAGTCAGTGAAAGCAGCAGGAAACAGCAGAGTTTTTAATTTTAGATTTCGAAAGTGGCTGAAGGTTTGAGACACATTTGAGATTGTCAGGAAGTCGGTTTAACCTTTGTACAGCATTTTAGCCTCAAGCAGCTTCACTCTTTGACTCTCTAAGATCTGAAGCACAACACTGGATTTATATTCTTCAAGAGATCAGAAATAAAAATTAGTTTTTCTTTAAGTTGTTTCTAACCTGGCAGCAGCACTCAAAAAGCTCAAAATTCTGATTTTAATGATAAAAATAAGTTGCAGGAGAAACAAGTTAGATGTGTGCTGGATCCAAAACTAATGCTGAAAATATAAATTGTTCAGTGGTGATGGATGAGGGATCATTTAAGTCATAAATAAAGCAAAAATATCTGATGTTTGCTGAGTTTGTCCTCTCGAATGCAGGGATGATCTCCCTTTTTTATCAAAGTTGAATTCCAGTGTTTTTAAACCGGGGTATTTGATAAATTTGGAATTTTTAAACCAGTTTGAGCAGGTTTGAAGACAAAACAAGCATTTGAAGATGTCACATAAAGTCGTGTTTCTTTATTTTTGGAGTCAACACTTAAAATCCAAATCAAATAAGCTGTAAACTCACTAACAGACGATGAGAATGTTTGTCATTTGAAGCCTGAATTCGAGCCTCCGGTGCTCGTCCGTGCTGCTGCTGCCTGGTGGCACGTGTCCTTGCCTGTTGTGCAGTCGGAGCCGCTCCAACATTTCTCTTACTTTACCCTTTAATGTATGTGTGTGTCTTTTGTGCTACACGGCGCTCCATCTTGACGCTAACGCTGTTGTCTCTCCGCCCTCGTAGATCTCAGCTCCACCGTCATCCCTGTGGATGATGAAGAGGAGGACGAGGAGGAGACCTATGATGACATTGAGGGGATGACCGGCCCTCCCCCACCTCGGCCCGGCGCTGCCCAGGCCTCTCAGCGCGGCGTGTGGGGAGGAGGGCAGGATACGGGGGAGGTCGACGACGAGGACGAGGATATCTACGAGGTGCTGCCAGGTACGAGGATGTGGTTACCTCGCATGCAGAGATGCACCACCCACACACACACACACACACACACACACACACACACAGACAAATAGACAGTGAGGCTGCACACACAAACTCTCATGATACTCAGTCAGACAAATAGACACAGTCGCTCTGCCTCACACACACACACACACACACACACACACACACACACACACACACACTCCACCCCGAAGGGATTTTTTTGCAACAAGAAATATTTGTGATGATCTCGCCTGGCTGTGAAATTCGTGTTGCCAGGTGCTTCCCCATCACCACAACACACAGACTGATCACTCATTTTCAAATCAAGCAGCACTAATAAGCCGGTCAGGACTGAAGAGGCGGCGGCGGTGGCGGCGGCAGGAAGGGAAGTTTCCCCTCAGAACTGACCGCAGATCAGCGTCCTCTGGTCTCACTGAGAACTGTCTGCTGAGAGACAGCGATGTTGTCGAAATCATGGAGAGCCGCGTAGCTCCGAATGCTCTGTCACAGAACGTCCAATTAGCTAATGTTGCCAGGCAACAAATAGCCCACAATTCAATCCACTAAGCAGAGTTTTGGCTAACATCGCCTAGCAACAGCAATTTAGTTGAAAGGAAGTAAAAACTGCATCTCTCTGTGCTTAAAATAGTTCTTAATGTCATGTCTTTAATAGAAATTAGAGTTTGATGGAGAGCGTTACGAGACCCCAGAAGAGAGTGTGTGTGAGAGTGTGTGAGAGTGTGTGAGTTGGGTGGGGGGTGGGGGGGGGAGACAGTCCCATGTGTCAGGGTGGCTACAAGATCCTGAGAAGGACAAAAGGGGTGATCTGATCTTCTCAGGGCCGTCGTCCATCACTCTTTCTATTAAATAAGATACATCAAGATTCTGTTTCACTCAGTGAGTACATTACCTTTGCCAAAATCACTGGTGAGAGGGGAATCACTCTTCAGACTGTCACGCCGCCGTTCAAAGCCATCTGGGAGGAGGTACAGACCCTGACCACAGATGGCATATCGAATGACGGGCTCTTTCGTTCACTTTCTCACCCCTTCGCTTATCAATCACTCCGCACCTCGCTTTACTCACTTACTGCCTCTGCACACTGATAACACACGGCTGAGTTTTTTTGTTTTTAATTGTTGTTTTCATCCGTCAGGTTTGCAAAGAATCTTCTTTTCCTAACAAAGAGAGAAAAATTCCTGGATGTTTGAATTTTGACTTCTTTCTTTGCTCACTTGAGCGTTTGAGATTACCTCCCAAGAGTCGCAACTCAAGTTTAGAATTATTTTCCCTTAAGTTTGTCGATAACATCAAATCTGAAAAAATACAGAGAATTTGCAAAATTGCATCCCTGTCAGACGCATCTTTCATGTGTGGAAGCCGAACAGGCGCAGAAACGTCGAGCATCATTTTCCCTGTGATGAGCTGCCTCAGTTTCGTCAGAGCAAAAACTCGGAACGTGGCTCGGTCGCAGGCAGATTGCGGAGCGATGGTGGTATTGGCTCTGGTGCTGATGACTGATTTTATTGACTGGAAAATTAAATCACTTTGATATAGAAACCGTTGGCCCATGGCGGTGGCCTCTCGACTGAAGGATGCTCTTCTGTACAGCCGCTGAAGAGCGCTGAACAAATGTTTGAAGCCAACGCAATCTCTTTTGTTTTCTCTTCTTGGGCGGTAACAATGCCATAGTTATCCACAACGTTTTGATTTATTAAAAACCTATTTTCTATTTTTAAATAAATTTAGTTTTAAAAAACGTGCAGCGTCATTGTTTTTGCAGGTTTGTGCTTAGAAAGAAAAAACAGGCGAAAAAGAGATGAGGAGAAACTTTGCACATCTAAACACTGAACACATGATCACAAATATGCATGTGTATATCCACCCTGTGTGTGTGTGTGTGTGTGTGTGTGTGTGTGTGTGTGTGTGTGTGTGTGTGTGTGTGCGTGTGACCGTCCTCCTTCCTGGTCTTCCTGGAAGCGGAGGCGCAGGTTGTGCTGGAAGGTGGATAGTGTTGCTGGGTTGTGGCGTTGCTGTCAGCCTGCTGCTGTTAGGGATGGATGTGGGAGACGGAGGGCAGGCGTATCACGTTGTCACCTCTCAGACCACCGGGTGCCACGCCCCGCGGTCAATGACACGTCCGCCTCCGCGTGCCTTTAGGACGGCCTCTCTATGCTTAATTCCTGCTGCCTGGACCTCTGATAAATTTCGCCAAATGGAGGAGTTTATTCTGCCTAAAGAAAAATGGTCGTCTTGTGTCATCATCATCAGCATCAGGGATTGGCTGATGATCCATTTAATTCACTTTTTGTTTGTTTTGTTCTGTCATTATACTTTTTTACTGCACATTTGTCCCTAATGTGTTAGACAAAAAGAGAAACCCTCTGATCGTTTTCACTCGAGTCAGGTTATTTTTTTTTATCATTTTGCTTTTTTTTTTTCTTCCAAATAATAAAATTAAGATGTTTAGGTTCTGATATCTGGTTAGAAAATGACCTCCTGTTCTTTAATGCTAAGTCAGACGAGGATAAATGTTTTGTTCACAGTATAATTTTGTTCTGTTTGCTGTTTTTTTTGTTTGTTTAAGATGAGGATTTCCAAGACCCGACGGAGGAGAGCGGCGAGAAGAACAACAAAACAGGTCAGGACCCGATTACAGTTTTCTGCTGATAATGAGAACAAATTTCCATCTTAATAGTTCACAGTGGCAAAAGAACGCATCCCTTTTTATTTTAAATCTGCGCTCTGCATTTCCTCTCAGCTTGGTCATCAGATTACGCTAACTACTACCAGGGGTTATGGGACTGCCAGGCCGACGAGCCGGACGAGCTGGACTTTCAGAGAGGAGATCTCATCTACATCATTAGCAAGGTCAGCATCAGCATCAGCAGAAATAATCCAAGAGGGTTGTCTGAACTCCTCTCACAATCCCGTTGTTTCCGGACGCTCCTCGCCCAGTTAGCCGAAATGGAAGATAGCTGCTCTGCCGTTCATCTCTAATGGGAACCATCTCTGATTGCACCCTTGACTCGTTGACACAATTACAGCGGCAATTACAGTAGTTTAAAATGAGTAAAATGTGACGCAGATGTGTAAAATGTGTAATTATTTGACGGTTAAACAACATCAACTCCAGTAATCACTTTGTCCTCATTTACTTTCTGAACATGCTGATATCTCCAGCATCTAAATTCCTCCGTTAGCGAGCACTTGTATCCGAGGCGCCGACAGTGGCATTGTCTTTTTTTCCCAGGCCACTAGGGTGAAGTGCCATTCGGGGCGCTGCGTAATGGTGCTGTTGTTCATTATGGAGCCTCTATCACAGGGGTTAATTGAGTAGGCAGCCATGCGAAGCTCTTCCTTTCTGTTTGACATAAACTGCAGGTGAAGCCATCCTGCATCTCAGCTCTTTTCTCTCAATCTATTTCCTCGTGTTTTATGGCCATCTTGTAGTTACATGCAGAGCGTCTACCAGTGAAAAGCCACACTACTGGAAATCAATGGCTTGTAATTTGGGCACTTTTACTCTGCTGCGTTCAGGGACTTGTTCCCAGGCCGTTTGCTATTGGTCGGTTTGAAATTGAATCATCTGTGTTCTGTGTTTAGGGCGAAATTATCTGAAGAGCAAAAAAGGGAGGAAGAAACTGCAGTATGTTCGGCTTGTAATTCAGCTGGTAATTATATGGCGGAGATTAAGAAATACATTTAACCACATGATCTCTTGCATCTTTAATCAGCACTTAGTTGAGATTATTTGTAATATTTCAGGTGGTTTTAGTGCAATAAAAAAAAAATACGTCCTCGCTTTTGTAGTAAATTAAAGAAGTGGAGGTTTAACAGGTGAAATGGGCTTTTAATCTGAGGTTTTCTCGGCTCCTTCAGATTAATAAGATGCCAGCCTCGTCTGTCGGTGCGAGCTGCTTGAAAGAGGAAAATGTCAAAACAGCCGAGTCCATTTTTCACATAAAGATGACAAAAGCAGCGTACTTGGGGGAAACAAAAGGGACCCGACTCTGTGCTAAAGATCCGCCGCAAACATCCTCAGTCCTGCCGCCGGATCACTTTTCACTGTACGGCTCGAGTTTCTGCTTCACTGAAGACCTGAAAAGCAAACTCGGCCCGCGTTGGAAGCAAAAGGGAAGCTTGCTCGTAGTATCTCACAATCTTAATGACACAGATTACTCTTGTTTTGTCAAGCTGTATGCTGAAGTCATAACACAGTGACAGACTAGGAGAGCGTACTCTAACTATCCTCTAATGGATTTAAAGCGAGGGCCCGGCTGTAAATTATTAAGAGGTGATCTCTGCTGGGCTTCCGCAATGTTTGGTTTTATGTGACGACGCCAACTCCACCCGTGTCCCATTTTGCTTCCTGAAAGCATCACATTTCCCCCATGAATAGTATTATTTGGATTATAGCTTGTAATCGGCTATTTATTTTAATGAGCCCTTGGGGAGGGCTTCCCTGCGTCGTGTCGTCTCGTGCTCGCAGGCCCCCGTCGGCGTTCAGTTTTTACGGGGGATTCCTGAGAACCCTGACCTCGATGAGTGAAATACGGGCCCTTGGCTAGAACTCAAGTCTGTCGCTTAACTGGGGACCCAGACACATGAAATGGCCGTAATAAAACCAGGGCCCATAAATTCTCTTAGAGGGTGGGAGGCCCGGTTGTCTGTGCTGTTATGTCAACACTGACCATAATTACAAGGTAATAAGGACACGCTCTAAGTGCTAAATCAATGGTGCTAACAAACTGTTATTTTTAAAGCTGGGATGTGATTGACTGCTGAAGTGCAGAATGGGATCGCCACAGGCGTGGTGTCATATGGCTGTGAACTGAGGAGAACATGCCGATTGTATAAAAGTCCCTCATCCATCATTATTGATCTCTCACTTACTGTAAAGTGGGGGCATTTTTACTGTATTTGTGTGTTTTTTCTCCCCCCCTCATGTGTCTCTGTGTGTGTCTCTGTGTGTCTGTGTGCATGACTGTGTATCACTGACAAAGTAAATAAATTAGGAACCTCACAACTCATATGAATCCCATTAGTTCAACAGAATTAATCTCGTACCGAAGCCGGTTTCAGCGGCGCCTAGCTTGCTCTCCGCAGAGCTGGATGGCGAAGCTCGGCGCGCTGATACATGAGGTAGAAACACACCGTGAAATCAGTCTTGTGAGTTTTTGCGCTGGCATTTCATTTCTGAGGGCTTGCATTTTTCTAATGCGCATTATGGCTTCACGCTGACGTGTTAGTGGGTGATGACAAACGGCGGGCAAAGCGCTGTTCTTTGTAATATCACACACTGATTTTTTTTAAACTCCGTTTTAAATTGTTGAGATGTTTCACACACGTTTCCGCTGCATCACAGGCTGAAACATGTTGTTATGATGTGTAGTTACAGCGTTGGATTAATTCATCACTGAGGCTAAAAGCTGCAGTTTAGCGTCCCTGACGTGTAATGCCTTCATACTCTGTCGGCCACGCTGCACGATGAGGTCGCCCTGCATTCTTGCCCTCTAACTTATGTATCCAGAATCAGGAGACATGGGCTCTACAGGTCAGCTGTCACATTCCTGTATTCCCACAGGCACTCATGGGGAACGGCGGGATGGAGTGGGAAGAGATTTATGGCACAAACCCATCCAGGGTCCTTAAAACTCTGGCAAGCGCTGCTGCCACCTCTTCCTCTTTCTCTCCGTCGCCCTGCTCACCTCTCCTCCTCCATCCGCTGTCCAACCAAAACCCAGAGAGAGGGAGACGAGCCAGCCAATCCGGCGCGACTCCCAAAGCACGGCATCGCATCACATTTGGCCAAAGTGCTCAGCTGCGGCTGCTCATCAGAGACAATGAGAACGTGGACACCACTGACACCTTGTGGCGGCTTTCAGCTGACTCTTGTAACGGTTGACTTTATTAAACGACAACTTAAACAAACACCAAAAGCTGATTTACAGCCTTTTAGATTCACCTGTTGCAATGAAACATCTCATATTAGTACAAATTATTACACAAGAAATAATATTTAATCACATTTTTAAATCAAATCTCCACTCGTGCATGTGCCCGGCTACCTGTGAGAGTGTTTTTAGGGTCATAACAGGCTTCCTCTGTGCCAATAAAGCCGGTTCGGCCCACTGGCCACAGGTCACGGCGGCTGAGCGCGGCTGAAGAAAAGGGAAAGTGGGCAAACAATCTGATGAGAAAAGTCAAGCAGGAGAGACAAAGAGAGTGGATCCCTTTATTCTTTTGTGTGAACCCTGGCCCCCCTCTCCTTTCTCCTTTTCTCTGTCACACACCCATTTAAAGACCCCTGGCTGCTATTGTGGCCATAGACACCAAGACGCTATAGACAGGCAAGACATCCTATTTACCACCCAAAGTAGCAGGGGGTGAGTCTGGGGTTTGGGGTCATGCAGGAGGCAGCGGTCATCCCCCGGTCAACTACAGTAGGTCATTATTCAGCCCAAGCCAATAGCCCAGAACCGCGTCCGAGCAACCCACCCCCAATCTATTCTGCTTAATTATTATAAATGAGGGGCGGCGTAAACAGCCATCATTACAGACACTCAGTGGCATACACAAATCCACTTTAAATTGCTATTAAGTTAAGGAGCTATCTGTAATCCCAGGCGTGCATTAGAAAGGAGCGAGTAGGTTTTCTTTTTATTAAATCTCATCGTCCCTGAGATATTTTCAAACGTTCTCATGCTCTGTCATGTTTCCAATTTGAAGCCAATTCACTGATTTAATTAAAAGCCCACTTGGAAAAAATGGACACTAAGTAGCCATTTCGATCTCTGGTTGTGCAGAATTATCATCCATATTTTCTGGATGGATTTCGACAAGATTTCTTTTGGCACAGAATCACTGTAAACTTTCCCCCCTCCAAAAAATAAGCCCTTTTCCTCACAGTTTCAGGTATCATAAGGTCAGTCTTGAGCCGTAACCTGATAACGGGTTACAGATCACGGGCTCGTGTCTGCTGGAGGTGTCCATGTTTCTTTGTTAGAGTGACCGCTGATGGAGGAACTGCAGAGGAGCTGCAGTGCATCTGACGAGTCCATGTGGAGGAGACGGAGAAAGAAACGCAGATAGGAAAAAAAAAAAAAGAAAGAGAGAGAGGATGCAGGCGGAAAGGCAGCTTCAGGAGAGATGGTAAGAGAGGAATAGGAGGAAAGGGGGAGGAGGAGGGGGATGGAGATGGGGAGGGAGGAGGAAGGGAGGGAGATTGTAACACCCAGGCGGCGGGTTCAGCGGCAGGGCAATGAGAGACTTCCTGCGCTCCATCACGCCCAAGGCCTGCCTCAGTCAGCTGGTGGCCGAGGAAAAATGCCTCATGTGTCAGGCTTATTAGCACTCCCCCTAGTTTGTATGCATTTGGGATTGTGTGCGAGTGTGTGTGTATATATGTGTGTGTGTGTGTGTGTTTTTTATCTCGGGGTGCATGTGTGTACGTGTGTGTGTGTTTGATGAGCAAAAACAAAAGTCAGAATCTCAACAAGATTTTACACTTTTCTTCTGTTCTTTGTCTTAAAAAAAAAAAAAAAAAGGAAGGAAGGATGTTAAATCTGTGTTTTCTTAAGCTGCGTGATGTTGGCGTGACGTGACACCCGCCTCACCCCCCCCCACACGCCCGCCGTCGTTTCACCGCATCCCCGACCAACCTCGACTCACCTTCTCCCCGGCCTCAGGCTCGGGTAGCTGTCAATCCGTCCTCCGGTCTCCGGCGTGAGCGATGGGCCTATCAGGATGCCACCATTAGCCAGCCCCCTGAGTGGTAAATAAACGATCGCGCCGGTACACTGCAGGTGTTGTCATGGCAACCCACTCTCAGCGCCAGCCCCACCCACGCTCATTCCCCCCACTCTCTCTCTCTCTCTCGGCGGAGGAGTCACCGGGAGGTCAACGAGTCAACGCGCCGCAGCCGCCACGACACGGCGCTGTTCAGAGCCCCCCCTCCACCCAACAGCCCTCCACCCGACAACCTCCCTCTGCTCCCATACAGGGTCGATTTGATCTGCATCCAGGTTGCAGCAAACACAGGCTGATATGTGTCACCTCACACACACTCACACACACACACACACTGCGCTGCTACATCTTGTTAATGAGGTAAAACCAGACATTTCCTCGAACTCGGCCGCTCGGGGATGCTTGATTTTTCTCTCCCCAGAGCATCTCGCAGGGAGCGGCTCCCATTTCAGATGAATACTAAACAACCCGTCCCCCCTCGTTCACGGGGGGCCACAATGAGCCGAAAAAAAACACGCCCGAGCTCTGCCCCGACCGAAGCACATCACGGCTTAAGATGCAAAATCAGTGGAAAACAAATCAACCTCAAAGACAAAAAGAGGAAAACAAACAGAAGGAAGAGGACATTGAGGAGTTAGCTTAGTTTTTGTCATTTGGATAATTTACTCTCCACGCCTCTCGGAATGTCCCTATTACAGCAGGTGTACTCTGGATGAACCCATTTCAAGTATGAGGAAGATGGACTCTGCACGCCTGACAGACTTCCACTGCCATTGGCACCCACTCTGTGATGTAGCAGTTGTATTAAAATGGCGGCGCTGATAATCCAAAAGACCTTTCTCAGGGAGAATTTGAGACCGACTGCACAGATGGGCCGCGGAGATAAATAAAACTCTCTGTCACTACGGTTGGTGGAATAGTGCTGCGACGCCCCCAAGGGAGAGAAAAACTGTTTCGCTCCCTCTCCGCGATGCCTCCCCCCCGTCCGTCTGTCTCCCCCATCTCCTCCTCCTCTGTTCACGTTATCACCGGACGGGAACCGGAGCCAGCTTTCCGCAACCGGGCTTTTCCCCGCGCAGTCTTTGCAGAGCATAAAAAGACCATTTCAGACTTAACTTTCGCCTGCGTTATGAACTCAAACACACACTGAACTGCCAGTTTGTCAGGGAGCCAAGCATACTGGAGCATCCCAGTCAGAGCTGTCAGCTGTGGGGTTCGTAAAGGGGGGGGGGACGATGAGGCCTGGACGGACAATCTGCTCATGGTGGCTACCTGTTCCTGCCTGTGCTGTTTGAAAACACTCCAGTCTGCTGGTTTATCACTTCCCGGGCGATTCATTCATTCATCCTCGCTGTCCAAACGGCGCTCGTTAGCTGCAGGCCTCATTCGTCCGGCCTGAGACGGGTGTCAGGTCAAGATGATGGGCAGAACAACATCCGTCATGTCAGAGTGTGTGTGTGTGTGTGTGTGTGTTTTTACAGCTAAAACCTGCAAAAAAAAAACACAATAAGTGGAGTCTGATTCTGATCTGAAACATGAAAACACCACACTTACATGTTCTCACACACACTCGTGGGCCTGCTCGCATGCTCTCGCATGTTCTGAGCGTTTCATCTTCTCTTCACCGCCGAGATGAAACGTTCAGGCAGCCGAGGAGAGATGAGTGCAGCCGGGTTCTCCGTTTCATCAGAGCAGGAAAATGACGGCCGGCTGGTGCTTCAACGCTCGTCTGGTCTCCGGCCAAATATTGATCTACTACACGACTAGTTAGAGCTCAGCTGCTGCGATCAGATCGTCATATGGTTGTAAATGTGACTCCAGTTGCTAAAATGCTTCGAGCTACTGAACAAATGTGGGGAAAAAAAGGAATAAAAGACTCTGCTGCTTCGGTTTTATGTGAAATCCAGATTTTAGAATCAAAGAAACAATGAAAAAAGTGTCGTTCACATTTAAAAAAAACTGCGTGTTTTAAGATTCTTTATGAGCCGTAACTATAAAATATTTTCACCTCCATTTAATCTGGTTATTTAACAGTCATTGTGTGTTCGGGGTTTAAATCTTAAATGAGATTAAATGCAACATAAAATCTCACATTTCACCCTCAATTTGATTCAATAAATTGTTAATTTATTTGCTTCCAAAAGGTTTAGGACGATTTTTTTAATTGTTAAAGAGTTACATTTATTTTTAAGATCAAATTTTAGCTTTTTTGAAAATCTTCCCCCCAAAAAAATAATTCCAACACTTTTTGAGTTTATTCAGATGAAAAAAGGAGTTTTATTGTTTTAGCTAATAAACAGAAGGTGAAAGTGTTTTTAAATGACATGAAACGCCTTAATTTTAATTTAATTCATGAATAATAATACTTTTATATTTCTTCTCCCGCTGTAATTTATTTTATAAAACGTCTGAACTGATCTCAAATGTTCAAAGATGATACAAAAGCTTTCAGATAATTCCCCGAAGCGTCTCGCTGGTATTTTGTTTTCACCAGCTGTCAAAAAGCCCCAAAGCTGTTTCGCTTTTATTGTTATGAAACCGAGAAGATTTTTACGAGCTTATTATTTTAAATGTCACAATGAATTAAATCTGTGACCCACAATTAGCATTATCGTCTGTGTTCACATGGAAAAATCTCTGATCCTGTTTCTTTTTTTTATTTTTTCAGTGCAGAAATTAAGTCAGGAAACGAGCAGGATGTCGTTGTTTTGAATCAGTTAACAAAAGCTGTTTTATTTTAGAAACTCGCCGTCTCGATGGTGTTGTTTACCCTCTTCTCTGCTTTTAGAATGAAAACCCCTGGAGGCTAATGCAGCCAAATGTCTTTTTCAATATTGTGCATGGCTCTTTTTGTGCAGGTGGGATCCAGACTCTCCGAGATTTTACTGTTTTTTGAAGCAGAGTATTTACAGGACAAGAGCATTTTTTTAGCCTCATTATTTTATTAGTCGCCGTGAGGGATCAGGGCCCCGTATAATTGCAGTTCAAATCATTCGAATGGGTGCCCTAATGTTGAAAAAATGAGGCCGACAGGACTCTCAAATCAAATAAAAATGTGATGCTGGTGCTAAATCCTGCTTCCTTTACTCGTCTGCGGGACCCTCGGAGACTCACTGTTGTTTATTTGTTAATTTTGGGTGCAGGAGTACAACATTCACGGCTGGTGGGTCGGCGAGCTGAACGGCACCGTGGGTATCGTCCCCAAGGACTACCTGCACCCTGCCTACATCCTCTGAGCTCCAACAGGTACCGAGGCACTCTCTTATCATCAGCATTATGGACCATTACTGTGGCCTAATACACAGAAACGGTCCCCCTGGTACTCATCCAGATTGCCATTGAGGTATATTCAGTCGTTGACCTGCCATTTATGGCATCTGCTGGCTGGAAGAAGTACTGCATAAAGCAATCTGAGCGGTGCAATGGGCTATGGGTGGAAATAAATATGTGCAACAAAAGCATGATTACAGCTTCAGTTGTCCTATTTAAGAAAATGATTCCCTAATACTGTTAGATAGGCGCAGCTTAAAATGAATGCTGAATTATTAATGTGCGTTTCTCTGATGGTGTTTTCTGTTTCTCCTGCAGCGCCGCCGCCGACACATCCGGCCATGAATCCCAGACAGCGGCGTCAGATAAACTTCTGCTGATTATTCTGTAAATTATATCATGTAAATCTGCTGCAGCGGTGCTTATCCCTGTACGATACAGAACCATTAGTAAAGGTCCTGCTGACAGTACAGACGGGCAAACCGGAGCTGAAACAATTAGTCGGTTTTTCAGTTTTTCAATTTACAGAAAATTAAGACACAACAAATGTAAAAAATCCAGTAACTCTGGGAGCAAATTTCTTAAGTCAAGAA
>JAPZDZ010000014.1:821843-848934 GCA_029783805.1 Acanthurus tennentii | reverse complement strand
ATGTTGACATGGAAACAGGACCAAGTTTACTTCTGTTTCATCTTCACAGAAAAGAAGCTGTGGCTTTATGGAGGATTAAGTGTTGGACTTTGTCTTGGCGGGGAAAGATGTGGTTTACAGATTTATTTTCTTGGACAGAGTCAGATCAGCTGGTTTACCTTGTTTCCTTTTTTGTGCTTAATTATGCTAACTAGCTGACTTTTGGCAAAAAAGCAATTTTGAGCCAAACTTTTTCTTCAGTTTCATACATAAAAAGATTTAAAGTTCTCTTTGCATGCAGCTCAAAGAGCATGAAGAAGAAATTTATACTAAAATTCAGGTTGGATCGGTTTCTTCTTTTGACTGGTTTAACTGGTTTGACTTTTTTTACATCAAATATCTAATTATAAGAGGGTGAAGTCGATCTCTTTGAATTAAAATTCTGGCAGCACACTTCAGATCATTCACTGCATTGGCGGTTTGGTAGGAGGTGGATCAATAACCATGGATAAATAGAAAAGATAAAGCAAAGCTCAAAGGTTATTTCCTCATAATTCAGACTTTATCGGTAGTTTCAAACCTTCGTACCTCTCCATGGACTCATACGAAACAGTCAGACTCCGCTCCTTGATGGAATCCTCCTCCTGAGCCTGAGCATAGCCGCGATTGGACGAGGCGTAGGTGAGGATGGCGTCCGTCACAGAGTAGGGGGTGTGGCCCTGCACGCAGTCCTGGATGTGACCAATCGGGAGCTGGGTCTGCAAGAAGAGGTGGAGCTGGCTGTCCGACAGGCAGACTGTCATGTGCACCACTCTGCCAGGACATAAAATATGTTATCAAGGCAGCTTGAGTTAAGAAAATGTGATTTGAAGAAAATCAAATGAAGGAGAAGAAGAAGAACTGACTTGTCCAAGAAGGACTGAAGCCCTTTTCTTCTCCCCTCCAGGAAGTCCTCATTGCTGAAGGAGAAGAAGGACTTTCCAGGCAGGTCTGGAACTGGTCTGGAAGGATGGAAAAAAAGGCTTCATGCTCCATGTTTGTAGATTTACTGTTGCATATTTGCTTCAGTACATGAGAGGGTGAAAGAAACCTCTAGAAAATAATGGTGATCTTCTGACTGATATGGAAAATATTTAATTAAAAGTACAAGAACAAACATAACTGGGACCTTCTGAAGTTTATATGGTAAATTTAACAAACAGCTGCCTATTTACACATAAATCCAACAAGGAGCAACACTGGCAGTCATTTGGAGTCGCTCTTATTCTTCATGAACTTACACCAAGCCGGCGTTCTTCTGAAGCTTCTTCTTGAGCCAGACGAACTCGCTGTAGCGCCGACGAACGCAGGACGTCTTTGCTGTGAAGGCTTTACTGTTGGTCTGAATGGGAGAAATTAAATATTATAGTCAGCAATGTTAAATTATATAAGAGCCAAAGTGTGAGGAAATGTTACGTGTCATTTAAGGATGAGTTTAACAATGTTCTCTAGTTTCCTTAATGTCAGCAGATCCCATGAAAAAGACCAAAACCAACAATTCTATGACCCTACAATAAAGAACTGTCTGTTTTAAAGCTCGATGACCACAAAAAAACCTCCACAAAAACTCACTGGAGCGTGAAATGTGTATTAATCTGCAGCAGAAAGTCCCTGACTTACACTGTTTCCTCCTGTTTGAGAAAAGTTTGATAAAACTATGATGACTTTCTGTTTAAGGGAACAGAGTTCTGAAAAACTGAGAGGAAAAACGAAACAATATGAGATCTGGTTTTGAATGACTAACATCTTCAGTGGAATAATAAACTTGTTGTAGCTCGTTACAGAAAGTGAAAGTGAGTCTGAAAACACTGACAGACTAAACATTGTTGTGTTTGGACTTTTTATGGGATTTCATGACAAGAAAAAACACAATAACACACCAGATTACGTTGAAAATAAGATAATTTTCATAGAGTATATTTCAAATTAGTGTTCAATAACTTAAACGACACAACAGTTAAAATCAAGAGTTTCAAGACTTTGCGTGAACCCTGATGTTCAGAATAAACGCTGTCTATTTTTGTCACTGATGAAGTAACTGGAGTGACTCCAGCTGAACGAACAGCAGAACTAAAGTGTGATCACATGACACTTTAGTTCTGCTGACATGTGACAGGCTGTGAATTACAAGTTTCGTGGTTTCGTTAATGACATTAAAGCAGAAGAACAAGTTCCATTAATAAACAAAAGCTTCTCAGAAGCGTCAATCAGCATGGGAAAAAAATACTTTCACTGCTCTGGAAACGTTAACAGAGCTGCAATGATCGACAATTAGTCAATTTGCCAACTGTTGGAAAATAATTATGTCAAATGAATAATTGTTTTAGTGGTTTCTAACTAAAGATGCAAAAGATTTGCAGGTTCAAGCTCCTCAGTTATGATTTCTGAGGCTCTTTCTTGTTAAAGATGTTATTAATAAACAGAAAGTCTTTGGGTTTTTTTAAATGTTGGTCAGGAAAAACACTCCATCACCTGCAGGTGTCACTGAGGCGGTGGGAAATTTCAGGGGTATTTTCCACTTTTTTGACATTTTATGGACAAACAAAAATGATTTGTTCTTTTAAAAAAGTTCCCTGCAGAATAATCACCAGTAAATCTACTTGTTAGTTGCAGCTCTTTAAACTGTTCAGACAGCTTTGGTCTTTTTTAAGAGCTTTTAAAATTTTATAGACAAAAATCCATCCAAGTGCTTCAAGTTGAGTTAAAAGTTTCACACAGCTGGGCAGGTTTCTTACTGCAGGAAAGGCAGTTAGAAATGTGTTTTTTTAAAGGTGTTTGTGGGGCTGAAATAAGCTGCAGTGTCGGGGAAAAAAAAGCTTCTTGTTGTTTTTGTAGTTTCTGGATTACTTATTCTTACATTCTGTACATTCAGGGGCCCACATTCACCAATCAGTAACAACAGCAAATGATGTGAGAGCATGTGAGATCACATGATCTTAGCCATTTTCATGAGTCAACACCCACGCAACAGATGCGTCCAGGCATGGAGCCTTACTGCTGACACAGCATTCCTCACACGCTGCCTGGACGACCACATCAACTCCTGTCCAAACAAATGTAAAGAATCCGTCTGCTAAAAACTCAGCATTGTGCAAAGAATGGGGTCAGGACAAGGAACTGGTCTTTTTATGGTGCAGCCAAGACATCAGAGGCTCCAGACTGATTCATACCATCATGTTCGATGGCAGTTTGTAATACTACCTACCTATCAGATTAACTCATTTTAAGGAGAGACTCTTTATATATTTGGCACTTTTCAACTAAATTACTCAATTAATTTTAATCATCACAGGCTCATCTTTTTTGTGTTTAATGTTCAGTGTTGATTATCGGACTAAACAAAGACAAGGCCATGACTTGATTGTAACTTATGATTGAACGATTAAACCCCTCAACCTGTAGCTCTGTGGTTCGAATACTCACATGTAGGAATATTTTATAATCCACATAGGAATTCCAGGAACCTTCATGCTGAACGCGGGGATCTTGAACCCGCACTGCAACAAACTCCTGAGGACACAAACAGAGTCAAATTGTTTCACAAGTTGAATAAAAACTGCTGCGGTGTTTGTGTTTTTCTGTGTTTTTGCTGCATCGTGTCTCAACCAACACATCGAGATTAACAGCAGAAAAGTAAAAATACATGACACATGCATTTCTTCTACATGGGGAAGTTCCTCATGGGTGTTTCAAATGCAGCTATTGTTCTTTTACATGTATTAGGGTGGAAGTTTAAAAAAGAGATGTAGAAATGTCTTTTTATATTTCAGCCACAAGCTCATGTTGGAAATCAATATTGCATTTTGTTACGTACATCGTCTTGACTGTTGATCATCCTACCGAGTGCTGCACTGCAAAGGAAGCAGAGATCAATGAGGAGAGGATTCAATAAAGAGGATCAAAAGCTCAAACTGTGTACGAACGTCTTCTTTAGTGTTGTCATGAGCTGATGAGTCATCCTCCGAAAAGAAAAACCGGTCAGCAAAAATCAACTGAGTCATTCTCTTCACCATTCAACAGAGCAAATAGTTCAAACTCCTGATAGCTTCTTCAATCAGTAACAAGCAGCCACCTTTCCCGGACTCAAAGCAGCGCCTCAAGTCTTTTTATTGTTTTGTTAAATTGTCGATCAGCAGCCAAAACCGAGCTGGCAGACCTAGATTCCTTTATGCCAAACATGTCTGACTCACTTTGGCATAACACTAATGAAACACACCGATAATCAGGTGTGGCATGCAAGGAAAGACTGGCATGATTTAAGGCTTCAGACAGAAAGCAGACAATATTGATCATCAATGACAAGAGATACCAACATCCATCATGGGCTACACAATGTGTCAATATTATATTGACATGATATGGTATCAGTTTAATACTTGGATTTTGGATATCATTGCATCCTAATACAGTACACATGCCATCATTCCTGGTTTTAAGGCAGCATAACAGTTGGATGATGTATTTTTAACTTACCAGATTGTTCTACCTGTTTAAGTATTTGACTTTAACCGCTTACTCTTTTAATCATAATATTGAGTTAATTGTATATTGTGCAAGGACCAACAGTCATCCTTACAATATTGTTGTTGTAGGTTGATATAGGAATTTGGTCAAAACTGTTAAACTAAATATTTGATTTTGTCAGTACTGCCCAGGGTTAGAGTTCAGGGCTGCACTTTAATGTATTGATATCATTTTTAATTTATATATTTGGCATCTGTGCATTTTCAAACAGGGGAAGAAGCCCTGTTTTTGCACTTAAAATGATCAAAATCTGTTTATAATAAAGAGTGCTTCTGAAAATTCACATTAAGTCGAGTTTTGAGAAAATATTAAGATTTGTACATCGTGTATCTTTATTTAGCCTGAAAATGCCATTAAAGCAGCGCTCAGCCCTTCTTTACATCACTTTCTTCCGATATTAGCCACAGCTAGTTAATGCTGATAGTTTCTTTGTTGAAACCAAACATTTTATCTTTAATATTTATTATTTTGTTTCATACACAGAGAATCTTTCTGAATTTCTGAAATTACCATCAGAAGCATTACTAAATTTTGTGACGCTAAATATTTAAATTACTCTGTCTTTTCCTGCTCTTTAAAGAAACTAAAAGTAACACACACAAAAAAGAAGTACAACAGTAAGAAAAACTGAGAAGTATTTAAAACATCACACTAACTCACAGGTATCTCTCAGAGATGTAAAAACAGCTGATAACTTTCCAAAGGACAGTTTAATTAGTTGTCGAGCCTCAGATGTTAGATTCCTAAACAATGTAGCTAACGATACAGGAAACATTAGCTAAAGGCTAATTCACATCGACAAACTACTTACTTTCATGAGGTAAATGTTGACTTCTCCGGTCGGATCCAGCCGGCTGGTGTCGACGTCGTCCTGCCTGTCGATGTTTCTGTTTTATTTAAGCACAAAATCCTCAGATACAGAGGCTTGTTTTTCTCAACACCTCCTATCTTCATTTCGCAAGTCACAAGAGCCGATACGTCACGTTGATGTAGCGCTTCCGGGATTTCACGCGCGGACGGAGGTAAAGAACGGAAGGGGAATGTACTTTTTTTTCAAATAAGGAAAACGTAATTCAAAAAACCCTATAGACTAAATTATTTGGTTTCTGCAGAATTTTATCAAAGGAAGGTAATTAGCGCCAGAAAAACTACAATGCAGTTAAAAATTAATGAGAAATAATAACACATTGCACATGCACATTAGCAGGAGGTCCACTTCTATGTTATCATAAGATATTATGATAAGATATTATTATATGATAACGCATTATTTAAGGTTTAAATAAAGTGATAGGCCAACTGTGGTGATAAATCGTTTCTGATGTGCTTTTACACAACACAAATTTTCAAAACAACCAGTCAAGGTTACCTAATATTGTGGGTAAATATGGTAAACATCCAAATACTGAATAACAAGCTCTCTAAAATTGTCATTTATTAAGCTAGAAAACATTTCTAACCGCTGGTATAAAACAAAACCCCAACCTTGAAGTAATCATGACAGTGTGTGAGTTATTTTCATACACTGTATATATTAGAGGAAGTCACACACCTCTTAAAATTCTACATATTTTGTTGGTTTGAAGCGTTGCCCTTTTGCTAGTTAAAATTAATGGACAAATTAGAAAATCTCTGGCTTTGATGTCTCATAAATAAAAGTGTTTAATGTCTTTAGATTGCGTATTAATTCATATATTTTTTTTACAGAATTATTGTGTTATAGTGCATAACTAAATAATTTCCTGTGGGATTAACAAACTAGGCCTACTTTGTATACTGTGCCTACCGTTCGATGAGAGCCGTTCCGTCGATCCAGTCCGTTGTTTGCGTCCACTCCGCAGTTACAGATCTACAGAACACCTGCGCGCCGCTCCACTGAGTCCTGCTCCGTTCAGGGGTGAATCCATGTGTTTTGAGATCTACGAAGCTGCACGATCATCGCGCTCCAACAAACCACTGGACTTTTTTTTTCCCTCATACCAGACGAAGGGGCGGAAACGATACATTTAACTGTATTCAAGATTGCGGCTCTGTATTTTGGTTCAAAAATCAAGAAAAAGCAGTGACGTAACTGCCGTACCCGCGAAGCAAAAAGGGCATCGTGGTGTTTAATTTCGGTTCGGGCGGAACTTTAAAATAACTGCATTGTAAGTCATCGGTGAGTTTAATGTTTGTCTTCTCTCCTCCCTCCAAACGTGTTGTTTCGGTAACGGTTGATTGTGCACGAGTCCAACGTTAGCTAGCCTGTAATGTGCATATTTTCAATGAGGCTCAAAACTAGCGCTTTGCCTTACATCGCTATCCAGTTAGAAGACACGTTTTTGCACTACGTGTGACTGTAAATAATGGTTATAATCGACATGTATCCCAGAGTATGCTACATTAGTTGCCAACGCAAAAGCAATATGGAGGAGACACCAGTTAGCTGCAAACTGAGGGTCCTTACGGGGCTTTGTCGTGCGGTGTTTTCTTCCCCTCGGTTGCTAACGTTAGCCGCGAAAAACCCGCAAGTTGCGCACCCATGATGTGTTTTACATCCCAGCGATGCTAATTTGAAGTGGTCTGGCTTATTATATCACCAGCTCCGCATTTCCTCCGTATCATTACATTCTGCTAATCCGCCGCCAGGTGTTGCAAACCTCCTGCACAATGTTGTTGATGCTAGCTGCTCACTTCCAGCGTCCATAAACAGTCCTGCTCCCTCACTGCTGTCTCCTGAATTAATAAAGAGGTTAATATCGAGGTAGATATCCTCTGTAGCTATCTTGTTGAAGGTGAATAACTCATAATAACATACACACCTAATTATCCCACCCCCCCTCAAAGAGATCAAATGAGTTTACACGTGTGTTAAGGTTATGATACATGGGTAACTTTAGACAATGCAGATTGGGCAGTCTCTTTAAAAATAAATATCCATATGTAAGACTAGATTAGATTTTACAAACTGAGTTTACATCAATATATCAATTACTGCTTAATCTGCATTGCCTCACATTGTTACCCATGTATCTTTTCAATAAATCCCATTATCCAATGCTGTTTTCTCCTCTCTACCACATTGATTCCGGCTTGCTTCCATCATGCAACAATCTTGGCGTTAACCTGGAATCTGCTGGTCACCAGGTCTGCCTGATGAGTATGAGCCTGACTACAGAACCCCCTAACGATGGTCCCACTGTTACAGAAGGTTTAATATATCATTATTTTCTAACATAAATTTCTCTGTATCACTTGTCCTTGTGCGGTAAGGTGTGTGTCAAGGAGTCAAGGAATGAAAAGTGTAATATATGTTGACAAAGTGGCACTGTGAATGTTTGAAATTGCGCTGAGCAGAATGACTTACCATGTATTATTGAAAAAGACAAAGTAACACAAATGTGAAAATCTTAACTTCTGCCACTGAATATTAACACCTGCAGGCAGTAAGAGTTTAAAGTTTCACCTGTGAGCAGCCGTTAAAGGGACGGTCTCTTCAGGATTAGTAACTGTCTGCTTATCACACCTGCTTGTAACCCATCAGAGAGCAAGATGACTTCACCTGAGAAGGAGAAGAAACCAGATGATGTGCCAGAGGAAGAGGAGGAGGAGGAAGAATATGTGGTGGAAAAGGTCCTGAATCGGCGGGTGGTGAAAGGAAGAGTAGAGTACCTTCTCAAGTGGAAAGGCTTCTCTGAGTGAGTGCTTTGGTTGGAGTTAAAACAGATTTTATAGGTGTTAAGGGAAATTTGGCATATGTCACAACATCCACATCCAGTCTTTTCTTATCAGCACTCTGTACAGTCCACTAAGACAGAGATTAAATGAAAGTTACAACAAAGAAAAGAATGAAGCACCAGCAGATTTGACAGGTGACAAAATAAGTACATAAATACTATATTTATATGCACTTGTGTTGCAGGGAAGATAACACGTGGGAGCCAGAAGACAACCTGGATTGTCCAGATTTGATTGCAGAATTTCTGCAGTCCCAGAAATCGGCACACGATGGAAAGAGGAAGGCAGCTGGAGATGCAGACGGAGATGAGAGTAAAACAAAGAAGAAAAAAGATGATGTAAGTCCCAGTTCTTTGTTTCTGTCGAGTCCAGTAATGGTCCATCTACCTTTTTTTGTTTTGTTTTGTTTGTTTTTTCAGTTAAGGGTTGAAGTGGGTTCTTCTGTGCAGAGAGCAGCATCAGTGTTCTTTACTGCCCTCACACTTAAATCCTAATGTCATAGTAATTATACTCCAGGTGACAGATAAGTCCGTGGCCTGAAGTAGAAGGACATGAGTGCAGCTCTCCTTACATGCACGTGCAGTTCAGCTCTTTAAGTGATTATGCCGAAGGTTTGAAGTTAATAACTTTTGTGGTATTTCTGTTTCGGAAAATTGAAACTCGCAAGTCGACACAATCTGAGAAAATGGACAACATCAGCCTTCGTGCAGTCATCCGCTACCTCGGTCTCAAGGGCTTATCACCCAAGGAGGTCCATGAGGACATGGTGGAAACACTGGGGGAGGGGGCCCCTTCTTACAGCATGGTGAAGAAGTGGGCTGCTGAATTCAAACGTGGCAGAGAGAGCCTGGAAGATGACCCCCGTCCTGGAAGGCCGGTCACTGTCACCACACAGGAGATCATTGACAAGATCCATGATATGATCTTGACAGATCGACGAATAACGCAGCGGTGCATCGCCACAAAGCTGGGCATCTCCCAGGAACGTGTCAATGCAGTTATTCAAAACGACCTGCAAATGACAAAGGTGTCAGCTCGCTGGGTCTCGAAAGTCCTTGATGCAGATCAACTAGAGGAAAACAAATGATATCAGCTTCCTTCATACCTGACAAAAACAGTGGTGTCAACTTTAATAATATGATAAGTTTTATTATATCTGTCGTAGGGCTGTACCGAATGTCTTTTTTTCACATTCAAAGTTTGAATGAGGTTTTAAAAGAATCTTTAAATACTTATTGTCATATTTAATGACATCATAATCTAAAAAAAATAAGCTTTCGCCTTGTATTACTGTACGACTTTGATCATGGGATCATTTGTTTTGTTAAAATATCAGACGTTCACTATAAGGTAGAAAGCAGTCGCACCCGCTGAGGGGGTGGGTGTGTGTGTGTGTGTGTGTCTGTGTGATTGTTTTCAGTTCAGAACTGACACTCACCAGACTCTAATTCTTGCAGCTTTTTCACTTTTATGTTTTTACTGTCTGCTCTCTGTATGTCTGTGATGTAAAGTACAGTTTCCTCCAGATAAGCAGACAATGAATAGAGATTATATAGTACAGCTCAGTGCCTCAAACCTGCCGAGAAGTAAAAATAAATCCACTTTTTAATCCTAAAGTTTAAAAAATTGAAGCTCTAAGCTGTCCTCCTGCCATTAGCTCTGGATCAGAGCAGAACCTGGTGAGACTTTGGGTTTTTATTCTTCCAGAAGCTCTGGTCTGCTCCCTGCTTTCTCCTTCAGAGCATCATGTCCCTCAGCTCCACCAGGTTTGCCAGAAATGGGGGGTGATTTTGAGCTTAATGTCACCTTTATGAATGAAGCTCTGGACTATTTGGTACAGCCCTATTCTTTGGCACTTAGTGTAAAAGATTTTATATGCATGTTATGTTACAAATGTCAACATGTTTTGAAGATTTTGCAATGATTGTGACAAACATTGGCGTTTAAATCCCATCACATCGTATTAAGCTGTACAAACACTACATTCTGGGCTCTGTAAGCATAACTGCCAGAGTCTTGACACACCAAGCCAACCTCAGAGAACTAGAAAAAAACAAAGACAGACATACTTTTTGTCATATTTTCTCTTCAAAGTTGTAGTTTAACACCATAAAAAAAACTACAAACCAAGGTCAGCTGACCACCAACATGCATGAACTTTTCGTTTGCGCCTGCATGAGGACCCAACCTGTCGGTGGTCAGTTTTGTTAAACAGCAAAACAAAGTAATCTGATTCTTTGACTCACATTAAATAGAGTCATCAGTAATAAAATGTGTAACATGTCAAATAAAAAGTTGTTTTGGTTATTTTTGGCTTTGCTCTGGTGTTGTGTTTTGCTTGTGGAAAAACAGAAGAAACTGCAGAGCCACAATAAAACTTTTTTATCTACACATCATGAGATTGACATTTTTCTGCGTTATTTGTGCATCGAGCGGTTTAAAATATCAACCACACCAGACAGGTTGGTTAGATTAAGAGTTGGAGGCTGCAGGTGTTTTCCTGTGTTTTGGTCAATCTTTAACCTCATTGGGGGGAGAAACTCTGTCATGAGAGACCACATCACAGGCTCTAATCACATTTGTTCATGATAAGGTAGCGTGCTGGTTTTTGAACCACAGAGAAATTCAGGTGTCCAATCAGACAGTGTCTTACTTCTGGATCAGACAGCCAATGACAGGCTCCCCTTTCCCTCTCCACATGCACATTCTTAAAAACAGCAGCACTCAGGCTGAAACTCAAACGTACAGACTTCCCTGAACTCTGCAGACCCGAACTCTGGAAGTCTGCAAGTGCTTCAAATCCATCATTCATCAAGTCTGCAAAGGGGAGTCATGTGACCTTTCTGCAGCCTCTAAAAGACCTGGCCTGACCACACCTGACCGGAATTGTTTAATTAACTTTGATTCATTGCAACACAGATATTTGAAATTACCTGCATACTGACAAAACACCACATTATTTAACCCTAAGGTGTTGTACAAATATGCAGAACTGAAAAGATAATTTAATTAATTGATTGGTTAAAAGACAGATTATACATTTTTGTTGGATATGTGAGTAATAATCTTAGTTCCAGCTCCTCCAGCACAACCTTTGATGTTTTCTTCTCATACATGATAATGAACTGAAGATTTTATTTTGTTTTTTGGAATGTTGGTTGGACAAAACAAGACATTTAAAATCTTCACCTTGGGCTGCAGAAATTTACAAGAGGCAATACAACAGATTAAGTTTGGACGGTAGACTTTTGGATTTTCTGCAGCGTGCAAAGCAGCAGGATTGTTTACCTGCCTGATTTCAACAAGTATCACATAAACGTAACATCTTTAATGCAAGAATTTTGTTTTCATAGCACTGAATTTTCATTGTGCATTTGATTGAAGTCTGTGTTGTTTGATCCTCAGACCGAGAAGCTAAGGGGCTTCGCTCGAGGGCTGGATCCAGAACGGATTATTGGAGCCACAGATTCCACAGGAGAGCTCATGTTCCTCATGAAATGGTTTGTATGCACCGAAACTGCTGGGCAGCTGTTGAAACTGGAACATCAGTCACTGAATAACTGCCTCGGTAGTCGGGGGATCAAAATTGCTTGTGTCTGCTTGTGCCAAATGCAAGTCAGTTGAATTTGTTTCTGTGTTTGCCGTTCGAACAGGAAAAACTCTGATGAAGCTGACTTGGTGCCGGCGAAGGAGGCCAACGTGAAGTGTCCGCAGGTGGTCATCTCTTTCTATGAAGAGAGACTGACATGGCACTCGTATCCGACTGAGGACGAGAAAAAAGACGACAAAAACTAACACACGGGAAAGGGGACCAGGGGAAAGAAACAAACTGTAGTTTTCAACTTCATTGTACTTTCGACAGGGGGTTTGGGGGGGTCGGGAGGGGGGGCAGAGACAAGCAAGACACCAACGATTCCTTTGTCTTTTTGGTGTAGTATCACTCATTTAATTCTACTTTAATCTGGATATATGTAACTGTGTATATGCTTCAGGTTTGCTTGACGAAACCCAGCTGAACCCAACTGAAATGTTAAAAAACGCAGTGTTAATTTTCAGTGTCCGCTGCAGCTTAAAGAAAGCAGCTCTGCAACATCAGTATCATTTTCATATAACATTCGGTCAAGTGCTCCGTCATCTTGCTATATAATTGTATCAGTGAGGTGATGTTTTTTTATTTCATTACTGTGCCATTTTTTGATTTGTTTGTGCTTTTGAGAGCAAAATCCACGTTCATCTTAGCTGTTTCCGTAGGACTTGTTTGGTGTTCGGTGATGAAGCCTTTTCAGTGATTACTTTGGACATTAGTAATCTTTGTAGTGTTTTTCATTAACATGTCTTGCTTGTCGGGTTTGGAGAATAAACCATGTTTTGTTACTGTGCTGTTTCATGCTGGTCATTTCAATACAACAGCATTTTGACTTCGTAGAACAGCAACTTACAATTCTTCCAATATTTTTCTTTGGTCTGTAAAACATCAGAAAACAGTGAAAAATGCAAAAGCACTGAGTCCAAGGTGATGTTGTTCGAAGTCTTGTTTTGTTCCACCAACAGCCAAAAACTAAAAAAAAAAATCAATTTCCTCTTTTGCACAACTAGAAAAAACAGCAAACACTCATATTTTGAATCTTTGACAATTAAATATTACTCATTTTTTTGTTGATCAACTAATTGTTGCAGCTCTATCACCTAGTTTTGGTTATTTAGGGTCTGGGGGCTTATATCCAAGATGCAGATTTTCCAAGTATAATTTTCTTCCCCAACAACCTTTAAACCCCTGAAAAGTGAAAGATGAACTGACATAAAATGTAAAAATGGCAGGTTTTTTGTTAATTAGCTCAATCACAAAACCTGCTTTTTCGTACTATTCACGACAACTAGAACACAAGAGTCACAGGTGAAAATAAAAACACTTTATTAATCAATAAAAACAATTCTTGATTGCCAGCAAATATCTCAAAACAGATGGAACTACATCCAAACTTAAAGCAGAGGGTGAGACTGTTATGGAGACATTTGACAAATAACAAAAAATCATGACGAACACAAACATGAAAATATTTACAGAACAAGACAGACAAAAAAAAGTGCACTAAGTCATAGCAGTACTAAATAGTGGGTGTTGCACTGGGTTACACTGAAGTGAATGTTAACCAGAGTTTCATGCCTGAATATGACATTTAATGAGGACTTTTCTCCTTTCAAAACTATTTTTTTGGACATCATCTGAATGTTGCGAGTTCTGTTCAGCCTCTTATTCTAGCCTAACTGCTATCTCAGCTGCAACAATTTTACCTATTTTTTCCTTTTTAAAAAAAAGAGGGCGGTGTCACATGAACTGACAAACTTCATTCAAACAGACAAGTAATAGCACTTCTACTTTGAGAACATTTCCCTTCTGTTCTCAAAACATTTAAAGTGAAATAAGTAGTTCATGAAATAAAGGCATTCAAATCAAAGTGGCCACGACACATACCATCATGTCACGCATTCAAATAACTTTTATCTCATTTTTGCGATTTTGGCTCACTTTGTTATCAACACAAAAAAACTTAAAAACACAGGACTCGTAATATTTAAGCCAACAAATCGGCTTTACAGCAGTTAAAAAAAGAAATTGCAGTGGCTTTCAGTTGGATTAACGTTGGCAAATAAATTACTTAAAAGGGGTATCGCTATACCACAGTGACAACTAAGCCTGTTTTGAGTTAGCCCAGAAAACAAGGCATCCTGAAGGAAAATTTAAAAAAAAAAAGCCAACAAATCATCCATAACTTTGAGCTGTGATTGCCTGGAGTTGATGGGAATCATACAGTACTCTGCAGCTCCCGGCCAATCACAGCATCTTTAATTCCTCTCGTTATAATAGGCTCTGTGTGAAGTTTTCAAATTAACAAAAAGGGTGTAGACTTTTACATAAAGCTGATGTGGCTAGACCTATAACCTTGCTTATACTACAGATTATGAACAGTTAATAAGAGCCTTCCTAAACGCAGCTCCCGTATTTAAACCTGCAGCGAAGGAATAGCGACAGACACGGCAAAATGCATATAGCCAAGCCTTTTAAAGACAAATTACAGTGCTATGTATAATTTATAAGGAAGTTGATACATTTAGCAATGCAGTGTGCCTCCTTCCTAAAACATCCCTCTGCTCCTCTTGCAGGACTTCACCTCCAGGCCCCTTTTAGCAGCGGCCAGCCCGGGAACACTCTGCCTCTGACTCCTTCTCGTCTCAACATCCACCTTTCACACATCAATCCCAATTTCTTTAGGGCCTTCTAAACTTAGATGCCACCGACAAACTGACTCGAAAACTAAGATTTGCGATGCAAACCTGCAGAATTAGAGTGCAGTGTTTGAGCATTTAAGATGTATTCAGATCAAATGATGTGCACCATACAACCCCTGGTTAGTATAGGTGTTAATGGCATCCTAAAATGATGGACTTCCTTTAACCTTTGGTATCTAAACTCTCACAACCATAAATGCTGTTCTTGCCTGAAGGTTTGCACCTTAAAAGCCTCGGTGACTATGACAATCACTACAAGTCTCCATGGTGGGATGTGAACAGATAGTCCTTTAAAACCTTCCATGCATAGGTATTCCAACCCTTCTTGTTGAAAGTGTTCTTTAACTTTCACTTTTCTGGACACCAGTCACTCCGTTTTACCCTGCAAATCTTCTTCATCCTCGGTGATTTGGTGCAAGAGGATCAAGAGCAGCTAAAATTTTTCTAATAGCTCATTTTTATGTCCTTTTTTATCCCTCAGCTCCTTACTTATTGATTTCCCCCATCTAAATCATGAAAGATCAGTACTCAAATGAAGAGCTACTTCTGCTTCAAAGTTTTTTCCAGGAAAATAATATAGGAACAGAATGAAAAGGGAGAAACTAATGCAGGAAGAGCAGTCAACAATGCCATTTTTCTACTCACCAGAATCTTCTTAAAGGAAAAAAGGACATCTCTCTTGCATCTGCAGAAATCTTTCTTATTGATTTAGCAAAGTTATAGAATAAACAGCAGTTTGCCTCCCCTCACTTCTTTTTGTCTTTTTGCTTTTTCTCTGGCTTCCGGTTCTGCTCAGCAGTTGTCACGCCGCGCGGCATGATCAGCACGCTGCCGTCGGCGCTGTACTGGAGTGAGTACTCGCTGGGAGGATAGGGCCGGCCCTCCTCGTCCCGTAGCTGAGTGAACACCTCCTGGTAGAGACTTTGCATCTTCTGCTTCATCTGGCGGATGGAACGAATGAACTCCATCTTCTCTTTCAGCAGACGGGCCTTGTCGCGCCTCAAGTCTTGCACGCCCTGCTCCAGGTTTATGATGGTGTCCAGCTTGCGCTTGCGGCAGTTCTGGGCCGCCATCTTGTTCTTGCCGCGCCTGCGGATGTCACGGATGAGGGCTAGCTGGGCTTCACTTAGGTGGTGCTTGGCCAGAAGCTCGTTGAACTCTTCGACAGGCAGGTTGATGATCTTTTCGTTGGAGAAGGGGATTTTCATGGCCCGGGCTCGGCGTTCATCTCGACTTGCATGCTTGTCAAGTAAGTCCTGATGTGGCTGAAGCTTTGAGTGCTGTTTGTCGCGGACAGTCTTCTTCCCTGTTGAAATGGGGAGCTCCGGATGCTCAGAGAACGCAGAGGAAAGTGGCAGGTTGTAAGTGTGGTTGTGGCTGATGCCATCAAGCTGAGGGAGGCCATGGAACTGGGAGGGGTCCTGATAGCTCATACGGCAGAGCTTACTGTACCCAGGCTGATAACCGCCGACAGCGCCCTCTTCTGCCTCTGCGGTGGCGACCTCTGAGTCAGTGCTGTACCCCACAGCTCCTTCCTCTGAGAAGGTGGCAGACGTTGAAGAGGAAGAGGCTGCAGAGGAGCAGGATGTCTCAGAGCTGCTGGGGGAGGCTGGGCTGTGGCTGGAGTCCAAGGAAAGACCAGAATCTGAGTCAAGCTCATTCTCCAACTGGGAAGCCTGGGCCTGGCTGAAGCCCTCCTCCATGGCGAGGTCCAGCAAGCTGATCTCATCGAGCATGGACTCCTCCAGCAGGGTGCTGAATGGATCAGGCAGGATAGGTGTGGATGTTATGTTGTTACTAGAACTATTCATGTGCGGTGGGAGGAAGATTCCGGTCAGGTTGGTGACTCCAAACGTGGAGTTGATGTTGCTGGAGTTGCTGGAAGAAAGTCTGGACATGGAGGTCCTTGGAGTGACGCTAATAGAGTCCAACTGAGGATGGAACATCTGGGGGAAGTCTTGGCTGCAGCTGGGGAGGGAGGCCTGGTGAAGGCTGACATCCTGGTTTACTGGTGTTGAGCCAGTAGAGAGTTCAAAGTTTCCGGCAGTGTTTGACTCAGCTGTCCCACTTGTGCCATTGGCACTGCTGGAGTTTGGGTGGAGCGAAGTGTTGTTCACTTCCATTGCCTTTAAACGGAAAGATTTTGTTAGGAAAAATATTCATACATTCATAGTTTATAAATAACACGTATGCGCTAAAAATGATTTAGACAAATCTGTATTGTTCTCTGCTTTATGCCTTTTTATTATTATTTCACACTCTGACACTGTAAACAAAGATTTTTTTCATTCTTCAAAATCTGTCCTAAAATATTTTCTTAACTGATGATTTTAACCTCAATTTGTTGTAATTTTTAATATCTTTTTCAAATCAATTTACATTACTTTTTAAAAAACTTTAGTTTTAGACCTACCTTTGTCAGTTCTCAGACAGTGAATACATTAATGGTGCCATGACAAACACATACATTTTTAAAATGGAACATACTTGCAGCTCCATGATGGCCATGATATCCTGCCACTGCTGCTCCAGGTCTAACTGTGGCTCTGCTGGGGGCAGCTGTGGTGCCAGAGGAAGGCCCTGAGATGTAGAAGGAGCTTCATCATTGGTAGCTATTTCTGGAGTGACGACCGGGGCTGGAAACTAAAATGAAAATGGCATTAAGCAAGAATGTTGTAACCACTTGCTCGGACTTGTTTCACATCAAGCAATACCCGTATAGCTTTCTTTACTGGACTCCGAATACATTTAAAACAACATATTGAGTTACCTCAGATTCCTCTCCAAAAGGGAAAGTGGCCTCCAGGAGCCTCAAGCATTCTTGTAGAGACAGTGAAGTCTGTGAGCCGATTCCTGTGAGCTGGATAACAACAACAAAAAAAGAGACATTAACACAGTAAAATCTACTGATTCTTTTAGGCAACTTTCACAGCTTGAGGTCAGTTCATTCGTCCAAACCAATGTGGTCTGGTTTGAGCAGTAAACATGAAGTCATACTGAATGACAGGTAACTCTCTGATTGGACAGCTGAGCAGACTGTCCTGTCTAGCCATTCAGACAGGAGTCCAACTAAACCTTGTATATCAGAAATATTTGAGAACAGATAATGGATTTACACATTAGCATAATATACTGTTAACAGTTCTTATCATCAGCAGACGGAGTTCATGCTAGTAGGAATTTGGATTCTTGCTAAAATCACATATCGACTGTCAAGCAGTCCTGTGGTTGGGCTGCTGGTTCCTTGCACACCAAAAAAAAAAAACAAAACACACCCTGGTCCCATTGGAAGCTTGTATAGTTAAAATCATGCATTGTTGATTAATATTCTGTGTTTTTTTCTAGTTTGTAGAGAGATTGTACCTCATAAAAACTTTGGAGATTCAAACATTAGTTTGCTACGTGTCTGTGCGTTGCTAGTTTATCAAGGATTTCAGTTAGCCATCACTGTGACTAACAAATCACAATAACCACTGTTTTCCATGAAAATTCTCGGACATTAACAGCTTCTTTTTTGTTACGTCTCCCTCCACTGCCTGAGACCTAAAACACTGACTGGTGGGACTCAACAGTGAGATAAAACTCTTACAATAAAACTGTACAACGTCAGAGATGAACACATTTTTCAACCAGCAAATTTTCGGGCAAATATTGAAAAGAAGACTGAGAGGAAATGCCTCCATATTAATAAAAACTTAAATTTAGCAGGCAAAATGAAATTTTATCACCAAGTGTGCAGCTCCCAAGCTTCTATTTTCCTTTTATATGCTAAAAGACAGTTAAATGTACCACCTCCCACTGGATGAAAAACGAGGATAGAGGGATCCATTTGGTCTACAAACCTGCTCTGGAATACTTTCTCCTGTCTCGCCGTCCACTGGCTGAACCCCCTGTAAGTTTACTCCATTTCTCCAGCTCTCTTGTTCCTCATTCCCCTCTTTGTTGTCATGCGGGTTGGGCTTTTCCTCCTCACTCTCTTTCTGACGGTTGCTGTAGTTGAACACTTCTCTTCCTGCACCAAGGTCGATGTCCTGTCGCCATAGGATGTCAATCAAGTCAATGTCCTAGAAGAAACATATAGCAACCATTGAAAAATGGCCCTTTGCAGAGGAAAGTTTCTTTAGTAACAGGTATAATGTAGAAATGTATTACACTGAAATCATACTGTAGCAAGGTACAAATGAAACTGAACACATGTGGGATATTAATGATAATAAATGTTTTCAAACATATAATAAATGTTTTATTTACGCAATTTATCTTTTATACAAGGGTAATTTTATCAGGACAAAGTGGCAGATCATGTAAGAGCAAAGCAGTCAGATGATGCAACCATGATATAAACACTTTGACATGGTGGTTTTCATGTGATCTGGAAGACTTCTAAGTTTGTCACAGTAAAACAGTACTTTGTGTCACTCCAAAATATCCTGCTTCGATATGGCTATTATGCAAAAGTTTCCTCAGTTATTGAGTGAATGAGTAAACAGAAAAATAGTCACTATAATCAAACACACACATAGAAATGTCACATGTAAATGTTAAAAAAAAATCTGGATGATTTTTCCTTTTGATCAGTTTTATTAATGTAATCCAAAGAAGGAGACTCCTTGCTGTGGATTTTAAGGCATCACACCAATGAACATTAAAAGTGACCAAAATCGCAGCTGTAATGTGACTCAACTGGTTTGACTAAAAATATCTGACACTGATAAAAGACCAGAGCAAAATCCATTCCAAACACATTTTGTATGTTTTCATTTTTTTGGAAGACAGTACACTTGTGTTTTATGCTGCCATATGCCAAATGCTTATGAGACTGATACTCAAAAACACTAGCTAGGATGGATTTGTTACGTGGTCTTTAGTTATTTCAAAATTTTATTTGCAAAAAAATGCTTTCTGAAGATATATAATTTGTTTTTGATAATATCTGTGGCTTGTGATGAATACTACTTGAGGGAAGATGAACTTTACCATTAAATTAGGGTACTAAGAATGTACATCCATTTGCACGTACAATTGTAATTTTATTTCTCAACTGCTAGGTTTGTTTGAACTGAAATACAGGATAAAATCCTGTTTGTCCCAAGGTGAATGTAGTGACAACAAGCAACTGTCTGAAGTAGGGTTTCCCCCCCTCGTTTTTATGGATGCTCCCCAGATGTTGGCAGAGCGAAAACAGAAACAAGATGCGGTACCTCTTTGGTGAGGTCGTCATTGCCATCCCTGCTTCCCTGCTCCTGGTTGCCCTCTGGGGCCACAGCTCCCAGGCTGCTGTCTGCTGCGTTCAGGTTGTACGTAGATTCAGCTGCTCCACTTCCTCCCCTCATGGCCGGGGTAGCGTCAGGGTTGTTAACGTCCTCTAGGCCGGCCCCATTGTCCAGGGTGATGATGGGGCTGGACTGGCTGCTGGTGGACACCACAGTCTCAGTGTCACGATGCACTAGCCAGGTGTTGAGCTCAGTACTGGGCACGGAGAGGCGATCCAGCTGGCGCACCTGGTTCAGCAACCGTCGAGTGGTGAAGAAATGGTCGAGGTCAACACTCTTAGGATGGATGCCATAACCGTCCAGCGTGTTGCGCAGGTTGTGAAACTGTGTCTGGGTGTAGGCTGAGCTAGGGCCCAGGATGATCTCTCTCAGTGGGGGCAGCTGATTGTTTAGGTAGGTGTCAACGTCCACCCGCACCCCAATGAGACTCAAAAGGATGGTGAACTGAATCAGGCCCTCTGTGAAGTACTTTTTCAGGTAAAGCATTTCTTTACAAAGGAACAAAAGGTGAAAGTAAAAAATAAAAACAAAAACGGGGCCAACTATCTTGGTTCAACACTTCTATACCTGTATACATTAACATAAAAAGTGGGTAAAGATGGAGGGGAAAGGTTCTTCACTACCACTTTGTTAATTTAAAAGGCTTATAAGATCCAAGATGGGGTTTTCTCTCTGAGAGAGTCCAGTTACTGCTCAAAGCTTTGTTCTTCATAGGGTTTTCATCTTCCCATTCCTGTCAAAAGTGAGAAAAAACATTTTATTGCTCTCCTGCAAGCTACAACAGCTCAGCATTATAATGGCACTAGTTGTCAGCTCTAAGACACGCGAGTCTTACCTACATACATTTGCGTTAAGAACACGTTAATGGAAAAAAAAAATCAGGACTTGCTAGCCCACTGCAACCACTCCATCCTCCCAAGACTAGAGAAGTGATGTCGACTCGCACCGCGCAATGCCTTTTCGTTCCTGGATGTTCAGCAGACCAGAGATGATGAACACAGAGCTTTAAAGGATCACCCCACCCTTGACAGGACAACTACTTCTCGTGGGCGCTGCTGAAGGTGAATGAGAGAGTCGAAAAATCTCGCTGGGCTGGTTAGCACACGCACCAACGAAAACCTTAGGTGGCAAGGAGGGTCCCTCCCTCTTCTTGCACAGCTGCGCCTATCTTCGTCCTTATGACGTTGGCTGTTAGCTACATTGTGTTTTGAGATCCGGCTAACTGCTATTACACATGCCCAATCATCCCGTTACATAACAAAAGTAAAAAATGCTAAAACGTATCGCCACATCGGCAGGTTAGCTTGTATCTCTGTTTACCCTAAAAAGTGACAGGTACCTCTACTTGTATTTTAGGACTACCTACTTCCGCTGGGGCTAGCATCAAACAATCTCCCTAGCAACAAGTGGTGAAAAGATGATTGACAGATTGCACAGCCATTCGTAGTCCCAAAACGCGGTGACGACATATGACTCCAGCCACTCGCGACCAATAGAAATCGGGCGTGGGTGGGATTTAAAGAAAATGCAATACTACTATTGGAACTCAAAACCCACACTATGCTAACCCTGGAAGCTAGTTTGCCGCTAACTAATTTAACCATTGAACTACTTTTAAAAAGTAACTAATGTCTAAAACAAGACTTGCTACCGTATCCCGCAATTCACCCATTTATACTACTTATCCATACATGTGTCCTCCAGCGCTACCTCATGCCTCGATCCATTACAATCCTCGTATCGGCTCACACATTAACTAGTTAATTGAAAACGTCGTGGTTTAATACTTACGCATGAAGATTTTGCAACTGTGTCTGTGTGCCTGAAAGTCCACCGCCACTTAAGAAAAGTAATTAAGTCCTGTTTCATTAAAAGTTTGACAATGTTGCCGGATATAGCAATCTCCAGCCTTTCCTCAGTGAATGGCCCACCATGACTTGCAAAATTGCTAGCTGGCCCGGCTAGCCTAGCAGCACCGCTTGACACCAAAACACGCTTTCGTACAGAGCATGCGTAGAACATTCTAGTGGCAAGCTTTCATCACCCGACTAAAAATTCCCCCACTGGTAACACTATACAGGTTGTTCCATTTTTTTAAAATATGTTCAGTGGCAAAAACACTTCCTGTACTCTTTTACTGCAAACAAACAAAAACAACTAAATCTCACAGTTTTAAGGTGGTCATTATAATAGAATACTTTGTTATTGTACTGACTTATTAATAACATTCAGTAATATACTGGAGGATTATTTTCAAACATAATGTAATCGAGTTAAAATCATTTGATGCAAGTTTCTAAATCTTAAGCATATTTTTTAATTTGTTTTCATACAGTTTAGAATTAGTCTCAAGCCTGAAAACAAAAAATGTGGGCAGATAAGTATGCCTTATATACACTTTATTGTTTAACTATCCTTAAAACTTATTGGTTATTTATTTCACTCTGTATTTAATATGTAATTAAAGTACTTTATTTGTTTATATTTATTTAAATTGCAGTACAATATATGTCTTGGTTCTGTTCCCTTTGTTCAATATAAAAAAGAAGAGGTTATATCAAATAAAAGAAAATGATTTTTGCAGTAAACAAGTTCAACCAAGTTTAACGTGAATCTATTTAAAAAAGACATAAGCCAAAGTTTCAACAGAACACACCCATATGTACCTCTTACACACATTTGAAAAAGGACAGACATTTATTACCCAGTGTTAAACCATAAAGAGTAAATGACAAACAAGACCTAAAATCAAATACCTCTTTTATTTTTTTTAAAGTAGAACATGACAAAATATTTTAGTGAACTTCTTTAAAGTTCACTATATATTAACTCCCATTAGGTTGACAGGCCTGTTGTGGTATTTCTTTGAAATGTCAGCTTCAATCTGCAAAAAGAAAGAACAGTTAGCAACTAGAATTCAAGGCAATAATACTGATTCTTAACTGAGATCTTCCAAAGTGTAGTGAATGTTAATGTTGAACTCATATTCCTTTTAATTATTCTCTGTTAACATCAACAGATATATTGATCTTATGACAAATGCTTGGGGTTTTTTAAATTTGAAGCTTATCTTCCTCTTTGTTTGGTGTTTTTTAAAAGGTGAGAAAAGTGTTACACAACCTCCAGTGAGCTGGAAAACAGCCAACCCTGTGAACATAAATAAACTGAAATAGTAATCCAATACCAGTTTCTGGAGTTCCCGGGTGCGTCCTGCCAGCAGGTCAACACGAGGCTCCAGTCTGGACTGCTCCTCCAGGGCTTCCTGCCTTTTCTCAGCCATCGTGGCAGCTTTTACTACCAGAGTGTCTGCCTGCTTCAGCTTCTGTCTCAGCACCTCAGACACACGTTCCACATACCTGAAACAACACATTTAACAGGAAACGGTAACATTTCTGAAGAAAAGCAAGGGTTTTAATGCTATTCCTCGTCCCATTACCCCCCAAATTTCAGGCCAGATTTGTGGATTGTTGCTAAAGTTATATCACATTCTGTTTAGTGACCAATGTGTAAATCAATCACATGATTTCTGTGTACTGAAGTTGCCAGAGTGAGGATCAGCTAAGGCAACATACCGTGGTGAAGCCTGGATCATAAACAGGTGCTGCATCCTGAGAGAGGTGAGCCGGCCCAGAAGGTCCTGCACCTCTGACAGCATCTCCCGAATATGTTCCCGGGTTTGTCCTTGGATGACAGAAGGGGCCAGCTGGAACTGGCTCATGGCTACAACGTCTCCCTCCTCTCCCATCTCACTCACGCGCTGGGTGAGGAACGTTTCCAGCTGTACAAACACACGAACACAGTGTCACTCGTTCAGAATAAATCTGATAGATGATCTAATTCATTATCCAAGTAATATCACATAAAGTTAAAACAACAGAAAACACATTGGGCAAACAATTGTTTATTTTCAATTTAATCTACTTTCCTGTAACCGCCAGCTGACCTGCTACTTCCTAAATTTTAAAACAAATATTGTGAAATAATTTTACTAATACTTGTTATTCATACTCATAATCCTTTTGTTTGCAATATCTGACTCTTAATTTACTCATGTAAACAATGATGTTTAAGCGAGGCCTGCATTAACTGCTTTTGGCCACATGGGGGCAGTGGAAACAATCTGTGAAAACAATATTGATATATCAGACAGCTGATATAATGAACTTATTGTAACAAACAGTTGCTTATTTAAACACTCAGAGGACACAGACCAACATCATGATTCATCTGGAGTTTTGTTTGTGGCCTCATCTTTAGTGTTTGTCAACATTATCCAAATATATCAATTTCCTTATGAGAATATTATTATTTTTTTCAAATTGATTTTTTTTTAATTAAAAAAGAAAATGATTAGAAATGAGAATTAATTAAAAGAAATTAACCAGCAAAATATAATCTGAAACTAGAACCTTGGCATCACAGTTTTCATCTCCACCAAACATTTAAGTTTCAGTTTACATTTTAACAAGCGGTCATCATGTGCTTTTTACTTTGACACCAGACAACTAGTCTTTTTACCTCCATGAGCTCATCGATGAACTGGCTGCGTGACTGAGCGTTCTCCAGTACGGTTAAAGCATCATCACCCCTCGCCACGCCCTCAGGACCTACAAGGCGACACAAGAGTCCTCAGCAAGCAGACAATTCAACAGCTGAACGGGTGAAAAGCTGCGGGGCCATAAAGGTGTTGAAAGGAAAAGAAAAGTAGTTACAGTCTGTTCCTGCATCTATGACTTCAATTTCTATGGGAGCTGCTTCACTGTCGCCCCAGTCGATACCACCAGCACCAGCGTCCTGTAGGGGGAGACACACAGGAGCTGGTGTGTTACAGCTGCGACCCACAACCCCCTCTGTGTAAACACATGACCTCCAGCACCCCTTCATCCACTCACATATCATGTTCAATAAAAGTGTATATGGTTGAAACGTCACTTTGATGAAGATTGTCTTTCACTTTGAGTAGAATTTGTAATTTCCATATGTTTACTAATTACATTGAGGCAACTATTTGTCCATGACTTTATTTTTAACCATTTTTTCACCCTGTAATTACATTTATCAAAGCATTATAACTGTTTATGCATTACTTTTAACCAACAGTCACAAAATCTCTCCAATCTTTTTTGGGCGTTACTCTGTATCATAAGAAAATGTGCAAGGTAAACATAAAACATTTTCTTTCAGATTTTTCTTTTTCTATTTCAGTTTCTACATATGTAGAGTGTTGCAGGAATGAGTCCTAAAACCCATAAATGAACTAACATTGTTTTACTTTCATTTCCTTCGTCTTTCAGTTTGTTTTTAGACGAGGGTTTTCTGTTGGATGCCTGAAATAAGGTCTGTGGTTGACACAAGCTAAAGAGACTTTCAGGTTTTGTTCTGCAGCATAAAAACATCAATAAAAACTTGACTGATGAATTTTGAAGCTTTTACATCATCAGACTGTTTCCAACACTGAATAAATGAAACTTAGAGACATTAAACGTCATCGTGACGGCATGATGAACATGAACCTCGTGTAGAAAATGAAAATGCAGACATGTTCTGGTGTCTCACCTCAGAGCTCGGCTCCACACTGATTCCCCAGTCGATTCCATCCTCAACTGTGATGCCGTAACTAACATCCTTGGTGTCTGTTCCTTTGCCAAAGTCACCCCAATCGATCTGCAGCGGGTTTTAAACAAAAACACAAAAACATAGAGTCAGTTATGACACATGACTTGTTGGGACATTTGTTGAATATTTCACGGTGGCACAGAGCTGCCATGTGAGTCCTCGGGCTGTGTTACATAAAATATTCCAAAAAATGTGTTTTGCAACCGAGATAATCTAAATTAAAAGACTTAGACTGTTGAACAAAAATAAGACGAATAAAGGAAAAATTTTGAAATTAAAAACAGACAAACAGAACCTTTATTTGAGTGACTTCCCTCCAAATGAAAGACAGAAGGTTTCTGTTTGATGATCCTGATTAATAACTACAGAAACACAGAGACACTGAAACCCACCGAATCCTCTGTCATATCTTCAGGCGGTGCCTCCTCCACAACTGGCCTTTCAATCACTGTGGGGACATTTCCTGTTCTCCACTCATAAAACGTTGTGTTTCCTTTCTTCTGGACAAACGTCAGCATAGGCAGCACAGGTTCAGACCTACAAATATCAAAAGGTGAAAATGTTTCATGGACTCATTGTTTAAAAGAAAATACAAATACACATACAAACAGTAAGGCAGACAGAAAGGCTGAGCAGTGTGAATTAGGACCAGGAGTTTTAAGTAAACACATTTTTGCATAGAAAAAAGGGGGCAAATCATCTTGTGTGTGAATTAAAGCAGACTGTGTTTGGATAATATACTCACCACTCACACACAAAGTTCGTGAAAGCCGTATAAAGTTGGATTTGCTCCTTTAACTTCACTGAATCCTTCCCGACCTGCTCAAGAACCTCTGGAAGTTCTCTGACCAGAGCCTGAAGCTCACGAGCCACATTGTCTCCCTGTCAGAGGAAAAAAAGGTTTAACAACAGGACGAGGAACATCTCAGGCATCATGTCATTTCACCTGATCTTAACTCTGATCTTTTGTGTGCTTTTATGCTGCAGGTGTGTGTGTTCTTACTCTGATGCCGTACTGTTTGCAGGCGGAGTAGTAACGTTCCCTCAGATCTGCGGCTGAACTCTGGCACTCCACTTCCCGCCTGCTCAGCTCCTGCTGCAGCTGCTGGGCTTTGGCCAGCTGTTTCCTCAGAGCCGGACCTTCATAGCTCACGTTGCGGCTCAGCAAGCTGGCCACCTCAGCTGGGACACACAAACAGATTTCTGACTTTTATTAAGGAGCTCTTCACATGCAAGTATTTCCTTTCTATGGCTGGAGGCTGTTTCCCCATATCCAGTGATAATCTCTCTGAAACAATCTGAACAGCAGCAGCAGAATCTGCTTCCATCATTGCTCAGAAACAGTCGGTTTGAGCTTTCTGGTTTCCAACAACAGGTTATGGAACCCAAGTCAGCTTTTTCAATAGACTTTCTGCCTCATAAAAAACAGAATAATGGTGTGTACAGATGTTATTTTATGATAAATGAATACACATGCTGTTATATTAGACTTACCCAAGTAGACATTATCTGCCTCATAAAGGGACACAATCTCTTGCCAATCCTGTGACAACAAAAACAGAAAACACAGTTCAGTCTTCCATCCATCCATTTTCTTCTGCTTATCCGGGGTCGGGTCGCGGGGGCAGCAGCCTAAGCAGGGAAGCCCAGACTTC
>JAPZDZ010000014.1:759148-774648 GCA_029783805.1 Acanthurus tennentii | reverse complement strand
CTGAACTCATGGTTGTGCTAATCCAGCGGTAAACACACTTTTCAGCTTGCGAACTTATAAAATGACCAAGTCAAAATCATCTACTTGCCTTAAAAATGCCTCGCATAACCGCATGAACCCATATTGCACAATACAACTGTGTACATCTTTTTGTCATTACCTTACTCTGATGACTTGCACTGCAGCTCCCCCACCCATTTTTATATCATTTTTCAGGATTTTAGTACTTTTAGTAATTTAGTAATTTTAGTAACTGGGCAACTGGGTGGCTCGCGCATGAGCCACTCCGCTTCTTGTTGTCTGTTTCCATGGTAACCGGGGAAAGACCCGCGAATTCCTCTGAATCAGCGCGCGCAGCTTTCCATCCGCACGGTCTGTTTCATTGCGTGATGCGTCACTTCCTGCCGCAGCCCTATCGACGTAATGGGCGCTCCTGTTGTAAACCAAAACAATGGACGTTTTCATTTTGAACTCATGGTGGCGCTAGACGAAAAGGTGAGAGGGCCATTCAAGTTGTTGGGATTAATCCATTGATTTCTGTTACAAATTTCATGACAATTCAATCACGTATTTGTCAGCCTGTTTCACTAAAATCTAAAGTTTTTTGATTTATCCTCTGGGGACCATGAATGTCTGCATAAATTCAAAAAGCTGACACTTACATGTACTAAAATATTTATACTACTATAAGTTAAAAACATTGAATATACAGTAAAATTTTCCCTATATTTTTGGTTTATTGAGAGTATAAAATGCTGACAAACGCATGAACACTTAACCATTTTAAAACATCTGTATTCTTTGTACTTTAGACAGAATTTATGTGAACAAACACTCAAACATAATCTGGATTGTGTCTTTAAATGACAGCTCTTCATGCTTGTCGACTGTATGCTCACCCACCCACACACACACACACACACACACACACACACACACACACTCCTCCTGGCCCTCAGTGGTAAGACAAAACCCTGCCATGAGTTTTCCCTGTGGGGTCTTTCTGGCTACACGACGGGTCCAGTTTAACAATCAATCTTAGTTGTGGGTGAAACAGAATCGTTGCAGCAGCTCTTCAGTGTTTTGCAGTGAACAGGTGAAAGGGCTCCTCTTCCACTGCTGTCTAATACAAGCGAAAACAGAAACTCTACTGTTCAGCATATGAATGGCTCGGTCCACCTACACTGTGTGAGAGTAATCCAGAGAGTAGATGGCAAGTTATCGTTTTTGCTCCACTGATATTGTCAATTTACTTATACTAGAGCTTTTATAGGAAATCGTAACTAGGCGAAGGGGGAAACCATAGAAAACACAACACAGAGGGGTATTTGCATGTGGGGGTGGTACTCAAACTGCATGCAGAGTTCACTGAGAGAGACGCTGAAAAACATGAAACATGTTTCATGCGTTGCAGGCGCCACTGGTGTGGTGGCAGCGTGGTTATGAAGCGTACAGTAGCTCTGCTGCTTTCTGGCTACAGTTTGACACATGTCAGACCCTGCTTTTTCACATGACAGTTACAACCACAAGGAAAATGACTCTGCTGCATTTTAGAAAAATGCTTTTCGGAGTCGACTGAAGCACAAATGCATGGACTTGTATCAAACTTGCAGCTCTGCAGCCATCAGACAGACTCCCTAACCAACCTGCCAGCATCAACCTGCTCGATTTGATTCACTGGAAAACTTGACGGTGATGACAAACGGCTGGCACATCCCTCAACCTCACTCAGGTGTGCACACATACGCACATGCAGACTCATAACTGTAGATTTTTCTTTACAAAGAGAAAATTTAGACTGAACACCATGGAGACAGATGAGTGTGGTGAACCAGCCAGTAATACAGAGACACTACGGCTGGTGGTGACATTTAAAAGAAAAAATCAAAATAAACTGTGTGGATGTTGAGGAGGGAGGAAGGAGAGGAGGAAGAGGGGAGGGAGGGTAGACAGAGGGCGCGGGAGGGGAAACCGCGGGGGGGAAACGGAGGTTAGAGAAAGGGAAAAGGAAAGAGCAGAGGGTGGAGTGAAGCGAGGGAGGGAGAGGTGGAGGCTTTTTGTCCTGAGGATGCAAAGGCAGAAGCTGAAGAGGAGAATAGGAAGTGGATATTCACCGGGGGAGAGGACTTTTCTACATGAGCGCACAGGCTGATTCATCCGGACAGGAGTTCAGGTCCAGTTTTTGTCACCCAGCGTTCGCTTGATCGTCTGTGACGAAAACATGCCAGTCTACAGCTGCTGCCGGACACACGGACACGCCTGCTCCTCCACCAAAAACCACCGCACTGCAGGAATTCAGCCACCAGACGTGGTAATATTTCACTTCTGTTGTGCAGTATGTCATCTGACATGCTGAATGATTTCATGCTTCAGACCTTGTGAACAATAAAACTGCTGTTCCTGTCAACAAATGCTCTAAAAGAGCCCAAACCCTCTTTATTAGACCCTCCAGCAACGTCTTGTTCATCTCAAGGCCATTTGCTCTTATAGTGAAAATGTAAATCATTAACAAAGGTCATAAAAATATAGTTTTATGTTTTAAAAAATGCTCATTAGTTTCCTAAACCAGCTAAACACTGCAGTTTTTCATCAAATATTACTCAAACAGAAGTATTCACAGGGACTTTCAGCGGTGGATTAACTCACATTTGTTTCTTTGGTGGGTATTTCCTGAAGCAGGTGTGTGTGGGATGGAGTCCAAATAAACTACTGTGTGTGTGTGTGTGTGTGTGTGTGTGTGTGTGTGTGTGTGTGTGTGTGTGTGTGTGTGTGTGTGTGTTTTCATGGTAGTAAAGGATCACGTCGACCTGTGCAGCAGTGTGTCTCATTGATAATGAGGCCGTATGACTCAGAGGAAGGAGAGATATCACTACACACATCACTTGTCAGTAGGATCAGTTCATTATCAGTTTTGGTCTTTTAGTGAAATTTGTGGACAAAAAGTGAAAAAGAAAAGTCATAAAAAAGTAAACAAGCATCATCTTTGGCATCAAACCAGTCACATGGTTTTTATTAACCCGATTAGAAACCAGAAACAGGAGCTAAATAAAGACACGGAGGCCTGCAGGGAACCGAGCCATGACTCAAAAGGCTGTGGACTTCACCACTCAGTTATTAGAAGAAGACATTCACCCTGCAAGAGGAAGCACTCGTTGAGCTATCTGAAAATATTGGCACTAGATGTTTCTGCGAAAAGCTGCATATGCACACATAAACAGCTGAACAGGAAGTCACTATTCATACCGACACAAACCTTGAAATAGTCCCACTTCTGCTTTCAGGCAGAGAGAGAGAGAGAGAATTAATACACCAGACTTCCAAACATCCATCTACAAACATCTTATTGTGTTTGTGATAAGAAATTTAGCTCTTAAATTGACTCTTGACATAATTTTTGTCATGTTAAACGTGTCTGTGCTGCAGCCAGACACCACACAGACGCGCCCACTCTTATTTCCTTGCTGGTGTGGAGTAATAATTTCCAGAATACAACATGCCTACTTTGGAAAGAAACTTACTTATTTTAATGAGTATGAACGCAGATGGTCTTTCACTTTGTAGGACTGAACTACGCAGCTGTAGTTTATTTTTAATGATTAATTTGATGTTGTACTAATTAATATCTCATCAGAATAAAAGTCCTAATTAATGTCTTAGAGGATCCGATCAATAATACATGTTGATTATTATGATAGTTAATGATAATTCTGCTGTTTTGCAATAAGAGTACTTCATCCTCAGTTACTCATGTCAGTACTTTGTAGTTGAGTACTTGCAGTACTTCTCTTGGGAGTAAAAAAAAACAAAGCAAAGGATTATTTTCATTCTGAAAAACCAGCAGACATCAGACTGATACGTGTTGCAGTTTGGACTCAGTGGAGCAGAAAGAGCACATGAGCATGATTCCTCTGAGTCTGAACTTTTGCTCTGTTGTATGTCAAGAACCTATTCAGTCTTATCTCCTTCCTAGAACACACACACACACACACACACACACACACACGGTCCTTTATGGTCAAGCAGAACTTCATTTGCATCATTTCTGCCTCTTTAAACGGCCTAAAAATCTTCTAGTAAAAATATTTCAGTTGTAATTTTGCTTAAAGGCACATTTTGTGGTCGATGATACACAATTAATTCATTCATAAGTTGGTTTTTAATGAGTGAATTAATACTTGGTTAATATTTTCTTAAGAAAAGTCCCGTTGTTAGATGAATGCACTTCTTGGAAACGGCGGCAGGGAAAAGTTTGTCCTCCTGACTCATGTCTGAACTAACACCAGGTGTGGGATCAGCACATGGTCAAACAAATTAAAAGGAAAAAGGCTTCACCTTTTTTATTCTCACTCTTAGTCACTTCATTCTTTTTTTACAATTTCAGAAAAAAAATCCCATTATTTTGCACCTAAAAAAAATCCTCTTCCTGTTTTGTTCTTTTACATAAAACTGTCAGCTGACACAAACAGACGCTGTGTTTACGCCGCGGCTCTTCTGCCTGCAGTCCTGATGAACTTTGCCTCAGTGCATCAGTCGAAACGCAGACCGAGCAAAAGCCTGAAATACCACCAACTTTGTGGTGGTCTGAATTTAGCTCCTGAGAGGTGCAGATGAATTCGGCCCCTCTTTGCCACAGGCCATGAAAACGTCTCAAAGCTCAGGTGTGCTGCTACATGAGGCAAACTTCTGAGAGATCTGTCAGGCTGTGCGCCCGGCGTCTGCTGCAGTCTGAAGAAAGTGTAAAAAAAAAAAAAAAAGAGACTCTAGTCTTTTACTTCCTGAACTTCAAAGGTGCCTCACCTTCAGCGTGGCCATCTGAAGCCTTCGTGGTGTTTGACCCTTCTCTCTCTCTCTCTCTCTACTTTTTCTCCAGAATTTCTTTCAGCCTTTCTCTCGTGGAGACCAGGGTTTTGATTAACATTGCAGACTCTCAGACTTCTCTCCAAAATCACAGCAAAATTATTGTGGCAGCCTGAACCACAGATGAAAATTTAAGGTGGATTTCGCCTCTGATATTGAAAAACAGATTCCTTTTTTTTTTAATTTTTAAAATTTTTTTTTTGGTGCAGTTCTGCTCAAACTCCTCCAGAATCTTGCAGGAGTTTTTGGTTATGGTTTCATCTTGTTTGTTTGCCGTCTTCGTTGCTTATCGTGCTGGTTATTTGCAGCTCTGCGTGCGTGCGAGCGAGGACGTTCAGATAAAAGGGGTGAGAATATTTCCATCATCATGATTTGAATTTTTTTGTAACATGAGGTTTGTGGTTTTTGCACGATATAAAATTGAGCTTTTCGTCTCATGTGGAAGGATGACACCTCCGAGTCTTTTTCACCAATCTGTTTGTTATTGCGGGTAGTTTTTGCACTTTTGTGAAGGAAGGTCTAGCAGGTGTGTGTGTGTGTGAGTGTGAGTGTGTGTGTGTGTGTGTGTTACACTGACTTTGCTTTTCCAGCAGCTGATAAGACTTGTTGTAAAATAAAACTGTGTAAACTAAGTATTTACATTACAAGACCTGATAGTAACTGAAAGATCACAGAGTGTGTTTTCTAGATAGAAATAGGTCACGCAAACAGGCACACACACTCACACTCTCTCTCTCTCTCTTTCTCTCTCTCTCTCACACACACACACACACACACACACGTACACACACTTCAAGAAAAATAAGGAAAGAATTTCTTTGTGACACATTCACTTGAAACTTTTCCTGCTGTACAAAATCTTAATGACGAAAACTTGAAATTTCAAATAAACTACAAATAAATTAGAATTTTTGCAAAATCTGCTGTCCGAATAACTAATGTTGTTGATGCAATGAAGACAAGTGTGAAATAAGAGTATTGTGCAATTTTTATGTTCAACTTTAAAAGATTTAAAAGTCAAAAATTCACCTGAAGAAACTGCTTCAAAGAAGCTTTTCTGACTTGAAAAAAATCCACTCAAACCAGCTCAGACAGCTGTGAACTAAGAAGCTCTGCAGGTCAAAGGGGAAAATTTTACAACACGAGAAACTTTCAGCCGGAAAACTGAAATTCTTCTTCTAAACCTGTGAATCCTAAAACTTAAAAAAAAAATCACAAAAAATGTGTAAAAAAAAAAGAGTAGCAACAAGATCTTTTTTTAAATAAGAGACCTTAAATGAAAGTTTTAAGCGACTTTGATAATAATAATGAAATAAAAAGTGCAGCTTGAGCTGACAGGCAGAGTGAAGTCATTGGAAATATCAGTGTCCTATAATGTGACAGCGCACTTGTTTCGTGTGCACAGATCCGAGCCATGAGAAACCTCTGGCCTGAAACCTTCTGTCAAACGCAAGTGTCGCATATTAGAGAATTAATCCTCATCGACGTGACTGAACCGTAATGCTCGCTGACCCATCAGAGGGGCCCGGCAGCGCCGTGTGTCCCCCCCCAACACCACCCCACCACCACCCGCCTCTCTGCTCCGGAGCCTCACAAACGCTTTTTTGCAACCTCTTGTTTTTTTTTGAGAAAATCTCAGCCGCCTACTCGAGATATCACGTTGAGGTTTTATTAATCAAAAAGTTTGTGTCTCACTTCACCACCTCTCCTTTTCAGTCTGAGCAGAGATAAGACTCAGCCACTGGTTTGATTCTGTCAAGATTCCCTTTCTTAAAAAAAATATTTTTAATATTAAAATCGCAGGAGGTCGAAGTTTGTTTTCAAAATTTTTGATGAGAAATAATTAAATTCCATCAGGAGGAGTAATTTTGCAGAAAGGTACTCCCTCCAGGAAGTAATGAGTGATAACAAAGTGCCATTTAGGTGTAAAATTTAAATAATTTGTGGGTTAAATTCTTGATTTGATAAACTGCAGGGGCAACTGTCAGATATTTCGCGTCTTCACATCATTTTTCTGCTTCCTTAACAAGTTTGGCAAAAAACAAATTTAGATTTTTTTCACATTTTTTGGAACAAACATAAATAAAAAATGAGAGATGTTAAGTAAAAATATTTAACTTATTACAACAAGTCTTTAAATTCTGCAGCAACACCCTTCGGATGCATTTTAAATAATTAATGATGCATTTATAGCCAATTCTTATCTATCCATCGATTATGACTCAGCTCTGTCGATTTTTGCGCCAAAGCATCAAAGTGTGAAATCAATTTATGGCAAACATGCAGCTCAGAGGTCTTTCTCATCGTTCTGCAAGCTGAAAAACTCAAAGCTGTCAACACCTTCAGTCACCTGACGCGTCTGTGATGTCCTGAGCTAAAAGATGACGGAACTTTGACCTGCAGTCGGTGCAACGAGGAAGACAAAAGTGTTATTTGCTTCTAAGAAAAAAAAAAGTCTCTAAATTTAAAATGTAGGAAGTTAACACGATGAAGTGTGGCTGCACATTACTGAGTCAAACCAAGAAGAAACAGCGGTGCATAATTCGCAGTTTCTATCACCTTTTTTCTGCCAAAATCGAGCTTCAAAGTTTCAAAACAACTTTTGTAGGTGCAGAAAAATACGTGAGAATTGTTATCAGTCAATCAATCTGTCTATCGAGCTGTCAGTCGTTCTTACCTCCCCTGTTTGGTGATTATCATCTCGGTTTGGAACTTGTGAAACTTGGCCCACAGCGGGTAGTTATTGAGCAGAGCCTGCGTCTTCCCGCACACCTGTAGCCCAGGTAAGGGGTAGAGAGGCGGCCGCTGGTAGCCGTGCTGAAAGCTCGCCGGGTAATTCTCTGTAGAAGACGAGTACAGGTCTTTGCCGCCCGCAGGAAACCCCTCTCCTGCCGTCGGGATGTAACCCTGGCCGGCTCCACTTCTTGGCGGCGATCGCACGCCGCCGTACGGACAACTGCTGAGGGTCTGTGCGTAAAACCTGCCGGGCTGCGCTCCGTATCCTCCCACCGCCTGCTCCGTGTGGTACGGCAGAGCCAGCGCGTCCTGTCCGCCCTGAACAGAGTCCTGGTAGTAAAACCTCGCGTCCTGAATCCCCATTTTGAACTCCAGATCCTTGCCGCCGCGGTGGAGGTGAGTGCTGATGTCGGCGTTCTTCCCGAAAGTTTGCGTTTCAGTCCCATTCAACATGCTGAGGTAAAGGTTGCCACCTATGCCGCCCATTTGCAGCCCCGCTCGCGGTCTGTGCGTAATGTCATAAGGCTCCTCTCCTGCGTCCAGCTGAACAAGAGCATGTAAAATAAAAAAATAAATACAAAAAAACAGCACAGTGTGGACTGACAGTCTCAGCTATCCACGGCGGACTGACATGGCAAAAATAAAAACTTTAAAACGCGACGCGTCGGTCGGTCAGAGCGTCAAATTTAAGGTATGAAAAACATCCTCACACCGTCTCATTAGACTATTTACACACAAACTTTTTTTTATTACCCGAGTTGGTGATTGTCTTGCCTTTTTTTTGACGTGTGGAGTCGCCACCAGTGACTCAAACACATGCTCAGTTTTCTATCCGATCATATATACATTTGTAAGTGGTCATATTCGGAGGTGTGTCTGACGCAGCGGCACGACGCGATAGGCTCCAGATATGAGAGAGACTTCCCCTTCATCAGAGAGTCAGAGCTCAAATCACACACACACTGCCCGCTGAAACACACACACACACACACAGGGCTGGAGCTGCTTCAATACCATCAGGAAAAATTATTATTATATTATTTTAATGCTTTACATTGACTCGACAGGAGAATTTAATGCTGTAAAATTATAAATAAGCGACAAAAATCTCCATACTGAGATCACGTCCGTGCGTTTCGTTATTGGCACGCATTAATAATTAATGTGATATTGTTTCTTTAGCCGATAACTAAATATTTTGATGTCGATTATTAATTATAGTCGTGATTTCACTTTATTTCTGTTATTCGGAAAAATCACCAGCTGTGTTTTTTAATCATTAAATCACTTTATCATTTAACGTTTTCATATAATATTGTTGCGCTTTGGGTTGATAAATTCTTTGTTTTATCTTTATCTCGAACCATAAAATTAATAAAGATCGATTATTGTCGGCATCTTATTTTCGCAAAGTGACACTGACGCCTTTTCCTGAAGCTAAAGCTGCATTCTGGTTTCTTTTAAAAGCTAAAATATTTATTAGGTTTAGTCACAGCTGAAGTGAAAAGTCGTCACTTTTTGTCTCAGGGTGTTTTTTGTGGACTTTTTCCACTTTTACTCATCTTAGTTCAGACTTGCAGGTTGATTTCATCACATTTCGATTTCATTTTCATTTTCCATTTCAATCTTGAAACAATTAGACAAACTACATCCTTAATTTTAATGTTATAAGGTTTTTTTAATATTTAATGGCCCTCATGGCTTCAATTGGTTTAGTAAAATGGAAATAAATCCATATTAAATATCTTTGTTTAATATAATACTGAGTCAACTATTTGAAAATGATTTTTTAATTGGAATTTTTACTTAAAGTGGTTCAATTTGTAGTAAATAATCCCTTTAAATTCATTTGGTGTTAATATATTTGTTAATTTTCTTTATTTGTAACTGACCAACTGTAGGAAAGGTAAAGAAGATTTTGCTCCAACACTCATACCAGAACACAAGTGTGTGTACACCAGATTACAGATTAAATAAAGAGATCAATTTCAGTTTATTTCACTTCATCTTAGTGAAGGATTGTGTCTTTGTTAGAGATCAAACCTGTTTTTTTAATCTCTGGATTTCAGATGTAAATGTATCACAGTCATAACAGACATGAGAGGAAGATTCAGGCCAGAAAAGATTTAAAAAAGCATATTTTTCCTTAAAGGTTTGAATCGATTTGACTCTCAGCTGAGGCCTGAAATCTGCCACAAAGACTTAAAATGGTTTTAGTTTAAACTGAGACAAATATGGAAATCCACCAAGCTGGCCTTTGTGGCAGCAGAGCACCTCAGGAAGCTTCAGGTAAAGTTTCAGTCCTCGTCAGAAATGCAAATCGCACATCACGTCATTTGATTCTGGATGAAACAGGAAGTGGTTTTCTTCACACAGAGACACTTTGCTCTTCTTGAGCTTTTAGTGGCTGGTTGGTCCGTCACAGGTCAGCCGGCCTGGACGGAGAAGCTGCCTCGGAAACACAGGTGGGAGAGAAACCCCGCAGGTGTCAGCAGCTGCATGTGTGTGTGTGTGTGTGTGTGACCCTAAACACACACACACATTAAAGGATAAAAGCCCCCCAGCGCAGGTATGACACAGTTATCCCCCCTGACACCGTCACTGCACTTCCTGTGTCTCTCCTAGCAAGGTGAGCTCGTAAGGGCGCGAGCTGAAGTCATCAGTGTTGACACCGGTGGCGAGAGGGCCTCCGCGTGAGCGACACCACGGACGCCACGGCCAGCCAGGCGTGTCCAACCCCCCCTCCCCCGCCCCCCCGCTACACTGGAGTCACCACATCCTCTGCTAGCCCCCCCACCCCCCCAGCTTCCGGCGAGAGCCTCAGGCCATCACCTTGTGAGGCGAAAATCAGCTTTCATTTCCTCCCGGACGTGATATTAGCAGGTCAGCTGACTCTCATGAGCAGGAAACAGGTATTCTGAGCAGCTTGTTAGGTTTGGACCATATGAGTATTTAAAAAAAAACATGTTTTTTAATCTGATTTATTCTAAAAATATTGTTTTTAATTAGAATTACTGCCTCTACCAACCATTTAAGTGTCTGTTTACATTGATAAATCTTAGGGATGTTAAATATCATCACCTCATTGTGATCAATCATCGATCATTAATATCTTTTATTAGCATCTGACTGCTTGAGTTATGGTCAAACACACATTTTGTGATGTTACAGTGACCTTTGACCTTTGACCATCCACTTCCAATCAATTTGCTCTTGAATCAAAGTCAACATTTGCTCTTAATTTGAGGAAATTCCTCCATGGCGTCGGGGGACAACCTGAACACACTGTTCCTCAGTCCCCGATGTGGAAGCGTTTGTTTGAATAAAAATGGCCAAAACATGGCTGAAGTGTTGTCATGTGCGTGCCAAACCAACAGGCTGCGATGTAACCTGTGTCCTTCAGCCTTGCTGGCCAATCAGAAGCCTGCAGGAAGCTGTTACCTGCAGAAAAACTGAAACTAGAGGTTCAGCTGATTCAACCTGAGCAGTTTGTTCTGTGATGTTGGAGCTTCGGATCATGTTGAGACCTCTGCAGCTCGTCTGACTCATCCATTCATCAATACAATGAAGAAGTGAGCGTGTATTTATGTGCAAACATGTGATAAGAAGGTTAGCAACGACACAAAATGAGAACAAAGAAGTTTTCACTGTGGCTGCAGTTTTCTAAACAAATCTGTTTCCAGCAACTTAAAACTGCGTTTAAAGGCTGATTCTCTGATGATTCATTCTGATGACGATGAATTTGTCCTGATGTCTCAAGAATCAGAACTTATTGGTAAATCTTGATCAGGAGTTTTTAAGAACTGGCGATGAAATCTCCTCAGCTGTAAAATGATGTGCTTAAATCAGTCATGTCGTCTTTTCATTGGCTGACAGACAGGAAGTCCGACCGCGTCTTCATTAACAGTCTCACCTGATCGTCTCCATCCAGTGTGACGGGTAAGTCGTTTCTCTTTGCAGGACATTTTCACATTAACACTTTCTCCTTCAGTTGTCTTTGGATGAGACTTTGTGAAGTTTGTCTCAGGCCGACTGAAACCTTCAGTCAGGTATTGAGTTTTGAGGCTGACACCCCTTAGTTTACAGCTTGTTCCCGCTGAATCTGCACTGGAAAGGCCCACCAACCCCCATCTGAAACCCGAGGAGGCTCCATGTTGCTCTAACTCACGACCACAATGTTCACTATGTCCGACTCAAACGCTGCTCGGCAATATTTCACTTCCTCTGAACTGAATTTCAGCCACAAATGTCTTGAATTAAACCACATTACAGCTTCCGAATAATAATTACTGTCCTCTTTTTGTGTAATTTTTCAGTTTTCAGGCTGATGTTTTAAGTCCACTGTGCCTTTTGGGTCCATAACACCCCCCCCCCTCCACCTGACATAAATATCCATACTTGACATCTTGCCGATGTGGGTGGGCATGACACGCCTGACACAGAGTTCACAAATCAAACCCGGAGCTCAGACTCGGCCGTGGCATTCGTTTCACTGCGACACCAGTTTGGCGCTCGCAGCCAGCAGACTAATTGAAATAAAATGACGTTTTCATCACGAGGAAACGAGAGATTTATCACCTTCTTACGGCGACGCAGACGTCCTGAAATCATGAGGAAGTTTTTAAAAAATTAACAAATTGTACAGAGACGTAAAAAATCTGATGTTACCAGGCAGTTTGTCTTAATTATTTTGGCTTGTGAACCTTTTTTTTTATCATTTTTTTTGTCTATGAGTGATGTTTTATTTTCTTTTAAAACACAAACAACAAAAAAATAAGAAAAAATCTGACTGGAATTTGAGTTTTATCCAGCGATCTCTTGTAGGTTCCAGCTGCTTCTCTCAAGTTTTTTCTAAAATGCAGCGAAATAATTAAAAAAATTCAGAATTTAGATGAAATGCAGGAACACATATCCTTCTTTCATACATAAGATGTTCATTTCTGGTTGATTGAATCCTGTATGTTTTTAGGAGTTTCCTTCACTCGGCCTCAGCTGCATCAGTGTGACCTCATGATTTGGAAATTTTTCAGTCTTTTTAAAATATGGACTGAATTTAGTGACACAAAACAAAACTATTGAGAACAATAAGAAGAAGAACTTGAGTCTTTTAGAGGAAAAGGAAGTGGAGGCGGTTACCTTTTTCAAATTAATCTCTGTATTTGTCTCAAATACCTAAGTTTTACTTCCTCGTTCCTCATACTCTCACTTGGTGTCACTGTGTTGAAGTACCTTTTTACTGCAGTATTTGGATTTGGACACTGAAACGACTCTGTACGTGAAATAGTTCTGTTTCTGCGCTGTGCCGAGGTGTTGACAAGTTTATTGACGTCTGCAGTGAAAATGTGATGAAGCCTGGCTTCGGTCGGGGTGTGTTTGGCGTGGCGGAGGCAGGGAGCAGGTGTTCTGGCGCTGTGAGAAGCCGGAGTGAGGACATCCCTCATAATCACCATTTAACGTTTCTCATTAGAGCGACTTAACCAGGAGCTCCAGACTCTCTGGAAACTGGCTCCTGAAGAACGACTTCCTGTCTGAGGAGCGCCGAGGCTCTGCTTCATAATTAACGCGACATATGTTTATTCAAATCTTCGCACGGGGGGTGTGAAAGAGGGCTTCGGGAGGCGCCACCCACGGAGGCTGTGAAAACAGAGGGTGGTGGAATAAAGTGAGGAAAGAGAGAACGGAGAGATCCTGTGAGCTCCAGATAGCGTGAGATAGAAAAGATGGCACTTATTGCTCAGCGGAATTCACACTCGATAGCTCATGAACTCTCGCTGAAGTGCAAATGTATTCCTCAGCAACCCAGAAACAAACAAGCTGCCACTTCCTCGGCCTATAATTAGCCGGTAATCAATGCTGGGTGGGTTTCTGTCCCCGTCAGACGTCGTGGAGCAACATTTAGACCTGCAGCTCTCACATGACCGACCGACATCAAGAACATCAAGCTGGGCTCCTTGTTTGTGAAAGCTGCCTCAGAAATGTGGACCAGGATGCACATTGTTAGACTTTGATGCAAATTCATGTAAAATTCAGATTTTTTTAGGAATAATGTGCAAAAAAATGTGAGAAAAAGCTCATAAAACCTCCTTCCTGATCCCTGTTGGACTTCTGCGATGTCCTCCAGGCGTTTGCCACTTTCTCCGTGAGCTTGTTTAACAGAGGGGAACGATGGGACAGTGTGCGCTCTCTCGTTGACCTTTGAACCCTCGCCGACCCTTATAAACACGCAGAGGTCGTGTGTGAGCTTAAGGCAACAAGCGGCGGCTCTCAGGCGTCATTACAGATGTGACCTCGCAGCCTGAAAATATCCAACACACAGAACTTGACCTCAACCTGATCTTCTCTTTATTAGCTCGTTTTTTTTCAAGGTCAACGCTTCGTTTTCATGACTTTAAGCCTTTAACATCTGAATTTTAAACTGAAGTCACCGTAATGAGGCTGTTTGTGACAAATGTTCAGTTAAGAAGGTGTTAAAAAAAACCTAAAACACACAAAATATCCTCCTATGATTGGTAAAAGTCTTAATTTTTTAATGTTGTGGATTCAGTTAGGTTCAGTATCAGAGCCTGAAGATGTGATTAATGCTCTGTGATCGTCCCAAAGTTGTATCAGCTTCGTTTTCTGTCGATTTCATCTTAGTTTGCATGGCTGTGACTCACCATGTGGTGTTCGAGTGGAACATCTCACTATGACTGTCAGCATTTAAATGAATCTCTAAGTTTTCCTGAAAACCTGAGCAGCTTTTTTTAAAAAAAACAGCAGAACAGAACTTTGCACTTCTACTTTACTCTACTAAGAAAAGAAGCTCAGAAGAACCATTTACAAAATATCAACTCCTCAAAATGTGTCTTCTCTTTTAAAATAACCTCTACTTTCATTATGCAAAACATAACCAACACACACAGTGTAGTAGTGTCTCAAATATTAGTTCCTTTATTGATTTAGCATCAAAAACATGTGCTTCCCATTAGGAAACTCTTTCATTAAACCCTCATAGACACTCTCACACCCAAAGAGTTTTTACCACAGACTTACTATAGTACTTATATGTATTCTACAAGCTAAGCTAAGCTAACTGTGGAAGTAGACTGCTGGTTTAAGCCGCTGTTTGCTGACTACTTCAGTCAGCATCCTCCTTTCCTTTGCTATCTTTGCAATATCTTTTTTAAAGTCCTTAATGCCACGTGAAACAACAATAACAACCTCAAGCTGGTCACCTTCAGGCTGAAAATGGTTCTTTACCTTCACCTGGTCGCTCACAGTACGAATAGAAACTATCGAGCAACTGTTATTCTTTCTTTTGCAGGGATTCAACTATTTTAACATTAGATTTTGCCTCCAAATGCTGCAAATGTTCCACCAAAACAAGTTTCTCCTTCAGGTTTTGCAAAGAAATCACTGATGCATTGTGGGTCTAATGCTGCTCAAGACGACTGGACGACAGGTTTAAAGAAACACAAACAAGCTGCAGCGTTTGTTTTCTCCTGTTACCTGATGATTAAAGGTTAAACCAGAGCTTCCAGTGCTAAAACAGTGTGGAGTGTGGAGAATGAGTCCAACTTCGTACTTTAGAAGAGTGAGAAGTGGCTGCATAAAATCTGATTTATAAACTTCAGTCATATAAAAAATATAAAACTTTGGTTTCACTTTAAGCAGATAATAGATTTGACCTTCTTACGATTCACAACTTAAACTAGAAACCAAATGCAGGCTGCTGTTCCTTCAGTCTTCTCAGTATTAGCTGATGCTCGTGTAGCTTCGTTCATGCAGGGTTTTGCATCTGGGCCCCACTGAACCATGGGAGGTCCGGCTTCACATAAACACACAACACTGGCAGCTTTATGTTACTCGGACGGACAGACGGACGGACGGACGGACGCAGCGCACAGCTATGACAAAACGCGGCAGCT
>JAPZDZ010000014.1:659058-673379 GCA_029783805.1 Acanthurus tennentii | reverse complement strand
GCCCCTGACAGGACGCCCCTGACAGGACGCCCAAACATTTAGCCAGATATGCCCGGCTGTTTGTTGACAGTGGGGAATAGGAGCTGACTACTGGCAGGAATGTAGGCTGATTGAGAGCGGAAAAGTACTGGGGGTTCGCCAACAACCAACACACACTGCACACATTGCACACACTGCACACACTGCACACACTGCACACACTGCACACACACACCCCTGCATGCGATGTGTCTCCGGGTCGGTCATAAACAACATCAGCCTGCAGTTTCAGGCCACAACTGAATTACAGTCGAGTCAAACTTACAGACTGAAGACAGTTATTGTTATTCTGTTATACGGATTCATAAAAACAAAAAAAAGTGCCGCTGCTCTTTGTTGGCAGCTGATCAACCAGAATTAAATCCATAATGGCAAGAAGAAATCTATCTGGCGGTTTCAGTGAAATGTGCTGAAAGTATCAAAAGGAAAAATGCTCAGTTTGATCCAAAAATGGCCGTCTGGACTCTTATTACTGTCCCTCTTCACTCCCTATAGATTTCAAATGCCATCTGTGTTTTCATTTACTGTTTTTAAATTTCACTTGCATAACTTTTATTCTCATTATCTTGGTTTGGTTCTGTACTTTTTTTGCTACTCTTACTCTTATTACCCGGATATTACCTCGCCTGTGTTTCAGTCTCATTATTGCTGCTGCCATGACATCTGAATTTAATGAGAGGATTAATGAAGTTTTATCTTATCTTTTCAAATTCAAAAACCAAAACTCTGGGTAACAACTGATCCTGAGTTTTAATTCAATGCCAGTCGTCTCGTTTCCCCTCATTTATAATCTGAAAACGTCACTGCTGGAACTCACTGGGACTCTTCAAAGTTAAATGAGGGCAGAGAAAAAGCAAAAATAATAATGTTAATCTTTACCTTTGCAATGACACTGATGGAGAAACTGTATTTTATGCGGATCAGTCGCCTCTGATTGACATCTGATCTGTTTGTTAAGCTCACAACCACACCAGACAGATCATTACTTTTTGTTATTGATGCATCTGACTGAACATCCCTTCAGTTCTGCAGGAAAACCTGCAGTGGCTGCAAAACTTGAGAAAAACTCAAACAGCTTTTTGAGTGTTTGGTTTGACCTTTCTGGGATACTGTAGCAACATGACAGACCTTTGTGGAAGAGGAGCTGCCCTCTCTGTGGCAATAAAAGACTCAATCTAAGGTAACAAACACACAAAGATTCTTATTTTCAAGTTATTATCCACTAATAAAGACATACTTATGAATATTATATATTACTTCTGACATTTTCCACAAATTGACCCTCCTGAATCTTACACACTGGAGCTTTAATGTCGTTCTTGATCCATGTAAAACTCATTTAGCTTCGTTTTAAGAAGTTTAATCTTCAACAGTGCAATAGTATCTTACAGCCTTGTCATATTTTTGAAATTTTAATCTGCAAAGTATCTTTAACTGTTCATTACTGTCCTCTGAAATGTGTTAGAGCAGATTAACAGAGTGGCTTTGAGTGGAAATTTCAGCATCTCAAGCACCTAAAAATAGTAAAACTGACTAAATGACAGACTGAGCAGACAGAAAAAATGAATATTGTAAAATAAAACAAAGGAAATGAGAGACCAAACCCTGAACATGAATATCAGAACATAAAAAGACTCTTTTTGATCCCTTCGAGGCCTCCAGGACAAAACACAACAGCCATGTGCACTTTAGCACCGATATCGCTCACATAAATGCACAAAATTTCACTTTAAAGCTCAGAAATATCCTTTTAAATAAAATCAAATGGAGCTTCAGGTGATAGAAACACAAATGATGTTTGGAAAACATCTCTGGTGTTTGGAAAAATGTTAAGATTTTTAGAAAAATTATGTTTAGAATCATCATTCAGCCATTAAAATCCAGCTTTTCACATTAATTTGAAATGAACTGCAGTGAGAGAGAGAGAGCTATCTAACAAAAGAAGATCTGGGCATAATAAGGTTAAATAATGTAGAAAAGAACATTTTTTCACTGCCCACAATTTGTGGTCAAGCTCAAATGAATCTCAGCAGGAAATAAATCCGCTGCTGTCCGAGGCTTTTTCCTTCCCAGCGGGGTCTCCTTCAGCTGACTCCTGTTCTCTCTTTTCAAAAGGACACATCTGCCTGAAGGACAGCATATTCTACTGTGATGGGCACATTTAAAAGTGATGCGTGTGACAAATTTGGTGGACTCGGTGGTATTTAAATCCAGACTGCACTGCGAGCGAAACATAAAAACACTCTGCTCGGATGTGAAAGATGATGATATTCTGTGCAGATAATATTGCAGATGTTCTCTGTAAAAAAAGACGCCGAGCTGCAACAAGATTAGATCCTGTTAGATGCAGCCGAAACGGTACAATAACCGCTAAAAAGCCAAACAACTGACACTTGAAAATACTATGACTAATGCTTGTTTTGATATTGTCTAGCAGGGATCAGCATATTATCTGCTGTGAGCTGGCAAAAGCTGAAACGAGCTGATATTTAGTGTGCAGATTCCTGACATCACGCCGCAATATTACTTTCAGGTTTTTTTTATTGCTTCCCACATGCGACTACAAAAGGTGTGAACTAATGTTTTGATAGAGAGGCAGGACAGGCCGGCTTATTTATAACAATCCCAACTGTACTGACACAGCCGCCGCTTATGTAACAGGAGATTTGACCAGGACACTGTGTTCCCTGACAAAGGCATTTCTATTCAAAACCAAACGGGTGGCGAGCTTCCAGGGAATCATTCATGGAGGATGAACTTGTGCCAATCAGGACGGCAGGAAGTAAACAAGGGGCAGAGGGCATCTGTGCTGTCGTCCAGATGAGGACGGAGGTGGATGAATGAATAACCTCCTTAACTACACACTTGTGTCTTTTTTATTTTTGTTGGACTCAAGTTATAACTGCGTGATAAAAAAATGATGTAATTGTTGAACAGTTTATGTTCAGCACAATCAGACCAACATGAAACCTGGAGATAAGCATCTTAAGTTTACACATTAGTGACCTACTTTCATGAACTTCTGGTCCGGGACGGTTTTTTGTGGTTGAGACAAGTTCTTAGATTCAAGGAAAAGCAAATATTAGCCAACAAGTACAGCAAACGATGATATCTCTGACAATAAACAAGGACATTCGGGGCAACAGTTTAGGGAAAACACCGGTCTTAATCGCCGATTGTATAATGAATAATTGGACAAAGTCACCATGACATCATGCGTCTGCGCCCCCATCTTGGATGTCTGGAATCAAAAGGGACAATTTTTGGATGAAAGAGCGAAACTTTGGGTGACACACGTTGCTACTGTAAACCAGCAGACAGCTAGCGGTTAGCGGTTAGCTGTCATTCGAAGCAGCTTCGCCCATCAGAGGTGGTTTTCCCAGTTTCATGCACCTTTGGGATGAACTGGAACGCCGACTACGAGCCAGAACTTATTACCCAACATCCATGTTGGGTAATAAGCTCAATAATGTTGACTGATGTTCATACTGATGAATGGGAGCAAATTCCTGCAGCTTGGATCCAAAATCTGGTGGAGGACTGAAACCAAAAGAGTGGAGGCTGTTATATCAGCGGGTTAATGCCCCGTCGGCCGTGTGGTGTTGTTGGCTCATTCACCGCAAAAGCAAACACAAGTTTTTCCCTGGTTTATCTTCATAGATGGAAAAGTTGTGATGCGGTTTTATCTCAAAGAAACACATAAAAAACAGCGACCAATGATTGATAATGTCTTATGTAAGTGATTGGTCAGTGCACTGACACAAAAACATTTCAGCAATGGTAAAAATCCACCAAAACAAGCTAATAATAGTACTGTTATCTACATAGATATTACAGTTAATGCCTTTTTTGCTACTTTATTAGTCTTTAACACCAAATAGACTGACAAATTATAATATATTATAATAGGTTAATCTACTCAACATTATGAGCTTCACCTTTGCAAGCTTCAATATTCAGGGGATGAAAACATAATTACAATTTACATTAATAATAATAATATATTATTCTACAACCGGCTATAATGCAGTCTAAATTTTACCTTTAGTACTTTAAGTGTAATTTGTGGCTAATATGTTTAAAGGCCAATGCATTTTTGAACTGTAATATTGCTACTTTTACTTGGTTTAAATATGTAACAATTTCTTTCAGCAGTGTTGAAAAGTAATAACTAAATAATTAAGCAGTCAAATAAATAATGTAGACTAGAAAGCTACATATTTTTACTAAATATTATGACTTATTTAAGTGAAAAAGGGGCATATTTGCTGCTTACATGTGGTAGAAATAATAAAGTACTCTAATATTGACTGGAGTAAAGTTCAAGTGCATCCAAACTGTACTAGAGTACAGTACATGAGTAGTGAGTTGTACTTTCCACCACGCATCATAAACAGCAGCTGCGGTACATTGCGGTCTTTGCGGGCCTCCTTTTAGTGTATTTGCTCATGTACGTGGTTGTTTGTGGGATGACGGATCGGCTCAGCACCTGTTTACATAATCGGGAGCGGAAAGTGCCTCCGTAAAGGAGATCCCAGACTGAGAGCACCCAAACTTCACTGAGCCCGCCCCCCGGCGACTCCTATTGGCCAGTTCGTGACGAAAATAAAAAATCCCCTCCTCCTATTGGTTCGAACGCTCCACTTTCGGGCGGGCGGGCGCCTCCCTTGTTTTCAGTCCGTCTGCATGAAAGCAGGTTCGGTCAGTCAGAGGAGCAAAGCGCCGGACGTTGTGGTCAAACACAAGAGCCGAGACACTCCACAGCAATAATGAAGTTCGTCAGGTTCATTATGAAAAACGCGGCTTTGGCCAGTGTGCCCAAACACATCGAACATTTTTCCAAATTCTCTCCCTCACCGCTCTCCATGAAGCAATTTCTCGATTTCGGTGAGTATGGATCCACGTTCAGATGGGTCATTTTATTTTGACATAACAGAGGAGCTAGCCATGTGAAAAAAGGACTGTTCGAGCTCTGATCGGAAATTACTGTAATTCCCTGATCAGAAAATTCAGTGTTTGTCAGTAGAATGAGTTACCATCTGGACTGCAGAGGCTGTCTGTGGTATTAGCATGGTGTTCATAGTGTAAAGTGTTGCATCATATCTGTAGCTGCTCAGGCTGCACTGTTTGGGCCCCGTGAAGGCACATTAGCCTGCATATCTATCAATAATAATCACTAATATATCCTGATAAAAGTCTGTGAGCAGCTGTCATTGAGTGTTATACACAGGAAACCAGGATGACATCACTGACACTGATTTTAATTTACAGAAATGTGTTTTTGTCAAAGCAAAAAGCCTGTTTACACCTCAAGTTATCTAGATTATCATAACAATTTTCATTCATAGAAGTTTAATCAATGGTTGCATCTATTATCTATTAATATGATTAATATTTTTTATCGATTATCCAATTAATAGTTTGGTAAAATGTCAGAAATTTTATTTTTAAAAAAAAGAGTTAAAAGCTTCTGTCTTCAGGCAGCTTCATTCATCCAAACAACAGTCTGAAATTAGTGTTGAGGGTCTGTATTGATCCTGCTGGACAGCAAGTTGAAATGATTAGTTATTGATTTTTCTGAAAGATTGCACACAGGTTTTATTTGCAGAAACTGACTCCAACCAACAGCTGAAAACCCAAATATATTAAATATGTATCACATACTGCAAAAATATGCAGGTAGAAAACGGTGATCCTGAACACTTTTGCTCGAAAAGATCAATCAATTCACTTTCTGTCATGGAATTGATTGATAGTTTGCTGATTATTGTTTTCTCTCCGTGTGGATTCAGGCTCTAACAACGCCTGTGAGAAGACTTCCTTTGTCTTCTTGCGGCAGGAGCTGCCTGTCAGACTCTCAAACATCATGAAGGAAATTAACCTGTTGCCTGACAAACTGCTCACGACTCCATCTGTGCAAATGGTGCAGAGCTGGTAAGTCGAACCAGGAGGATGGTTAATATGTTTTTATTTCTATGAAAGTTGCATAATATCGTAGTTAATTATTGCCAAGATGTCCTTTTAATTCAACAGAAACATCTCCAAACAAAATATGTCTCTGTGTCAACTCATAAAAACCATATTTGGTTCCAGATTTCGTCCCCTGACTTGTGAGACGTAAACAGCTGTTAACTTGTTTACGTCCAGTAGGTCAGTTTATTCTCTCACCGTGTTAACGTCATGCACTCAAACGCACCCTTTGACACAGTTGAGCTCCTTCCAACTCGCTCGGTGCAGGAGGAAGGTGGGGGGGGCGGGGGGGGCTCCCGGCTGTGAACTTTACCCTAGTTTCTCGTCACACGTCACATGACTCTGCATTCAGAAGGGTCTGTTTTTTCTTTTTCCCTTTTGAGAGGTTTGAACTTTGGCCGACTTATTCTGTCAGAGACTGCAGACGTGGTTCTTTGTTTTGCATTTTCACTTCATGTGTGTGTTTGTGTTTGTGTGTGTCTGATCTCCTCAGGTACATCCAGAGTTTAATGGAAATCCTTGAATTCCTGGAAAAGAACCCAGATGACTACAAAGTTTTGGGAGAGTAAGTTCCTAACTTTCCTGGAAAGTCTCACAGTCCCTGTTGCCTGAGGCGGAGCGAGTTTGTCAGGGAAAACATCTGGCCAGTTGTCAGTTTTTTTTACGTTCCAGCGATGCAGCAACTCTCCCTTTGTTTTAGTGACTCCTGTAAATGTCAGAATAATAAAAAAAGACAGTGTAACCGATAAACTCGGCCTTGAGAAAGTGTCCAAACATGAAATTATTCTGTTACATGTGCAGGAACTCAGCTTCATAACATCTTTGTTTTCCTCTCCTCCAGGTTTGTCGACGCTTTGGTCACCATCAGAAACAGACACAATGACGTCGTGCCGACGATGGCTCAGGGTGTCATCGAATACAAAGAGGCTTTCCCACAGGATCCAGTGACCAACCAGAACATCCAGTACTTTTTGGACCGTTTCTACTTGAGCCGCATCTCCATTCGTATGCTCATCAACCAGCACAGTGAGTCGCCTTCAGTTAAACTTCACCTGAAGTTCATCAGTTAATGTGTGGAAACACTAGTTTAACAGAATCAGACTCAGTGTTCATTATTTTTGCGCCTCCTTCATGCCGGCGGAGACCAGAAACAGCCAGAGATTCAGTTCATTCGGTTCATTTCTGCACGCAGAGCTCAAACTGGGTTTGGTTGAAGTTTAGTTTTTATTCTTCCTGTGTTTTGTCTGAAATGAAAATCGTCATACGAGGCTGCTCCGTGTCACCAGTTTGGCACCCAGAGGGGAAAAATAAGGATGTTACCGAGATAGAAACCTGCAAAACTCGTCGCCTCACAAACTTTATCGTCACATCCATTTCAGATTTCTGTGTCGGATGTTTTTTTTGCCCGCCGAGGGGAGCAGTTAGGGTTTAATTCAGCTTTGCCTCATAAAATTTATACTTAATCACGCAGTGTGTCGTGCAAAATTAATGTAAACAGGAGCAAACGAGTTTTCAGCTCATATTTTTAAATGTAATGAGGGAAGCCTCTCAGACTTGAGCAGCAGATTTCCAGCTGTGCGCAGTGATGTTTCGGCTCAGAGTCGTGTTCGTAGAAGCATCATCATTCATGTGGAGAAAAGTGTTGCTGATGTGAAACTCTGTTAAAAATAACGTCGTTTTTGCATGAAGGGGAATCCGTGATGTTTTAATGAATTAAATCTGAAGACGCTTCGCTTTCTGTCGTCTTCTGAACTTGATGTTTTCTGTCGTCTGCAGCTCTTATCTTCGACGGCACCACCAACCCCGTTCACCCGAACACCATCGGCAGCATCGACCCTCACTGCCAAGTCGGAGACGTCGTCCAGGGTGAATATGATCAATGATTTTATGTTTAAAGTTTTTTATCAATGACAGTTTTGGACACTCTGCTCGACTCATAACCCTCATCAGTTCACACACACACACACACACACACACACACACACACACACGAAAGTCAAACACATGGGCAAGTGCAACAGTCTTATCACATTATTATCACTCATTATTTACACATTTTTACCTTATTTCCTGGACTTTTAAGACTTTTTAAGAAATCTGAAACCACACTTTGTGTTTTTAACATTATAACTATTTATTTATTACTTTTTGACTGTTTATTATTAACTTTTATTACTAATGAGGGAATCTTCTGTTGCTGCTTCTGAGTGAAACTTCCAAACAAAATGTTATTGTGTTGTAAATGCAATGCAAATATACTATCCATCTATCTATCTATCTATCTATCTATCTATCTATCTAAAGTTTACATGTGTTTTAAATCTAATTTAACTTCTAATGGAGCAAATTTATTGTTTGAAACAAGTTTTAACAAAAATAAGTCCATTTTTTTTGTTCTGTGATCATAATTTCTGGCATTTTATCTCCTGTTTTTTCGCTCAGACGCCTTCCACAGTGCCAAGATGCTGTGTGATCAATACTATCTGCGCTCCCCTGATCTGATCCTGCAGGAGATGAGCAGTAAGTGTCCATCGATTTGATCTGACAGGTTAATTACAAACCCAGTTTTAATGTCAGTGCCGACGTCCAAAAGGTTGAAAGTCCTCGTTCAGCGCAGGAGCTTTAAATAAAGAACAAATAGAGCCAAGTCCTCTGTGTGTGTGTGTGTGTGTGTGTGTGTGTGTGTGTGCGTGTGTGTGTGTGTACAGTAGGAGTGTTTGCATGAAACTTAACATTCAGTCAGGTGGAGCTGAGAGGCCTCTAATTATAGCGCTGAAGCAGAAGTGGACCTGCGTCAGACAATGTTGACACACAGACCCTTTAACTCTCCATCCTCTCGAACTTAAAAACCCAGAGCCGAGCGGAATAATGACCCATGACGGAAAAACAACCACGAGTGGCGAGGGCGATGAATTTTAAATGAAGTGGATGGAATTAACACACACACTCTGCTTGTTTTTCTTCCGCCTAGCAGACAAGAAGAACCTCCCGATCAGCATGGTGTACGTGCCCTCTCACCTGTATCACATGCTGTTTGAGCTCTTCAAGGTACGAAGCAGCATGAAGTTTTAATTTGTACTCTAAAAAATGATTTTAATAGTTAAAAATACACCTGAAATCATTTAAAAAACTGCTTTAATGTGACTTTTTTTTGTATTTTTATGTTCCTTTTCTGTAGAATGCTATGAGAGCCACCATTGAGACCCACGAGAACCGCAGCAACCTTCCTCCCATTCAGGTCCTGGTGTCTCTCGGAGGCGAGGACTTGTCGATCAAGGTGGGTTGAAAATTGCAGTCCAGTTGTTTTAAAATGGTCGTTATTGTAAAATACAGACCCTGTTTTTGTCATCAGACCTTTAAAAGGCCTCACAGTTTTCACAGTCTGTGTGCAGCTGTCTGTGTTTGTGCAGTTTCCTCCCGGAGTTTTCACACACTTATGCAACGGGAGCGGTGGGAGTGAATGGGAATGTGGGCGTGTTGTTGTGTTTGTAGGCTCCGTGTGAACCAGCACATGTTCAACGGGTTTAACGAAGCCTGCAAAGATGAAATCATTTCACTAACTTAATCCCTGACTCCCTCGTAATCGCACGAGTTCACATCAGTTTATTATTAGATGGATTCATCGTACGGTGCCGTCGCACGTCGCTGCCTCTGAAGCTAACAGTGCCGCCTTTTCTTTCTTTTCTTTTTTTTGTGGTTGCCACCAAAATCTTCATCTAAAGCGGTTGCAACGACTTCACCCTCAATTAAGCGCAGTGCTCACTGGCAAGAAAAGCTAGCAGGCTCTTATCAGATTAACCACACAGGCTGTTTGCTTTTATAAACCTGGTCTTAATGCCCGTGTGATGCCAGGACGACTCGCTAAGACGCTTGTTGTCTCAGTGATGTTGTTACGCAAAGAGCAAAAAATGTGTTAGTGTGTTCGGATTTATGAAACTCCCTGTAGCCGGGTTTTAAGATGCACTTAGCAAACTACGTTTTTAAAGCAACAGTGGATCAGATTGCAGTTTGTGTTTAAGGTGTTGCAGCAAATCAACAAATAATAAACACATTAAAGTTTCCTCTTTTCTCGATCAAACTGCACGACTTTAAAAGCGTCAGATCGTCGATAATCAGGAGTCATGAAGACGTTTTTGGTTTCTCACTGCATCACTCATCAGTTTTTAGTCACATGTTACAAGACTTTTCACCAGGAGGAGTCAAATGTGCTTTTTCTTACATTTTTTCAGGTCATGTGCAACAGATTTTCTGCAGTATGTTTCCTCTGTTACTGTTAGACAAGCTGTGTGAGACTGTGATTAACAGAACATGTAACTCCACAATATGTTAACAAGCAGAAAGCCACTTCACCTTCATTCTCACACTGAGTCAGATGTTCCCGACATGCAGGCACTTGTTTGTTAAATCATCTCAATCTATTTCTGTCTTGGCGCTGATCACCTCCAGTAATCTCTAATCTAATCTCTCTCTCTCCTCCCTAAACTCTCACCTGTCTGCAGGTGAGCGATAAAGGTGGTGGCGTCCCCTTCCGGAGGATTGAGAACCTGTTCAGCTACATGTACTCCACGGCTCCGGCTCCTCAGATAGGAGACCACACGAGGACTCCACTGGTAAGCAGAGAAACAGGCGTTCAGGTGCTGGGAAACACATTTATCAACTCCGTTTCACTCCTACATATACTGAAAGTGAATAAAGGCGTAAAGATGCTGTTAATTGCACCATATGCCATTTGTTTGCTTTTTGTTCAGCCTACAAAGCATCCAAATGCTCATTTAGCTTTTTATTTAGACTCTTTTTTTTTCCTATTTAAAAATAAAAACCCTGGCGTTATCTTTTTCCTTAAAAACAAAACGAGCGACCTGCAGAAAAACAGTGCAGGTTTGACAGGAGGCCTGACTGTGCGGTGTGTCAGAGAACAAAGCCTCTTTAAGCCCTCTGTGTCTCCCTGCAGGCCGGCTTCGGCTACGGTTTGCCCATCTCACGGCTCTACGCCAAGTACTTCCAGGGGGACCTGCAGCTTTACTCCATGGAGGGCCACGGCACGGACGCCGTCATCTACCTGAAGGTGAGCCAGACGCGGTGATCATGCATGAGCCTCTGACGAGACGCCAAGACTTTGAAAGTGTGCAGCACAAAAACAGAGTAAAAAACCGCCCTGTGCTGCCTTTTTTAGTTACAAACCAAACCCTGCAGACCTGTGGAGCAGCCAGCGCAGGTGTGACAGGTACGACAGGACGTCTCTAATTACATCTTGTCCTCTTGTCCCTGCAGGCGCTGTCCACAGACTCCATCGAGAGGCTGCCGGTGTACAACAAAACCGCTCTGAAGAACTACAAAATGACCCAGGAGGCTGACGACTGGTGCGTTCCCAGCAAAGAGCCGCTGGATCTGAGCAACTACAAGGTGGCCAAGTGAGAAGGATGTCCTCCGGGTTTGTTGCTCCGAATCCTTCGTACCATGACGCCTTCAGATTTCCTGTCCTCATATTCCAACGTCATCGTCCGTCAAAGGCAGACCGTGGCACCAAACCTTTTGTTCCTGCTGAGAGGGTCACTTTCAGACTGAAGACGGTAACAAAACCTTCTCGTAGAAGTAGCACGTTCATGTTGTTTTATTGCGGAGATCTTCAGAAGAAAAACAGCTACTAACAGAATCACATCTCCAGTGTAAGTGTAAGTGGACGGGCGTGTGCGGGTGGAGGCGGCAGCGGCGGCACACGGTGTGTTAAGTGTGTGGTACGTGAAAGGAACGGAGGAACGTCTAAGGAATCACAACACATGCAGTCAAGTTTATCACGGCAGATTTTTGAGGAGAGATTCGTGGAAAGTTTTCAGTCGAACCTGTTGTCGGACGTTTGAAAGGACCAGATCCTCTCGTCACCGAAGCCTTACTGTAGCAACTCCACCCAAAGGCTCATTTCAACGAAATACTTGAACTCTGTAGGAATAATACCAGTGTTGCACCTTTTGTTGAAATGTCAGTACTGTAACCCTAATCTGAACAAAACGTCTGACTTTTGAGTTGAGTGGTTTAGTGCATGAACATTTGTTTGAGCTTTTAACATTTTCAGCCTGTAAAATCTGAACCACATCGTTCGCATCGACTGAGAAGACGCAGTGTTATCTTAGCATGAGGTACCGAGACCAGGCTGAATGTACTGCACTGATTTCTGTGCATTGATCTGCATTAAATACGAGTAAAACACGATGGATTACAGTACCGTTTGGCCCGAGTTTCCTCTGATGTACCTGGTTTTACAGCAGAGGATTTGAGTTCAACGGAGGCTGGTGTTATTTAACCCCAGAGGGAAGTGTGTGTGTGTGTGTGTGTGTCTCGTTTGCCAGTCTGTGATGCAGTGAGGCGAGGCCAGTCTCAGTTTATTACACTGTGCCAATAATAGGAAATGAAAAAAGAAGAAGATGCCCCGGGTCCATGTGTGTTAAATTGCACAGTTTTCTTTTTGTATTAAATTAATCTTAATCATGCAGTTTGTGAAAGGTTATTTTTATAGCTTCACTATTTGTGACTGAAATGATTGTAAATAATGTAAATACAGATAATAATAATAAAAAATGAAATTAATTAAAAATGTGTGTTTTTCTTGTTACTGTGTGTGTGACTGATTTAAAAGCTGAAAGAAGGGGAAAAAAAGGAAAAAATGAAGCATTTAAAGCAGTTTTTACTTCAGAGTCACTGGATCTGTTTTGGAGTTTATTATAAGATCAAGTTCAGCAACTCGACCCTGCAGCTTTTCCACTGCCGGACCCTCGGGTGCAGAAAAAAAATCCCAGTGTGTTTTTGGCTGCATGTCAGTGGATGTTTCCACTCGGCTGGTGTTCCTCAGCCTGCGAGCACAAAGAGTTACGCTGATGTTATGCCATCGGATGACAAGGTGGATCGTGTTTTTAAAACTAGCCCTTTTTGTGGCCGAGAGCCCAGTGAGACGGAGGTCACCACGGGGAAAACAGACGAGTCACAGTCTGAAGGCTGCTTGAGATGCATGTGAGACTCATGCAGCCGAAGGCAAAAACGCCTGCAGGGAGCGCTATTAATAGACAGCTTCTGTTGTGTCATACATTAGCACTGCATGAGGAGAGAGAGAGGCAGCCGAGAGCGAAGGAAGCGATGGGAACGATCGATTTTTTTTTGAGGTGCTTCCACTAAATTTCCTTCACGGCACCTCAGAGGGAAATGCAGGTGTTACTCCACCACATTTTCTTTGACAGATACAGTCACCTGCAGTTTATTCACCTCTCTTCCCTCCCTGTGGTGTTCAGATGCAGAGCTGCTGAAGGCTTCACACTCTGGCAGCCTGATGTTGAGAACATTTTGTCGTCTCACCAGATAAATCTGAGGTGTCGTGGGATGATTAGCAGGATTCAAAATAAGGGGAAAAAAACATGTTTTTGCTACAAAAATCCAACTTTTCTCCTGCAGCTGTTGCTCATTTTTGTGAAAAAACTTTCTAGATTTACTTCTAAAGACCTCAAGTGAATATAATCTGAGAAGGGAACATGGTGCTTAGAATTTATAGAGGTGTTGAACTTTGATGAAGGGTCACAAATAGAAATATAAAGGTTCAGAAGCTAAAACCTAAAACATCTGCCTTTTTCTTATAGCTTTCAAACATTATTTGATCATGAGACCGATCAAGAAACTCATTTCACTGAACAAAAGAATTAATTGTCTGACTATAAAACCTCTTATGTAATTTTTCAGTGTTTGAGACCTTTTCTTGACTTTTGAAACAACATCAAAACTGGGTCAAATGACTTGAACTTGTTTTTCTAACGTACTGTCTGTTCTCTTTCTCTGTGTGTCCCCACTTGGCAGCTCTCTGTTGGAATGTGTGTGTGTGTGTGTCTCCAAAGTTGTCTTTTATGGTTTGTTATGATATTAGAAATGTTTTGCTTTGCTTTTATGATTCTCACTTGAAAAAATGATCAAAATGATGACTTATAGCTCCACCTAAACCTTAAAAAAGAACAAGTTTACAAAATTTTAAATGCAAAACTTTTACTCGTATCTTATTCTGGTTTTGCTTTTTTTTAAACTCATCAATAACTTTTGCTCTGTTAGCTGATGAATGATGAAATAATACATTCATCAATCAGCGAAACACTAAATATTTTTAACTTGTACTCAACTGAAAAAGACCTTTAGACCTCCGAAAGTTTCGTACTGTTTCACTCTTTGAGCTCATCAGTTGTTATTTATGCCGCAGCACTGAAACGACACACACATGATAATCTGGCACATGATTCCAGGGGATGTCCTTCTATTTTCGTTGATGAATGAACGAAAGCTCCTGC
>JAPZDZ010000014.1:528044-539224 GCA_029783805.1 Acanthurus tennentii | reverse complement strand
CGTGTAATGAAAGCCATCAGGTATCCATCTCTGTGACTCACAAACAAAACCCTCCCTGCACACACAAACACACACACTCACACACATGTGCATACAATCAGGCCTAATCCTTTGCTCCCAGACCTTCAAGTCTTGTGAAAACCTGCTGTAAAGACCTCCGAGCTCGACAAAAACACACACGTTACTCACATCTGGTTCGCTCAGACGCTCTGTACCCACAGTGCTCGGCGCCTGTGGCAGAGCCCGGCGGTGTGTCAGCTGACCTTTAGCCGCTCGCTTGTGTGCAGGAGTCGGCCTTTGGCTGCGGCCAGCTGGCTGCTGTAATGAGATGGCACGAACTGATAGAGCATCCAGCTAAACGTGAAGCTGTAATTGGCGGGGGTGGGGGGGTGCTGACAGAGAGGTGAGTGCACGCTGCACATTTTGTGTGTGTGTGTGTGTGTGTGTGTGTGTGTGTTTGAGCCAAATCCTGAAGGTTTCACCTTGTCTCCCCTTTTGCTCTGTGAGAGGTGAAGCAGACAGACAGAAGCTTCAGTCCTTTTTCCTCCAAAACAACACAAACCCACAACTTCTCCTCACTTTCTTCCCTCCAACCCCCCCACAGCTGTCATCCTGACTGCCTTTCCTTCAGCAGGCCCAAATGGCAGCTCAGATGGTTATCTGGGGCCTCTCGATTAGTCTGGGCTAAATGTCATTAAGCAGGTGCAAAAGGCCATTAAAAGACGGCCGCTGTAAAGCAACTCGCAGTCTCAACTCCTAAAATGTAAAGAGGACGAATAAAACAAAGGAAATCAGTGGTGATGTGATGAAAACAGTTATAAACCTGCTTTTTCTATGAAATCTGACAGCTTGAGTATCAGTTCAGATTACGCTGCTTTGGACTTCTGTTGCCACATTTGTAATAGATTTATGGAAAAGGCAGTAAAATCTTACGGTGTAAAAAACGGTGCATTAACTTTACAAACAGCTGAGTGACATTTCCAACACGCTGCATGTGAAAGTAAACGTTTTATTATAAGTTCATCAATGCGGCGGGGATCCGGAGTCAAAGCCGGTTTTTGTTTGCACAGAACTGGAAAAATTAAATCCGCTGGAGGGAAAAATTATACAAGAAGTCACTGGACTCTCTTCTTACGCTGTAAATAACAAAACTCCGCACTCGAACAGAATATTTGCTGCTCCATTAACAGGTTTAAAACGCTGGTATAAAAGTGTTCAGTTGGCTGCGTCTGAGTTCCCTGTTGAAAAATGAGCAGCCTGTGCTCAGTTTTGACTTCAATCCTTTTCTCTCTCTCTGGTTGTGCGTTTGTCTCCAGGCTGTAAACATGTGAAGGGAATCCTGCTGTACGGACCCCCAGGCTGCGGTAAAACCCTGATGGCACGACAGATTGGCAAGATGCTCAACGCCCGCGAGCCAAAGATCGTCAACGGCCCAGAGATCCTTAACAAGTACGTGGGAGAGTCTGAGGCCAACATCAGGAAGCTGTTTGCAGACGCAGAGGACGAACAGAAGAGGGTGAGAGGAGGACACGATACAGTTCGCACACATGAGGAATCACAAGAGTGTTTTTTAACAGGACAGAAAATCACAAAACACCCGACTTTCTGGTGCGGATAAACGAGCCTGATTCATTACAACTTCCAGACAAATTACCAGTAGTGCTGCGACTGTGCTGAACTTCTTATCTGCACATCAGATAATAAGTCTGTTCTTGGAGATCAGTGTTCTCTCATTATCCACGAAACGCTGACAATCATTTCATCCGTCTAAACAGAAAAAAAACTCATTTCTCAAGGAGTGGAGAGATCTGCCCTTTAGCCAGACACAGTAATAACTTTGGCAAAGTTCTGGTGTGTGTGTGTGTGTGTGTGTGGGAGGGGGGTGCGGTTATGCAATAAAACCCAGCAGTGATGGTTGTTTTGGATGGTGAGACACCAGCATCGAGCCTCAATCTTCACCACCTAATGAGGGGCTGGGCTCTCTTTGACCTCCTATTAGACCTCCCTACACACACACACACACACACACACACACACACACTCCAGTGTGTAATAAGGACACCCCCACACCTGCTTTAAATGTTACGGCTGAGACTGACAGGTCTGTAGATGGAGGGATAACCCCCCAGCCTGCTGCTCCTTCACTTTTTTCCATCTGTCTCTCTGTTGACGGTGTGATCTTGTGTTTATGTTTCAGTGAGAATGTGACTGAGAAATAACAGGATTTTGTGTTTTTTACATATTATTTGTAGTATAACATGTAGCTACTTCTGTTGCCAGTGTTTTGAGAGCCTGTGGCTTTAATAAGAGAAACCTCACCTTTTCTGGCTTCCCTGTGTAAAATAACAGGAAATATTGTCTTTTTTATTTTTAATTCAATAGCCTTTGATTGTTTTTAGCCCCAAAGTTTTTTTTAGTTGCCAGTTTATCTTGTTTATCTGAATCTTGTTTATCTTAGAAGGTTTATTGGAATGCAGGAAGTCAGGATATTGCAAAAAATAAAGTCTTTTAAAACTTAATATAAGGATGCAAAATGATTTTTTTTTTGCATAATATATTAGAATTTCAATCATTTGGGCCTTCTTTCCTCTCAAACAAGTCAATTATGAAACATTTAAACTGTGAAAATAATGCAAAATCACTTTTAATTTGATACTCACACTTTGGAAAATCATATATCTCTTTTGTGATACAGGTAAATAATTTGTACATAATCGTTAACTGCAAAATCACTTATTAAACCCATCACAGTACAGCTAAAAGAAACTAGTTAGTGTCATATAAGATAAGTGAGCCTTGTTACTAGTGGAAGCAGATGATGTTAGACTCATATAATGGCACATATTTACAGTCTTCATCCTTTTATTCTGTTTCACTTCCGTCCTCGTGTCTCTGCTGAGCAGCTTGGTGCCAACAGCGGCCTCCACATCATCATTTTTGATGAGATCGACGCCATCTGTAAACAGCGTGGCAGCATGGCGGGCAGCACCGGAGTCCACGACACCGTGGTCAACCAGCTGCTGTCCAAGATCGACGGCGTGGAGCAGCTCAACAACATCCTGGTCATAGGTGCTCAGACACACACTTTCCTCCTTTGTTTCCAATAACTAGCACAGAGTAACACACATTCAGAACATCTGGACTCAAACACATCTGCTGTCTCTCCTCTCCACCATCTGTCCATCTGCCCCCCCCTCAGGTATGACCAACAGGCCTGACCTGATCGATGAGGCCTTGTTGAGGCCAGGAAGGCTGGAGGTGAAGATGGAGATCGGTAAGCAGTGACGAACACACACACAAGGTTTCACACAGGTGTGAACATTGTACAGTTTATCTGAGCTGAGACCAGAAATAAAACCAAATTAATGACGACATGAAGGTTTTCTTTGAATTAGTGATGATTAAAAAGTTAAAGAAGTTCCTCTAAGTGGACTGGAAAATATTCACTGCAGGATTGATCCCCGTTTAATCTCTTAACTGCAATGTTTGCAAAATAACTATAAACAGTCTCAATCAGATAGTGAAGTTAAAATGAAGCAGTGCACTTCAGCCAGTTATGAGTCAGTTTAGTGGCTCCTCCTGCTGTGAATGTGGGACTGGATCTTTGTCAGAAACAGCAGTAAAGCAGCAGGACGCCTGACATGGTCAGCGTAACTTTCCTGCATGACAGTGAGTTTAAATTTAAGACATAATATTTCTCTTTGCAGAAGCTTCGGGTCTATCATTTCCTCCCTCATTTTTCAGGGTTACCGGATGAAAAGGGAAGAATTCAGATCCTCAACATTCACACGGCGAGGATGCGTCAGAACAACCTGCTGGCCGATGACGTCGACATCAAGGAGCTCGCCATGGAAACGAAGAACTACAGCGGTGCCGAGCTGGAGGGCCTGGTCCGAGCCTCACAGTCCACCGCCATGAACAGACATATTAAGGTCAGAGACGTCTTATTCATCACATTTATGCTCCATGTGTGTCTACGTCCATTTGTTCTCTGTGACTGGAGGAGGGCCATTTCATAATTAAGGCCTTTTACTATCGACTCTGTGCTTCTGCCCTGTTATTTTGATCCTTTTGGTCTATAAAATATCCCGACATAGTAAAGAAAATGTCAATCACAACCTCTCGTAGCCCAACATGTGGTTTTCAGATTGTTCACATTTTGTTCGACCGACAGTCCAAACCCAAAAATATTCAAATACGGAGAGAAAACAGAGAAAAGCAGCACGTCCTCACATTTGAGAAACCACAATCAAGTCAGTGTGATTCATTTTTGCTTGTCTGCTTTGCAGGACTTTGGGTTTTTTTTGTTTTCTTTTCCTGGGTTTTGCCTCTCAGGCTAAGTTCAGGCTGCCCTGTCTTATCTCTGGAATCTGTTCTTGCAGGTTTAAATCTATTTCAAATCCATTTTCTTTCAGAAATAATGTTCTGTCATGCTAAATTAAAGGCCACACGCCTTGTTGGCATGTTTACTGCTTTATGGCCCCAGTTTATTTAGCCGCCCAGGTGAAGAAGGATTGGGTGAAGAGCCCAGGTGCATCTGTGTGTGTTTTTTGTGCATACTTAAGTGTTTTATCAGGTGCACAGGCTGAGATCTGCACAGCTCAGTGGGACTCACAGATAAGGTGAAGTTCTCATCTGTTAAGTGTTCTGCCCCCGCAGACACACACAGAGCTGCAGATATTGGAGGGTGATGATAAATGACGGACAAGGAGCCTCACACATGTCTGATGGCTGTGACGTTTCTCTTCACTCCTCTAAACACTTACTCTTCCCTCCTCCTCCTCCTCCTCCTCCTCCTCCTCCTCCTCCTCCTCCTCCTCCTCCTCCTCCTCTCGGTCTGACCTTTCTGCTCTGAGGGAGCTCACTGTCTCCTGACACATTGTGCAAACAAAATGTGCAATACTTTGTGTAATGGATTTCATTAGCAGGAGGCACTGAGTTCATCCTGGAACAAAACTTACTCATTATTTGCTGTCACTCAACTTGTATTATGTGTGTGTTTATGGGTGTGTGTGTGTGTGTGTGTTTGTGTTTGCAGGCCAGTAACACAGTGGAGGTAAACATGGAGACGGCAGAGAAGCTGCAGGTCAGCAGACTCGACTTCATGGCTTCTCTGAACAACGACATCAAACCTGTAAGTTCACTCCGTCCATCAATCATCCGTCTCTTTCTGTGTCAAATATATTTGATAGAATAATAAAGTGTCATACATGAAATTAATGTGTTATTCATTCAATCAGTCATTCACAGCTATAATATGGAAAAAACAAAATTTAAAACCATGAACTATCTTCATCCTCTAGTTTAAATTTAAGCTAGTTCACCGTTCTAAAAGTAAGAAAACACTCAATATTGATAATTGATCCCCATTTCACTTATAATTAAACATTGTCTGATAAAAATTACACTTAAAACAATTAAACTCATCCTTTTGTTATCAAATCATATTGTAAACGCTGCTGCAACATGTGATCATAGAGGTGTGGTCTCATCCTATAAAGATGTTGACGCCGTTAAGCTTGGTAGCACGGGGAGCCCCCATGTACGGAAGGCTCAGTGCTCCACGAGTTCGATTCCAGCTCCGACCATTTGCTGCATGTCACTACCCCCTCTCTCTCTCTCCCTGTTTCCTGTCCACAACTTCAGCTGTCCTATCAATAAAGGCGAAAAAGCCCCAAAAATACAATTTTAAAAAACAAAAAAGATGTTGAGTACATTTGATCTCTTCTCCTTCTGATCAGTCTGCAAAAGCACGAAGAGCCAACAACTGTAAACCTTTTTTAATGCTATAAAACAGTGCAATGCTTTAAAGAGTTTTTGCTGTTGAGCATCAGGAACTCCTCAACTAAACTGTCCTGTGTGATACAAGGAAAAAATATATATGCTGTATTTCTAACATAATAATAGAATCAATACAACAATATTTCAAGTTGTGAAATGAGTCCAAGTCAAAACCAAAACTCAGGCTGTTGAATCAAAAATGAATCGACTCAGCGTGCAGAACTTCAGCTCCTGTGGCAAAAAAAAAAACAGCTAATTGGACTCAAACTTATTTCTGCTACAAAGTTGAGATTAATCCCCTCATCTCCTGTTTGAGTCTATTCATGAAGGTGTGAACATTCAGCCCCTGATCCCTGTGGTTGGCAGTTCAGAAAAAAAATCAGGGAATATATCCCAAATACTGTCGTGTTTTATGAATTATTTATATTTTAAATTCACCTTAAGTTGATTCACATGAAGGTGACAAACAGGGAAACATATCACACTCATAATATACATGTGACCTCGCACGCCTCATCACTTCTCTTCCTGTCCAGGCGTTTGGTACCAATCAGGAGGATTACGCCAGCTACATCATGAACGGGATAATCCGATGGGGTGATCCGGTGTCGGCCGTGCTCGAGGACGGGGACCTTCTGGTGCAGCAGACGAAGAACAGCGACCGCACGCCGCTGGTCTCTGTGCTGCTGGAGGGTGAGACACACACACACACACACACACACACACACACACACACACACACACACAAACACACACACACAGGCTAACCACACACAACTCAAGCACGCAGGCCAAACATCCTTAGTCAGCAGCCACAACAGCTACACACAGTGAAACCCTCCAAAAAGCCCTGAGATGAAAACTGCCACGTGTGTGAGGAATATTTGTTGTGATTTACTGCAACTGGACAGTTTAGCCAAACTATCTGTGTTGTAAAAACATCTGATTGGTGATTGATCGTCTCCCTCAGGCCCACCTAACAGTGGGAAAACAGCGCTGGCTGCAAAAATCTCTGAAGACTCCCAGTTCCCCTTCATTAAGATCTGCTCCCCCGATACGATGATCGGATACTCGGAGATCGCCAAGTGTCAGGCCATCAAAAAGGTAAGGCCCAGTTCACCGGCGGCACTCACATGTGGCAGGAAATTAAGCTGTTTAACGGGATAATTCTTAAAGTACACAAACTGACACAAGAAAAAATGGAAGACATTTTTAAACGGAAAAAATTTATTGCAGACATAATTCAGGTTTAAGCTGACAGTTTTAACTAATAACATTAGAGAGGAATAAATTTCTGTGGTGCTTTGAGGTCCTGCGTTAAACTCTGTGCCTGTTTGTGCTGTTTTGCTGGTTTATGTGACAGATTTTTGAAGATGCCTACAAGTCCCAGCTGAGCTGTGTGGTTGTGGATGACATCGAACGTCTGTTAGGTAAAAAACTCAGAGTCGCTGCACTGAAAGGAGACATAAAAACTGCATTTAATGTTCTTCTGCTGCTGAGTTTAATTAAATATATAGCTTAAGTTATGTTTTATTTTGGAAGGATGTTAAATTGTGAATCGAACTTTATGTGAACTGGGAAACAAGAACATCGCTGATAAAATAAATAATCTGTCCCGTCAGACTTCGTCCCCATTGGGCCTCGTTTCTCCAACCTGGTGCTACAAGCTCTGCTGGTGCTGCTGAAGAAACCTCCTCCGAAGGTAACGAACGCTTTACTGGGCTTTTGAATTTGCAGCACGCTCGCTGTGGGGCTGCTAGTCCTCAGGCGGCAGAAAGAGGGCAGCAGATCTTATGGATGCCAGCTCGGTCTGGTGAGGGATTGTTGGAGGTCTTCGGCTGCGGCTGGCATGTGTGAACGGCTGTGTGTGTGAGTGTATGGTTATTAGCGAGTGTTTTGGTCCAGGCCTGTTGTGCTCGCCGTGAATGGTGGAGGTAGAGACCCATTTCTCATAGTTTCTTTGGTTGTAGTTTGTGTGTGTGTGTGTGTGTGTGAGTGTGTGTGTCTGCTGTTGATGGGTTTGTGAATGAGAGTATAGCCCCACTATATGGCTGCATGTGCATGAGAAGTGGCGCGGGGCCTGGTGTTGAATGCCTGGCTGCAGTGCTCCTCTGGGGTTGTAAAGCGCTGGGCCCAGCAGGGTGCCTGGGGCCAGGGGAGGCCAGGGGGACGGGGAGGAGAATGGGCTCTGTGAGAGAGCCAGGACCTGGCAGCGCCGCCGCCTGTGTGGCACCTCATCTGCATGCAGCATCACAACCCCCCACGCCATGGGGGGGCAGCCGGCAGCCATAATCCCCCTGTCTACTCGCCACTCCTCTGCCTCTCCTCCTTCGTCTTCTTCTCCTGGTCCTCCTCCAACTTGTCGGCTTAGCGGAGCTACGTTTCTTTAGCTTCTCCTCTTTCTTCTCTGCTCATGTTTGTCCTCTCTTCGGTCGTCCTCTGTCCTGTTCTTCTATCTCGTGTTATTTTCTGTCCTTCACACTCTGGTTGTGACTTACACTCTGTCAGCCTTCATCTGAGGCAGCTGGAAACCGCACAATCATGAGAGAAATGTGGTGACAGTAGAGAAACGTCGCTAATGGCCGATTAAATTCTCTGTGATCAAAGACAGTCTGCATGAAAATTACAAACAAGTCCTCAAAATCACAAATAACCTGAAATGCTGCAGAAAACATTGAAAAGAAACAGTTGCATGTGAGCAGAGACTCACAGTGCAGACATAGATAGCCTTGAAGGAGTAGGAGGGTAAAAATGAGGGATTTCTGTTAGATGATACATAACCGATAGTATAACTTTCACATTATCTGCTTATAATTTATCTGCATATAAATATTGCTCATCCCTCTTCTGAAGTCATATCTGCTGCTCTTTTAGGGTCGTAAGCTGCTGATCATCGGCACCACCAGTCGTAAAGATGTCCTCCAGGAAATGGAGATGCTGGATGCTTTCAGCACAACCATCCACATTCCCAACATCTCAAGGGGAGAGCAGCTGGTCGAGGCCCTGGAGGTAACACACACACACACACACACACACACAAAAACACACACACACCTTCACATGCATGTGTTGAACGAACCCAGAAATGCTCATTATACTTGATGTACACTCATTCAGCTTCTCTCTGCCTCACAGTTACACAAAAACACACCTTCACAGCTCATCTCAAGGAGAATTTGTCTTTTTATTCAAGAACCTGAACCCTGAATGTTCCTGTTTCAGTCCCACGCTGAGTTTTTCTCCTTTCTGTGATTTTCTCCTCACAGCTGCTGGGCAGTTTTCAGGACGTAGAGCGAGCCAGCATTGCCAAAGCTGTGAAGGGTAAGAGTCTGTGGATCGGCATTAAAAAGCTGCTCATGCTGATTGAAATGTCTGTGCAGGTAAGAAAGAATTACTCTTTAATTGCATTTGCATTTGATTTTAGCCATGCTAGCAAAACATTAGCTAACTGTCTGTCTGTCAACCTCTTTGGTCGACAGGTATTTCATGGATGGTTGTGAAATTTTGTGCAGATATTCATTGTTTCCAAATGATCCGTGAGGGTGAATTTTGTGGATTGCAACGAAACTTTCCTCAGATGTTAGTGTTGCCCTCCAATATCTGAGCAGCTATTAACATCAGTGTATGTTGTCTTTGTGGCTGGTTAGCATCCAAACATAAACACCCACTGAGACGATGAACAAGACAAACATTTTACCTGCGAGCTGTGAACCTGTTAGCATGCCGATGCTTGGCACGGTGGTGAAAGTACAGTTGTGTGTGGCTGCAGACTCTCTGATAGAAAAAGATAATTAAATCATATTGCCCAGAAGATGCTCTAATGCTACATGTAATGCTAATGCTACTCCATGTGCACTGGTGATACGAAACGATAGGAAGGTCAAGGAGGTTTTGGTGAAAGTAAGTTGTGAAGGCTGAAGCTCACTTGTCTTCCAGTAACTCACTCATCACTCCTCATTTTTATTCTGAATCACACACTTCAAGTTGGCTCGGCCCGTGTGTTATTGTTTTTCTCACAGTGCAGTCTGAGCTCGAGCACCCTGTCCCTCCTCTTCTTTGACATCTGGCCGGCATTCTCAGCAGTCAACAGCATCTGTCTCCGTCACAAAAAACTGTCATCCATTAGCTGCAGTGAAAAATTGTGTGGCTTTGCCGATGATTTGTTGAGCGGAGGGATCCAGTACATTTCTAGTTCACACACCATTCTCCCAGCGATGGAGACGCAGTGCATTCATAGTTATGAAACCATGCTGTGCGACGCTTTCCAAGCTACACTCACATGTTCTAAATCAGATGGAAGCTGCTCTTAAGAACAATCATACACACTTCGTGGTTTTGGTGTACCTACAATTTAGAGCAAATTCAATCAAGATCAGTCATCACATGGCCTACACATGTGGCAGGTTAGAAAAACATGTATGTGTACATTAAACCCATCCAACTGTGGAAATGAAAACATAAAACACCAACTCGTAGCAGATTCTTGGCTCCCGTTCAACACACCACTTGTGCGTGTGTGTGTTTATGTATTGATGGATATATTATATATGTGCAGATAAGCACAGTAGGTATAATCTATACACCTTCTAAAGATGCCTCCAGGCAGTTTGTGGTTTGGCCTCGGAGGTTTTGTTTTTTCGCGTTTTTGTCTTTGTCTTTTACCCAAATGGTTTTCTCGCAGCGCCTCACGGAGGCCTTGACCCTTTAAAACACCAGGATATTCAGATCGACTCGTTCTGCAGAGAGTCAGGATCAGTCATCATCAGTGTTTTTGGGAAGTTTGTGGTTTGAATGGGAGTCATGAGGAGTGGTGGAAGCTTTAATATTAGCCTTTTTTTTTTTACATACTTAAATGTTTTCTCTCAGCTTTCACAGACACACACACACACACACACACAGGACCAAGCTTGTAGTTAGCATGCTGCTCGATAACATGACAGCACGGTGCACGATAGTAAAGTTTTAGCTCTGTTTCAGAACACAAAGCTTCAGAGCTGCAGCACGATGTTTAAGCCTTTTTAAAGGAAGATGTTTATCTTTATACTTAGCAGAAACCAGATCTTTTGTGCTTTTGTGAGATTTGAGGGGCTTTTCTCTCACTTTGGTTTGGTTCAGGTTCTAAGAAACTGCAGATGTTTATGTTTCATTAGTGTATTATTACTATAATTTTCAGCATTATTTAAGTTTTTAGCAGTCCCTCAGTTTTACATGTCAAAGTTAGCTTACTCGCTCCTGGCAAGCTAATAGCTAACATGTTAGCTAGCTGAAAGCAACTTATCATTAATGTTTTTCATTGTTTTTATCGCTAACAAGACAAATACTTGATCCAGCTTTAATTGTTGTGATCCCACAGTACGGCCGTCACAATGTCAGATTTTTTACTGTATTCTGACCTAAAG
>JAPZDZ010000014.1:403718-418005 GCA_029783805.1 Acanthurus tennentii | reverse complement strand
ATCTAATAGCTTCTTTCTTTATCAAGACCCAGACATTTTATGCTCTCTCACTTAGTGAAATTACCTAGTTTAGTATGTATATAGACAATCACGCACACACACACACACACACTCATTTCAGGCACACGGACATCGATAAAGCTCTCAGTGAAAAAGCAATGATATTTAATTTGCCTGCTGCATTTGCACTTGAAATAAACCTTTATTCTCTACCACCTCTCTGTAATTGAAAACCATCAAATGTAAATATCACACTTCTGGGCACCGAGTGCTAGAAGACTGTGTCACTCCCCAGCTGGTGACTTCCTGCATATTTGTCTGTAAGATTAGTGACAGAAATATCGAACTGTTTGGAGGCTTCAGTCAGCATACATTTTCTCAGCACAGAATTTCCTCTGAGACTGAGCAGAGGAAGGAAAAAGCTTTTGAATCAGAGCTGCAGCCATCCTATTGAAAATTATTTATTAAGCCCTGCCTGCAATTCGTCGGACTTTACTGTAAAAAAGATGTGATGGTATGAATAAGGGAACGCTTTCATTTTTGCCATATGTTGACAGATTCCTCGGTTGCACTGATGTGTGCAGTATGGCGTCGTCAGCATACGGCTTTTTTGGAACAATTATGGTAATTTGGGGTATAGATTGAAAAAGGCCCCGGTTTCTCAGCTGTTTGATCACAATAAATGGAGGATTTAATCTCTTAAGTTTGAATGGAATGCAGAAATGATGACAAGGAGGAATATTTCCTCCTCTGTTCATCTTTTCTATCAGTGCATCTGTAAATTTAATGGTGGCCTTTAGATGAGAATGTTGTAAAACAAGTCAGGGATTAGAGAGTTTTCATGAGCCTTGATCCAGGCTGCTGGTGTTTCCTCTGTGATATCAACCAACACTTGCAATATATTGCCAACAAATTGCAATCAAAATCAATATTATATACTTACAACATGACCTCTGTGATCAAAATATAAAGCAAAATTAATTCAATTTGTTGCATTTTTGCCAAATATACAATTATTAATATATTGGTTAATTTCCTACCAATTGAGTCATTGGCTTATCTAGCACCAATCAATACTGTTACCATTTGAAGAAGGGCTTGACCAAATCAAAAGAAACCTAATGAATTATTTTATTATTATTATCATTATTATTACTATTACTATTACTATCAAAATATATAGTCTTGTTTATTTTATATTGTTTAGACTTGAGTTGTTTTAATTGTATTTAATTTTTTTCTCTGACAAATTCCTTTAAGTAACAATTTTTTTTTTCAGTGTCCTTCCACCAAATCTGGAACTTCTTGTCCACTAAATTCAAGGTGGACTAACCTCACCTTTCCTGAGGCAGGTGGTGGAGGAAGGGGAGGGGGAGGAGGAGGAGGAGGAGGAAGGTGGGGGGGCTCTATCTGAACGACGATGGAGTCAATAAATAAGGAAAGCAGAGGCGACTGAAGGCAGGTGATGCGGTCTGAACGTCCCGACATGTGTTTTTGTGTACAGTCAGTGCTTTACAGTGGTGGTCCTGTAGAGAGCGGTAGATAGTTTTATTAAGTGGTCACACAGCCGAGCGCTCGCGCTTTACTGTACTGTACATAAGCGGAGGGAGGAGCGAGCCGTGTAGTATTTCTTTTTTGGTTCTTTCCCTCCTGTTACTGCAGCCCGTCCAAACGCTCCTGGAAGGCAGCGAAAAAAGGGGGAAACAAAACTACTCATTTCCACGCAGAGGCTTTACGGGTCGGGGAGCCGTGAGAGGACGGAGATAATTTGACAGTACGAGGCGCAGCAGCGGCTTAGCGGAGCACCGGGCTCGGACTGAGAAGAGGGGGGGAGAGACGTGTAGCTTCCCAGCGCTGCAGCTACACTTGTGCAGACACCGGAGGAGACCCGCTGAGTCTCTCCCGCTTCATTTCCGCCTAATGACCTAATATCCAACCCGAACTGGAGTCCGGACCGCGTGGGGTTAACCGACGGTAAGTGTCGTTATATCGGCTCTCTTTTTTTTTTTTTCCCAACCGACGTTAAACGCAGCGTGGTGTGCATGCAGTTGTTTGGCGGTGCTAGCTTCAGTAGCCTGGGTTGGTTTGACAGATCAGATCAGCAGCCAAGGTACACACGGTTTTTACTGTACAGCAGGCAGGGGGCTAACCCTGCTGCTCTCAAGCCGCTCGGCCACAATTGTTGACGTTTCCCCGCTTTTGTCGGTGGTGGTTGTCAGTGAAACGGTAGCACTGCATAGCGGTGAGGGTGCATTTTTTTACAGTATCATGCCTGTACTGTGTGCTGCACACAGGCCCGAACTTGGATTTATGCCTGCTGCACTCTGGCGCGCGCATGGGTCAATCACGCATGCACACGTGCACACAAACAGAGGTAGATAGACTGATCGATGAGGGCTCTCTGGCTATAATGCACATGATAGTCCTAAAGGGAGCCTTTCAGTTCAGTCACTTGACCCTAATTTGGTTTCTCTTCTTTGATGTGTTGTAGAAGTGAGTTTCAGTGCATCCTGACAAAATAATTTAAATATTTGCATTTTTATTGCATTTATAGTAACGTTGTTGATCCAAAACAAGTCTGTAATGAAACTGAAAGCTGCTAAACGTCATCATGCATTGCTTATGTTTTTATTTTAGCATAAATCTTCACCACAGTCAGTATGTAAATACTAGGACATAAACATCTCTGATATTAAAGCACCCCTGCAAATATAGTTCATTGTGTCCATGTGATGCTCAAAGGCTGACATTTATCGGTGCATTTTTTTGCTCCAGGATTGTATTACTGACTGCAGCCCAGATGATCACTGTCTGATCTTGTCAGTGGATATGTATCAGAAATTGCCAGTAACAGAACAAACTGTTCCTACGAGGCACAATGTGCATTTCATTATAACTGTCAGGTTTGGGTGTTAAATTTCCACGGATGCTGAGACTCGGTTGTACGAAAAAAGAGAAAGAGAATCTATGGTTCAGATAAACATTCTCAGAAACTTAATACAATAAGGTGCACGTCTGTCCCAAAGACAACACAGCCGGGGAAGTTGCCTTGACATGAAGCACTGATTGTTAAAGAGCTAAAACGTTTAATGTTGCCAAGAAACACCTTTCTAATGCATCCTAATGTGCCATAACCCTGACTGAGTGCCGACAGACAGGCAGTACTGACAGCCGTCCACTTAGACCATGTGAAAATGATGTCAGTTCATGATCGACCACAGCAAATCATTAATATGGCGACAGTTTGTTTAGTGCTTTTGCAGCTGTTTGTGTATGAAGACCTTCATCGCCACGTTACAGCAGTGTAATAATTATATCACTCAATGTAACCACTTTGCCAGCAGAGTCTTTTCAGGGTCTCTAATCTCAGCCATAATAATTTTCACAGTAGTATTTTCACTGTAATGATGGAAAGTGACAGGATAAAAGCTAAATGCTCTCACAATTGAATCCATCAAGCTGGCAACAGAAACATTTGCTTTGGCTCGGTGAAGCATGATTTGAAAGGCAATATTTTGGATCGACCCAGTAACCAGTTAAAACTTTAAATAATTTTGACTCTTAAATGTCTAAATTGTTAAAATTCAAATGCATTTGCAAACTCCTAAAGGGTTTTGTCACATGATTTGACATTGTGAATGCAGTAAATCGAGCACAAAACCTTATTCTTAAATTCTTCTAGGTGTGATATCTTAATACTGAAGTTTACCCCAATTTTTTAAAAGCTTAGCCTAGTTTATTCCTCAAGTAGTACCCGAGGTGAATGCATCTTGAAGCTTGCTTTTTCAATTATTAATAAATAATGTCTTTTTCATTATTATTTAAATGTATGTGGTGCTAAAACTGCTGCAGTATCTTGGGATTTTTTAAATAAAAAAGGGCTAAAACAAAGCTAATTTATGTCAGATCAGCTGGTATGGCCCCAGATGCCCACTGTTCATTAATCATTAGCCATCAGTTTAAATCGCAGTGTTCTCTCCCTGGGTTGATTATTAGCCTTGGACAAGTCCACCATTCAAGTATAAAGATTTTCTCTAAGGATTCGATTTTAAATAGACAAGTCTGGGCTGTGAAGAGGACAAAACCTTTGCAGTCAAAGCTGCTCAAATAAACCGATAGACGGACGCAAAGAGTCATTAAGCTGCAGGTTTTCCCTCCTTTTCCTTTATTCTAAAGAGTTTTTTTTCCATGCATAGAGGGAAAGTAAATAGGAAATACTGGCTTTGCTTCCACTTAGTGATGTAACAGTGCTGTACATGAGAGAACACACAGTGGGTGGATGGGTGTAGCCCCATGTGACCTGTTCTATCTCTTCTTCTCCTCTCTTTTTTCTTCTCGTCTCTCCTCTCTCTTCCTGTTGGCTGGGGCTCCTTCAGGGGGCCAGGGGTGACCTTCTTCAGTCCCTCCCAGCAGCAAGCACCCCGGCGGGCCTCTCTTTTTGTGACCCTGTTTCTGTCTGTCTTTCTTCCTGGCCTCCTCGCTCCTTTTCCTCCTGCTTTAAACCCCCCCCCCCTCATCTATTCCGATTCCCCTCCTATTCCCCATGGTGGGGCAGCAGTGCTTAATGCTTAGAAACGTAGAGCTTTTGCTTATATAACTACGGCTGTGCAGCTGATGTCCTCGTCTGTATCTGCTGTATAATGATGTCAGAGCTGTCTAGAGAGGCTGAGGGCATGCTGGGTAGGCCAATATGTCAAGAGCTATTCCTGAACGGAGCTCGGTGAGCGGGGTGATCCTCGGATATGCCTCTTATTTCCTCCCTTTTGGTCACTTGGGGTGATTTTGGAAGTGAAATGAAGGATTTTGGAGTTACAGTTGATGAGGTGTTTGATAGCTTTGATGAAACGTGCATCTTAGCAGAAGGAATGCGTCTGACATGGCAGTAATTGTGCCGAGGAAGCAGCTACATTGTTTGCCCATATGTCAAACTGAATACTTCAAGACTTTGTTACCACGATTTTAGATTTTTCTGGCATTTTCAAACTTGCTAATTAGTCCTTGCAGGATGTTATTACTACGGTTCAACAAAGGTGACATATTTGCAGCTGATTAGCAGAAGCTAGCATCACATGACTTGTTTGATGTTGCATTTCCCCCGTAAATGCACATCCTTGACTACAATGGAAGGACATGCCTGTTATTCCCTCGCCTTTACTTTCTGTTTGACCTCAGTTGACTGTTGCTCATCCTCTGGAAGCTGGGCCCCCAGGCGCTCCACCGTGTTGTCTGTGTTTTCCTCTATGACTAATTAGATTATACCACCCATATGCTATGGACTTGTAGGTTGGTTCATCAGATCTATTCAGCCAGCGCGAATGCACCCAACCAAAAAATGTCATCTGATCATCACGGGTTCAGCACTGGAACTGGGCTAATAGATTTTGTGCTGTATGGAATAGCTTGTGTTTACAAACACAACATATTTGTGTACTTGCTCTAAACAAAGCCAATTTATAATCAAAGAGCACTTGCATTGAAATATTTGACTATTTATTTCCGTTTAAGTGAATAAATTGGCCGCTTTACAGATGAAAAGATTGCAGACATGATACCCATTGGTTGTTTTTGTGTGTATAAATCATATCATACATGCTTATTTGCAGAGTGCAAGCACAAATAAAACCACGGTGACCTGCTTATGTGCGGGTTTTGGGGCGAGTTCGTTCCAGAGTCTTTACTTTAGTTTGTGAGAAAGTACAGAAATGCCAAACTGGGCCTGAAGCAGTTCAGAAACAGTGTCACCTTTACATAGTTTGTTCAGCAGAGAGCACTGATGAGTTGATATTTAAACTGTTAAGTGTTACTCTCGGTCTGTCCTGGTTAAAAAAAAACATTGCAAGGGATCTGAATAGAGATTTCTGGTTTGTGTTGTTTTGCAAAATAAAACTAGTTGTAGTGAATAGTGGGAGTCCTTTTTACACCTTTTTCTTACTGATTTTTATGGCTGCAAAATAAAGCTTTTAGATTGAAATCACAGTTAATACTATATAAAAAAGATATAGTATTAATAATGAAAGTAATTTATCACAGTTCTATAACTAAAATATATAAAAAAATCATCACCTGGCCTCTGTAATGATTTATCTCTAACAGTATAGGAAGGATACTTAAATAGGTCAAAGGTCATATTGCAGCCATTATTTACAATTGAGAAGCAAAGCAGCAAATGTTTGGCATTTTGTGATTAAGTTATCAAATGTATTGTTGAATAAAACCTGTCGGTAAATCTATGAGCTCTATTTTAAATCAGAGTTTGACCACTTATGCAATCAAAGTCAGCTGATATCAATCTATTATTATTGATCCATTGATCTGTCTCTCTGTCTTACGTAATGAACATTAATGTGCGTTCGCTGTCCTGTCTGCAGTAAGAGGGATCTGTAAATCTGGCACAAAAAGTAATGACCGTGTCTTCACTGACAGTTCAAACATCATTAGCCAAGAAAAATGAGGCTAACCTTTCAGTGTGATGTTGTGGCTGCTGCTTCGTGCTGCATTCAGGGGCCCGTGGAGCTCCTCTGCTGATAAGCATGCTGTCATGGTGAACAAGACAAGAGATTATCAGTGCGTTCTGCACACAGACCACTGGGGGTCCTGCTGTCTTCGAGATATTGTAACATCCCATCCTCTTAACACACAAAACACACATTCAGTCACGTGACATCAGTTGTAAGCCAAGATGCTACGAGTTTGTGGCTTTTTTCAGTGTTGTGAGTGTTTTTTTTTGTCACCCCTCCCTTCAGTCTTGGTGTGCAGGTTTGGTTTGGTTTCATTCTCTAGTCTGTATTCTTTTTTTGTCTTTGCTGTCAGTTATTTCCGTTGAGCAGGGGTTTCCATGCAGATGTTTATCAGAGGCTCCCCCATGTCTTTTTTATGACCCTCTACCACTGAACTATTGTTACACTGTGCTGCTCTGTGTGTCTCTGTGGCAGCCAGCCTTTTGCTTTAACAGCTTCCAAAATCACCAGTGAAAATAATAATTTGTAAAATGGCCTTTATTGGCCAGAGGGTTGGGAGACTGTTTTACACAGCCGCACTTCTCACTTATTAACACCAGTCCGCTTGGCTCTGCCCGGGTACAACTGGGGCCACTCACAACTGGCTTTTCATCAACGGGAATACTTGGCACCGAGGCCAGTGAGGTTTATTTTTGCCAGGGTGAAGCGGAGCACTTTACAAGCAGGAGTCCATCCCACATTTGCTGGCGCTGAACTGCTTTCACTCGCTCTGTGAGAGCTGCCTCAATTTAGGCAGAGGGATTGAAATTAAGTCACTACACATCTGCAGACATATTAAACTACCAGTTCCTAAGACAATAAAGTGACTGCTTTTTTTTTTTTTGTCTACTGTGTAATAAACACTGAGTCAATGTGGACAGAGTTATTCCCTTCATGCGCATTTGAGATTAAACAGGCAATAACAATTTCAGTATCTGTGCCCCTGGGGCAGAAGATAATCAGTATATAATAAGAGCTCCCAAGAGGAATTAATGTGTGTGAATATGAGTCAGTTTGTATGTTGGCATTAGAGGAGGGAATTAGACATAAAAGTCAGAAAGAACTAATGAAGATTTCTTCTAAATTGATAACTGCTTTATGATGGCAATTGCAGCGTGAGAGTATTTGTTTCAATGCCATATACACCCATAAACACAGCACATGTAACATAATATATATCGACACATGAGTACAAGGGCTGCAACTAACTATTATTTTCATTGTTGACTAATCTGCCAATTAATTTCTCAAATTTCCCAAAGCCAAAGGAGACATAATCACTTGGTTGTTGTTGTTTTTTCTAAACAAACAGTCCTAAACCCAGAATATGTCTTTTTATAATGGAATTTAATACAGAAAAGCAACAAATCCTCAAAACTGGAAGCTGGAGCTGGAACTTTTAATGTCCTGTTGTTTAAGCTCTAGTTCATAGCCTACATTGTACGATATTGTGCTGCATAGTATATTTGCTGCAGTGTGTGTTTAGTAAAGTTAGCTGCCTTCCATTGAGGTAAATTAAAAAATAAGTGTTATAATCAGTCTGATAGAGGGCAAAAGAACTAATCTGTTACATGACTTCCCGTCGGAAATTTTCCATTCTTCTACATATTGTCTGCCGGGGTAATGAATAACTCGGAGGAAAGACATGCTTATAAAACCCCACAATTAGAATTATGGCCCGACCCAAGACCTACTATGGCTACTCGGCTCCTCCAGCATTGGATTTATATAGGTCAGCATTTTATTACTGTAAGAAAAAAAAAAAAAAGACATGAGCACAGAAAAGTCTGACCTTTTTTAAAAATCCCATCAGAGTGAGTTTAATACTCTCTGCTTGATGCTGCTGCAGTTAAAACTTTACAAGGAGTTAATTTTTTTGGTAAACAAGGCTATGAGGTGATCTTAAACATCTCTAACAGAGTCTGCACTGCTTAGATTTCTCTTCAATAACCCTGAATCTGGATCTGGATAAATGTTTGGCCGTGCAGACAGAGGTCCGAGTTTTATTGCTTCCTGTTCCGTGATTTGTCATGCTTGAGCAAATTTGGATGGATTTGTTTCAAAACTTGGTTTGGCAGGACTCTACAAAACCCCACCTCGTCATCGCTGCATGCGTTTGTTTTTTTTTTTTTTTCTCCTTAACTTGGAGCTGGGTTAAGGCCACGTGTACCAGACACCTTCAGGAATTTTGTTACAAAATAGCTGCATAATTACAAACCAAAATAAGAGAGCTCTGGTTTAACAGTAGGCCTGTAGGTTTTCATTAGAGCCGTGACTTTTCGCTGCAGACGGTGTGAAATGCAAGTGTCAACAGTGAATGAGGCTGTTGTAGTTGTTCATTAGCAGCAGCCTTTTCTGTTCTGTAACCAGCAGTCCTGTTAGATGAACTCTGTCACCTCACAATGTTCCAAAATGTTTATTTATGCTGTTTTCTGTGTCTTATTACATGGATATGGAAGTGACTGTGCAACATTTTTTACAGTGTTTAGGTTTTGTTATGTGATTTTAAGTTTTTTTCTCTTCTCAAAGTGGCAGAAGCCTGATGTCACAAAGATTTTTCCTTTACTTTTATTACTTAAATCATTTAAACATTTACCTTTGCTGCTATTTAAGTTAACAATCTGTGTTTAGTCAACTATTTCTGTGTTTCATAGAGTTTAACTACCTATTTTAATAAGTTATCCTAGCTATTTATTCCTTACATTGACCTATTTCAATGACTTATCCGTTTCATTTGCTTACAATTTCAGTCATTTATCTGTTTTTTTAGCGAAATAAACTCTTTTTTTATTCATTTCTTTTACCTTTTTCAGTCATTCAGTCAATTTTAGCCAACAAAAAGTAGCTGTATTCTTACAAAGATCTCACAAGATCTAAATGTCAATGTACATTACTTTCTTTTAAGTTTTTACTAGTTGAAAATTATTACAATATCTCATGAATTCCTTCACCAGCAGATTTAAGCCACATCTCAAAAACCATTTAACTCAATTTTTAATGTAGTCCTTGTTAAATAAAGAGCAATAGTTCTCACAGAAGTTCCCCCCACGTTCAAGAATAATGCGCATTATAACTAAAACATCTCTAACAAATTAATTTTAACAGACTTCAACCTAATTGTGAATCAAATCGAATCAGGAGCTTGTAAAAGGGAAATAAAACAATTCAGGAAATCAATGGTATCAATCAGTATTACTACTTCACAACCATATTCCATCTTCCTCCCGACAAACACAGATGTACTCTTTGAAGTACAAGTATCTCGAGTTGGGAATCACTCTTTCACTACTTTGAGATAACTGTATAATATATATCTACAGTGGTGATAGATTTTGCAATTAGACATCAAAAGGCACATGAAAGCTTTTTGATTGTGCTTTCAAGCCTCATTAATGTTTCAATATGTCCAGTTACTGGCGGTCGATTCGTAGCTGTTGTTGCGCACGAGTCTTGTACTCATTCACAGCAAGCTGCTTCCTCAGTTGGCGATCGCCACAGATTCTGGTCACATGTCTGGTTTTTTCACAGCAGCCGAGTCACAACCCCGTCTGACTGAGGCAGCAGGAGTGGATGTGTCTGTGATGCACTCCTCCGGCTGAAGAATTAGACTTTGGTTTATGTTATGACTATGAGGTGAAAGTTTGTTTCAGAGTTCAATAGGACGTCTTTGAAGTGTTTCTGACATCAGCCAATGAGAATCACACATTTCTGAAGCTGAAAGCAACAGATTTTCCTCCCGCGAGTTTGTTTTTTTTTTATTCAGTGGTTTTGAGATAAAGTTAAATTAGCCTCTTGCTTTTGTTAGAATAATGCATTTGTTAAAGGAATCACACACACACAGTGTTTTCCCAGTTTGGCAGTAGCTGTTTGAATATAAATCAAATCAAATAATTAACATTGATGGTGGCGGTAATTGTCTGCCATTATACTAAAATTACAGGTGGGTCCGCTGTGTTTTAATAACATTAACCCTGAGTAAGTTACCTGTAGCAGTTGATTAAATGTTACTTGTGATAAATCTCCTTTTGTTGAGGATTATTGCAGAACTATCATTTGAGACGGTGCTTCTTGCATTTTATGACACAGATTAAATGATAATCCAGAGAGATGATTATTTAGAGATTATCATCTTGATTAACAAAAATTTGAGCTTTTAGCAAGTGATACTCAATGTTTTAATGTTTTAAATTTAGCTCAGGATTTGTAGCTTCTGTGGAGTAAAATTTATCAGGTGAACACAGAAACCCCTTAGAGACCAGCTTCACCTGCAAAATCCTGACATAAAGAGGCAAAGTGACCCTTTTTTCATTAAATCCGGAGCAACTCTGCAAGATTAACCTGCTGGTTCATGCTCTCCATGTGGATTTAATCTTTCAAACTTGTCATTTAAAAAACTCATGCTATGCAGCCGAGCTGAAACCCAAATGTGAGGAATTGATGCTTTTCCTTATCGTGTAGGACAGTAACTGAATATCTTTAGGGCCTCTGCTATTGGTTAAATAAAACAAGCAAAACTGGCATTTGAAAAAATCATTTTCTGACATTTTTGGACAAATCAATTAATCCAGAAAACACGCTGCAGACTAATCCAATATGAGAACCATTATTACTTGCAGTCTGAATTATATGATGCTGTCAAAAAGTGTTTTATAAGTTGACTTTTCAACATTAAAGCTGCTCAAAGGGGGAATAAAATGAGAAAATGTATTAGAGGATTAATTAATTAAAACTCTTATGTTGTGCTGTTTAGTGGCTAACTCTGCATTTTGACACATTATCGATAAAAACACAATATGTAAATGTCAATAGTTCTTATCATACCAGGCATCACATTCGCTCTAATCATTTGAATTCCTGCTTTGAAGAGTTTTTTCAATGCGTTAAGAATTAGATTTATGGTGTGCACTTGACTGTTGGAAAGAAAACTTGTTAAGCTCCAGGGTTTAAACTGGCAAATATTTAAACAAACGATAGAGTAACCTCTCTCCTGATCTGGCAGCCCCGCTTTTAATAAATACAATCAAGCATAATTGAGTCCTCATCCAGGAGGCTGCAGCACAGGGGGACTCTGTTGCTTATTAACACTCCGAAATTAAGCCTTTAAAAACTTCAGGTACTAGTTTGGGAGCAGTGTCGGGCATGTAAACAATCATTAACGCAGCGCCATAAGATCACTGAGTTCCCTTCTCACAGCCTAGATGTTGTTTAATTTGAATGCATCATTAATCCGGGGATTTGCCCGGCGTTTTACCTGATCCAGGGAATGTGTTTCATCTCTACCTGTTAGTGCTGATAGCCAAGTCGAAGGATGGAGAGCTACACTTTGGGAGGTCCAGACTTTCAACTGAATGCCAAGCGCCCTGAGCCTTTGTGTGTGTGTGTCTGTGTGTGTGTGTGTGTGTCTGTGCGAGTGTGTTTTAATTTGTTGAAGCATCAAGGGACTTGCTGATCTGGCATTCCTCATCTGATATGTTTTAACTGTAGCTAATCAACAAAATCTGGCATGCAGAAGACACTGATCTGAGTTGATTTAGTTTCTTGCTGAAATTGAAAACAAAAACTCTCCTTTTACACATGTGTGTGTGTGTGTGTTGAAATCTGGCAGGAGCTGTGTGTTGTGCCTTAACACTCGCTCTGTGCAGAACAGTATTTCTGCAGCAGCGTCTCCATGTATGTGGTGTGGAGGGAAGGCTAATGTTTCCTTTGACATAGCTGGCCTGGGTATCGGGAAACTCGATAGTCAAAGTGTGAGGCAATCACTCTGTGATTAGTGTACACTACCGCCCCGCAGTATTTTTGGCCCGTCAACACTGGACAGAGAAGTTCAAGGAGTTTGCATGCATGAGTTTGCTACACACACATGCACAGCCACTCATACATTTGATATGCATGCATGTTCAAACACACATTTACATCAGCAGAGCATGTCATGTTCATTAGCACAATGTTGGCAGCTATTCTTGGTTTAAAAAATGTTATCACTCAAGCTTTTATAGACCCAGACCACCACCCTGTTCAGAACACATGTTGCACTGGATACCCTGTGTTTGCTCAGCACTGTATAGGGTTATACACAAAGGCAGTAATAGTTCATTTCTCAGCCAGCCAGCCAGCCAGCCTCCCTGTTTGTACAGCTCTGTCTAAACTGTCTCCAGTGAGTGTTCAGTGCTGTGCCCAACAACAACTGTTTGACTTTGTTTAATGCAACATGACACTGAGTGGAGCGCTAAGCTTCCAACAGTCTTGTGTCACTGGAACAACTTCCTGTAATAAAACAATTATTTGTCAAGTCGATTACAGCCTTGTATTTTTTTTTTAAAATTATTATTATTATTTTCACTCTGAATTTGACATGTGGAATCTGTGTATTTTGATGCCATGTCTTTGCTATGACTAAATTTTTTTTTGTTACAAAGGAGTAAAAAAGCGCACTGTCAAAATAATCAAGCCAACGGAGCGTTCATAGAATAGGCTGGATGGAGGCCCAGGGTGACTGATGAGGGTGTCAAGCTGGCCGAGCCCCCGAGAAGAGGCTCCAAATGCTGCTTGTGTTCTCTCAGTCCTGTCCCTGACCCTTGTCCAGGTTGGACGGGCTCCAGCTGGTCCCCGGAGTGAACTCTCCCTACTTTCACATCTGTAGTCCTCCTCTGTGCCAAGGCAGGCAGCGCTGACCCTGCTAGTGTGTTTGTGTAGCAGAGAAAGAGAGAGAGAGAGGGAGAGGGAGGGAAACTATAACCCAATAACATTAGATGAGCTAACATAAAGGGAGAGAAGGCCGGACTGTTAATTACTGTATTCTTCTATGAGCCTATTTGTGTTTGTATCATGTGAAAGTACATTGTTTACAGCCCAGTGCCTCTAGTTGTTTTTCCTGTGTATATAAATATATATATGTGTGTGTGTTTGTGTGTGTGAGAGAGAGGCAGGAGTGTGTTGGCAGACCTTTATCTGACACAGAGACCAAAGGCGACCCCTGGGCTCCTCTAACCTCTGCCTGTCGTCGTCCTTCCCCATGTTTTTTCAGCAGAGTGTCACCTAAGCATGTGCACTCTGCTACTGTAAAACCAGAGTCTGCAGAAGCCGCTTTGCATAAACCCAGAGCGCTTTGACACCTGAAAGTCTGGACCAAGACTTTGTGTTTTTGTTACATTGTGTGCATTTCGTCCGGTAGGTTTCGGTTTTGCACTGCAATTATGCAAATGGACTAACAGACTTTACATGACAAACATACATCATATTGTCATCACGTACGTGGGTTGCGTGTCTCTATAACTTAGACTGATTGGTTTTTTGGCAGGCGGGCGTTTGACATCAGCATGTTGAAAATGCCTTAATTTGTATTAAGGGTAGCTTGTTTTAACTTCCTGTCACTGGTATGAAGGTCCGGAGGTCCGAACTTTTGCTTTCACACCGGATACGAACAGAACCGTGGTTCAGTTTGATCCGGACTGCGACCACCTCTTTTGTTCGGACCAAGGTTCAGCTGTTTGGTCCGGACCATGGACCGGGGGAGGTTTTACATCTGCTATTTTGGTTCGTTTCAAACCGAAAAAAACGAAACTCCGTACCAAACAGTTATTATGAAAGCGCCTTAAAGAACCAGCAGGATTAAGCAAAGGACCATATAGGCTGTTTTTAATGGCTGACCGCTAATAAATACAGATTTTTTATTCTTCACATTCCTGTTATTTGTTTCCTTAAGCTAACTATAAGATTTTAAAATGACTCTAAATCTTTCAAGCAACCTTTTGTTTCCTTTAATTTTTTTTTCCAGCATGTTATTTAATAAT
>JAPZDZ010000014.1:373525-403618 GCA_029783805.1 Acanthurus tennentii | reverse complement strand
CATATATATAATATTTTGGTTATCTATTTATTTATTTACAGGAAACAATGCTGCATATAATGCGGCGTTACTGCAATTTAATATCATCGCTGTCAGCCTGCAGCTGTTTCAGAGCTGTATTAGGTTACTGCTAATGCAAACTGAACATGTACCGCTGCTGCTTCTTCACGTTTGAAGATTTCACCCCAAACACGGGGCGTCTTTTATCACGAAGAGGTCGCGGCCCGTGGATACGGAGTCCCACTGTTGCCACGGTAACCACGGTTGTGTTGCCAATCGTCCATTAGAGGAATTTCAAGGATTACAACCTTTTTTTTTTTTTATATGATTAATCCAATACAGTACATCCAAAATAATACAAAACAAATGCAGAAAATGAGAGATTTGGCTGACCATTTTCAAAAAAAAGGCCAGTTATGATGACGGTAAATGTTGTATGGGCCTGCTCGTTAAAAAACACTCATATTGTTTTTAGTACAAAGAAAGCTTTGTTTAAATTTTTTTAAACCTCTGCATCCACCCTGAAACAATTGAAGTAAATGGACCAGTAATGATGCTCAAAATGTTGCGAAATGGCATTAAAAATGTCAAAATTTCTGATAAATGTCCCTGTTAACTTTAAAATCTCTCCCTCTCTCTGTAATTTCTGAGAAAGCCTCTTTAAAATTCAATAACAGACCTGAAAGGTGTCATATTACAGTAAAATGCATTTAAAAATTATTCACAGCTCTGCTGCAGCTACTTCACTCACCACAAATGCTCTAATATAGATTATAATAATATGTAAAAAATCACAATATTCACCAGTTTCTCCATATTAATATTAGTAATTGCCCTCAATCGTAATAATCATAACGGCCTGTTTTTGTCGGGGCATCCAACGGTTGTGCCGACTGATTTTATTATTAGAAATAGAAATGAGCGCCAGTGTATTTTCAGCGAGTGAATAATTGATTATTGAACTGTCTCTGTTGGAGCGCAGGGCTCTCATTATGCACACTGTTGAACACATTCAGCACATGTGCCTGCCTTGCATAGGGTACACACACACACACACAGATAAAAACACACTAACCATCATAAAAAAGCCCACCCGGAGAATGTAAAGTCGTTAGTTTGAGCGCAGCACTGTGTGTTTTCTCGTTCCGGTTATTGCAGTGTCGTACTGTAGATCAGGCCGGTTGTGTGGGTGTGTGTCGTACATGTGTTCCAGTGTGTAGGTACGGTTCCTGTGGCACTGCATTTCATAGAGCTTCCAGTGAATCTGAGTCAGATGGCTTCTTTACTGTAGATTAGAGGAAGGAAGGAAATTAGTGAGAATGGAGGAGAGTGCGAGAGCGAGAGCAGAAAATGGGTCAGACATCTGAGAGCCAGGCATTCCTTTTTCTGCGATGGGTGTCAAGACATTATCCAATTGCACCTCTTTTTCTTCTTCTTCTTCTTCTTCTCTCTCTCTCTCTCTCTGTCATGCGTGTTTTTTTTTGTTTCTCTCCTCTGTTTCACGCCAAGGAAAGTGCAAAGAGGGGAGAGTTATTATGCTTGGCATGTCTGCAGAGGACAGGCTTTAATTTGGACACGGCCCATCTGATCAATCTCCACATTGGCTCAGTTACAACACTCTGTGTGTGTGTGTGTGTGTGTGTTTGTGAGCGAGAGTGTGTGTCTGAGACCACAAGTAACAGCTAAGCTTTTAAAGTATGCAAACCAGCAGATTGCCCTGAAAGTAAAGAACAGTAGATTAATCCCGTGTGGAATTGACTTGTTCTATACACAGAGCCGTGGAGGAACAATGAATTGGATTAGAGCTGAAATGAACATTAATGGAATACATGCTGCTCTCATCTGTAGCAAATTCAAAATAAAGGAAATTAAGTTTATACTGTGTAGGGCAGTTCGGATGGGAGCATCAGCTGAATGCCTGCGTTGGAAATGTGGAGTCCTGTAGGTGGCACATCTGACATGAGTGATATTAATGTGTCACAACAGATTGTAAGCTGATTTGGAAAGGAGCTCTATCACACACAGATGAACACACATTTACTCTGACTTGCACTTAAGTAACTCAGGGTGATTTGCATAATATGCAAGCAGATGGATGTGATTCAGCGGGCGGCTTGGCAAAGCGTCGCTGAGCCTGCCACATTTCCTGTTTGAGGCCTTTCTCTGGCATGGAGAGCACTTAGCCCACTCCTATTAGAAAGTCCTAGTTGTAGTTGTATGTCAGCAGCTCTCGGAAACACACTGCAGGCTGGATCCCTGCAGAAATCATTCAGCAATGAAGCCACCACGGAGAGGACATGGTGAAAGTAAAAGCAATGCAGTTTATTCGCACTTTTGCTTTAAAGAGATTAGGGACAATAGTTTTCTCAATTAATCGTTTGTGAAAAATGGCTGGGAGTTTCCCATAGCCCAGGGTCATCCTCTCAGATTTCTTGTTTTGTCTGAAACACAGTCCAACACCCAAAGATATTCAATTTGAGACGATAGAAAACCTCACACTGAAGTAGCTGAAACTCGCATGCTTTTTGTTGATCATTTAATAGATGATGTGGCCCTGAAGGGTAAAGAAAGCAGGTAAAAACACATTGAAAAGTGGGAATTTGTGCCGTAATATAACATAAAGTTTGATTTAAAATGGAAAGAGCTTGACATTGTTTATAATATTTAGCTTTTGACAAACAGCTCCGTCCCAAATGTCAGATTTGTCTGAGAAGATTAACAATGGCTGCAGTATAGTTTTGGGAGATACTGTCATCTTACAAGAATATAAATATATATTTATATTTTTTCCTTAGGATTAAGTATCACAGTCTGCCATGGAAATGTTGGTCTGCTGGACAGGCATAACAATGTGCCAGAAGTACTTTATCAAACCTACGGTGAAAGAAAGGGACAACACTTAATTAAGTACAAAACAGCTTTTTTATTCTACACTTAATTAAATAAGGGGGCAGCATGTTTGATTATTCATTTCATCAACAGTCCTGCAGAGTATTTGCTTTCTTTTACTACGAAGAGGATGATAGATAAGCAGAGTTTTACATATAAATGCCACATTGACTTTTTATAAAATCAGTGAAAATATTCTATACAGTTATTTAACAGTGTAAACAATGAGTCATCCACTTTTTATACAGTTTTAGTTATTTTTAAAAAGCAACAGATAGCGATCTTGTTGTCTTTCTCTGAGCATCTTTAAGAGACTCGGCATGGCTTCTTGCTCCTCATCCTTAAAGTCTCTGCAGTTGTAAAAATGAAACATATGGTTCCTTCCAGAAGAGCATAAATCTTACCTTTAGTGTGGTCTGTCCCGGAACGAAGCCGGTAATGCTGCAGTCACAAAACACACTCTTAGATCCTACAATGGGTTGGAGAGATTCCTCTGTGGCTGTTGAATTTTTTTTTTTAAACCATTTTTTAAGGCTCACAATTTTTTAACAAGACACTTTGTAAATTGTTTACTGCTTGACAGATGACTGCACCATGTCAACATCTGCAGTAAAAGTCTGTTGATGCTTTCTGCTCGTTTGCACCTTCAAAAATAGACATTATCAGTAATGTGTGTGCTGGCAGATGGTAGAAACTTGTTAGCTTAGCTACATTGAGGCTACAAACAGCCCATTATATAAAGCTGTTAACATTTTTCAAAATTCACTCAATTGCTTGTCTTTCTGAGATTGAGATGAAGAGATTAACAGTAATCTCTTTTATGTACATTAAATACGGCACTCGAGGCTAATTGTTAGCCTAGCTTAACGTAAAGACCACAGAGAAGGAAGCCTGACTCCGTCTAGGTTTCAGAATTTGCATAAATACCAAAAACCTCTGCATCTTTGTAATTAAAACCATGCATTCCACTGGTTTCTACCATTGCACAAACAGAAATAATCACACCATGTTACTCCTCCTAAACCCAAACATGGTTGTTTTTATGTTTCTGTTTTGTATTTTGTAGTGTTTGTGTTTGTCTGACCAGGGCTGCAGATGCATGTGGCCTGTAGCAACGTCTGGTACACAGAACGTCCTCCCTTTGTTTGACTTCCTGCACATGGTCTCTGACAAACACTCGAACCGGTGAAAGCATTAATTGTAAGTTTTATTTTTTCTCTTTAAACACAGAAAGGCTAGCTGTTTCTGTTTGCCTGCAGTCTTTACGCTGAGCTAAAATAACAATGGTCTAACTGTAGCTGTACACACAAATATGAGATTAATGTGAATGTTATGATCCCTGTCTTTGGAAAAAAAAGACAATATTGTTCTAAAAAATGTTGCCACATTTCTTTCGAAAGAGTGTTTTATTAGCACTAGCTAGAACGTGTGTAGCATCCATCAGGCTTCACACCATCGGGTGTATCGCTAACAATGTGTTTTACTGCCTTGAAGCGAAATTGAACTGATGAGACAGACACATTGTACCTCTCTTAAGAGAAAGCTATCATGTATTTCTAATATTTCAGACCATTTCTTAAAGTGCCTCAGTGTGTAACATAATATGCAATAAAAACAGCAGGGTTCTTGGATGAAATGGGGTCATGTTTTTTCCCTTCACATATTCAGAACGTGTCCAGTAGAGTTTTTCCAATAGTGATATGAGTAAAAGAAATGCCTCTAATGCTGCTGAAATGCTGGATGGAGTATCGGCGAGGACGCGAGTCTGTGCACCGATCTGATACCATGTAATTTATTTAGATATATGTGTGTACTCACTGAGAGCGGATCAGTACTCCCTATCAGCAGATACACAAAGTTCCAGTATTTGAGTATCGGAAAGTTTCTGGTGGTCGGTGGTCACAGTCTAAATGGGCTTCAGGGAACAACTAATATTTAATGCTTTTTAAAGCCTGCTAAAGGGCCCATTCCCTAATCTGTCATGGCCATCTGCTGAACCTTGAAATCAAGCATCAACCTATTGGTGTGGCTGTTTGTTGTGGTGCTCTAAAGCATGGTCACAAGACTGCAGCTCATGTTCAGGCATGCTATGTTGTGGACAAATTAAATTTGTGTATTTCAGGCTATTACAGCATAAAGTTAAGGAGGAACAACATATTAATGGTTTTCAGTTTCTACAATCTGAGTCTTTTTTCCTGATTTTTTTTCTGGTGTCAGTGGTGGAAGAAAGTAGTATTAATGTGTTATTTTAGTATCAATGAGGAAATGTTCTTTCACATTTGATCTCTGTTCCTCCTATCTTGTGCATCTAATATTTTAATTCAGGAACATTTTGTCTGGACTTTTGTCAGAGATGTGAAGATTTAAACTCTGTTGCTGAACAGGGCTGAATCATTACTGTACATTTTGTACTCGCAGTGTTTTGCAGCACTGGCCGGTGTTTCTCTCCGTCTGGTTAAAAACAAGAGCTTGTGCTGTAGATGGGCTTGAGTGCTGTCAGGTTTAACCCCGTCTCTAAGCAGCTGGCCCTCTTATCTGTCCCGCCTGTGCCGATGCATATTTATCCCTCCCCGAGTGGCTGAGAGCTGGCTTAGCATATGGATAAGCTGGAGAATCAGATGCATGACCACACTGAACCGCCACAGCCGCTAATGTAGACAGACGAGTGGTGTTGCTTTGAGAGACAGTCACCTGAGAATCACCTTAGGTCCGACTTGTGAAACGTCGACTATGGAGCTGTCGCACTGTGTCTCGGTCTTGAAGTAAAAATGATCAAATGAACTCCATCCTTTGATAAATAATAGAGATCCCACTGGTGGAGGGATTCAGACTGAAAATCGTTGTGGAAGTGAGTGTCAAAACCCCTTGACCTCGCCAGTACATCCCCTGCTTTAAAAATTAAAGACCCTTAACCCTTAAAAACCCCTTCATAAACAAAGAAATCCTGCACAAAATTTTATCTATTTGCCAATTTTGAGCCAAATCCTTCAGTCAGTTTCTTAACCTTGCTTTATAATTCCAGAGTAAATCAGGGAATTTTTGTATTTTCAATGCGAAAAGTTGTATTCAGGTGTTTTAGCGCTGCAATGTGAAGGTTGAAGCAAATCCACCTTTTCCCTCAGCGAGTTACAGCTCAGTCCAGGTTTTTTTTTTTTTTTTTCTGACTGTTTTTCTAGTAAACAGTGCAACATGACAGAATCTAAACTTCGGTGCTGTCTTTTTATTTTGGCCATTATCGGCTCAGGTAGAGTTGAAGGTGGTCCAGATGGTGTAGTGGGATGTTTGGCCTTGCTGCTGCTGCAAAACTGAAGGTAGAAAGACATTAATTTGCATCTGCAGATGGGCCAACACTCCCACACCGACACACAGACCTGCAATGATCCGGCCTGATTTCACCATCGTGTCAGTGCGAGGTGGGAGTGGCCTTGTGTGTCAGACAGGTGCGGATGTAGTGGTTCTAGTTGGCTGACTCAGATAATGATATAACCCCGGAGACTAAAATTAAGGAGATTATTTTTAGATAATTTTAAGGCTTGTCTTTACGTGTCAGAAGCATGCGTCATTAGTGTTGACATTTTATTACCTGCATTTGGGCCGGATGATCCGTGTATCTAGACAATCTTAGATCAGATAAATAAAACTTTACAGGTACATTTATGATTTAACTATACCTTGAAAGTGACTGAAGTGAAGTTTTCTATGTATTTAATTAGAATTTCTCAGGGTTTCCCTTATGTTTATCTATTTATTTATCAGCATTGGCCATTTGCAGATTGATTTTCTGTCTCTGAAACTGTGCATTTTGTCACTTTTGCTTCGTCCCCCTAGCAAACATGACTTTGTGCTGAAGGAATTTGTGTTTTAATAAGTTAGCTGATGTCAGCTTAGCTCACCTTGTGAACCAACACCCTGCCCTCTGCATGCACGAATGGGTTTGATGTGACACTTTGACTATTTTATTGTACAATTTGGCTTTTTGAGGACTACTTTGTGTAATCTGAAGATTACAGGCAGTGTTGTACAGAGAAGCATGAATGTTTTAGAGTCTGGAAAAGTCCAGGGTGACTTTAAGCACAGTGAATTATTTTGAAGAATACATTTTTGTGTGCTTTATCAATGTTTTTCCTCATGAAACATAAAGAATCTGATAGGTCATTGATTTAGCTAAAGTCGTTTAAGGTGTGGCCCTAATCCTATTATTTTGTTGATACTTATGTCATAATGTTTATATACGTGTAACTGACTGAGTGATGATATGTATGTGAGAGCAGTAACAGATGTGAGATCTGCCAATCACTTTATTTGATCAATACAAAGAGGCAGATTTTGTTCCTGTTCATTTAAGATGATTAAACCTGATGTACAGTTTACATTTGCTTCAGTCGCCTCACGTCAAGGTCAGAGTTTTGCTCGCAGCCTTTAAAAAAAAAAAAGCTAAAGGTTTCTGCACAGATATGCCAAGTATTCATACTCTTTCTCAGCAACAGTCTACTTGACATTCGCTGCAGCTTCACACGTTCACAACTGCATTTCTCATATTCATCTGGATGGTATTGAGGCGTGACTGCTAATTATTCTCTTTTGCTGCCAGAACTGTGACATCTTGAGTTGAAGTGTGAGTGATAGCCAAGCTGTCTGGTTAATATTACTGAGGTTTTTTTTCTCTCTCTCTGTAGTACTATACGGGTTTAAATAAAAGGCCTTGCTGCATGAAGATGCAAAGGAGATGATTAAGAGGGTACCTGTATCAAGCAAATACCTTTTCATGAATGCATTCCTGAACAGATAGCGTACTTCTGGCCTCTTGAAAGTCGAGCAAAGTCCATACTATCAACTCCTCTTGATTCCTCTGGCCAGCCTAAGCCTTAAGTTAGACACTTCATTTGGCTAAAGGATTAGACCACTAAGCCTTTTAGTGGTAAGCTGGTCACATGAAAATCTAACATTGCTTTGCATAGACAAGAAAACCTTGCAACTCCTTCGGGGATTTTCCTCTCTTGAACTCTGAGACTCCTCCCATGTCATCCCTGACTTGGCAGTACATGCATGCATCAGTGGCCATGTGGATTTCCTTTTGCAGAGCTGGGGCTATCTGTAGGATTTGGCTAGCTCCTGTCTCTCAGGATCCATCTGTAAGTCTTTTTCGCTCTCTGGAGTGTTTGGCCTGCTGGATGTGTTTCTTTTGTTGGCAGAGATATGAAGGAATCACAGATTGTCTCTTCTGATTACAGAGTTCCATGAGACCTGCGTTGGAATAAAGGCTGGGATCAAATTTAAAGAAACAACACTGAAACAAAAAGACAACTGACCACCAAGGTAAGACATGTTTGTTTTTTTTGTTTTTTTTTATGGCTTTGTGCACACTTCTGGAGGCTGACAGATATGCTGTTAAGTTACCCATCATTCCTGTTTTTGGACTCACTTGATTAACTGTGAACTTTCATCAGTGGAGTTTGTAAGTGTACAGTTACAGCGATACCTCGATAGTGTCACAAAGTCAAAAAGACTGGTAGGGAGGTGGGATTGGTTTTATTTTTCCAGACTGGAGCACAGTATCTCCTTTCCACAGGTGCAGATATCAGATTTTGTTCTGTGGGGATCCTGTGTGTTACAGTACATCTGAGCTATACAGCATGTGTTCAGCTCCCTGACATGTTTGTCAGCTTCCCACACTTTGCGCCTGTCAAGACTGCCTGCTATATGAAAAAAATGATTAAAAATGCTACAGGGAATAGTGCAACACAAGGAGTAGGAGCCTCTCCTCCCTACTCTAAAGCATTTTTTCTTTCCTTTTGTCGTCGTTATCATCTACAAGTGAACATGTGGTGCCTCATTGACAAGTCAAGTTTATTCATGTCGCATGTTTCATATGTGCAAATGGTCACAACTTTGCTTCACAGCAGTGTTAAAGCTTAGCTCGTGCACTCGAGGTAGCACTGTGCTGTATGTCAGCAGATGTGCATGAGGATGCAGCTGTTGTTGGCAGGTTTGGTGGCAGCTTCTTAAAGCTGAAGGCAGTATTGAATCCATTGTAGTTTTAAAAGGCTGCGCGTCAAACAACATCATCTGTGATCTGAAATCATCTTTTGCGGCTGAAAAGGTAGACGCTGTTTTTTGAGGCAGCTGGATAAATTTCAGCAGGTGATCAGTGTATGAAAGGTTGATTAAACATGAATCTGATGCATTGACATAACAGCTGTGGAATAATGACTTCTGCATACTTTATTTGAGGCTGCAGTTAAGAGACTTCATTTGATAAATGATTGATATGATTTGGGTGAAAGTTTAACTTGAAGATTTATACAAAAGAAAAATTAATGTGCAGCAATCAGCAAGATTATTTTACCAGAGAAAACTTGTCAAACTGTAAAAACACAGTGTGACTTTTGGCCTCTGGTGTGTTTAACTTGTCAAATACCAACGTGTTTCTTTGGTTTGCACACATGCGAATGTACTGGGCTGTTGTTTGTTTGCTGATGTGTGTGTGTGTGGCTTCCGGAGGAAGTTTTTTTTGTGTCAAACCTGCCGCTGTGGCCTACTACTACCCATAAAACCTTTCTCTCTGATCCGTCTGAGCTGTTTACATGTATCTTAGCAGAAATATATTTAATGGTTTTTACAACCACATTTTGGTTGTTTCCCATTTTAATTTTGTTTTTCAAATATCAATAATAAAGTCAATATTTTTGACTGACTGGAGCATTAAAAATAAGCTCGCCCTCTTGCAAAGACGTTCGCACATGAATCATAACAGAGTGATGAGAGGTGAGCACGGACGCCGCTGTGACACACATCCCGCCCTCTCGCTTCTCAGGTGGCAGACACAATGAGTGGAGCCACTCCCTGCACAGCTGTCATGTCCGTCAGGGGAATCACTCTGTCGCTTTGGCCCACACACACTCACACACACACACAAACACACACACTCACATACACAAACCAGTACACCGCCCCCACCTCCCTTATACACACCTGGGCACACATTCACAGCCGCAAACACAAACACGCACACGCATAATCAAATAGGCAAATATGTACAAACATCCGCATGCACACAGACAGACAGACAAATACAAACACGTCGAGTCTCACTTGCATTTGAATTCATACACAGATAATCTCTGATCTCTGCTAACATTTATCTCCAACGACGGAGCACCGGGGATCCGTAAAGCAGGATGGGCAAACTGTGAGTGGGCTCGAAGCCAGCGGTTGCAATCCTTTTATTCTCTGACAGTTTGACTCACCACCTGGCTGGGTAATCTCAGCCCACGCTCCTGACCAGCTCCTCTACTAAAAACCTCAATTTCAATTTAAGTGAATTGAATTTCTCAGATGGCCGTTCAGACCGGGGCCTGGCACTCACCGGAAGAAAGTAGAGCTTTATGGCTGTTAAGGCTGTGCAGCGAGGAGACACGGTGACATTTAAAATGAAACTATTACGGTCAGAGAGATGAGCATGCAAGCTGTTGCTGTATTAATGCCGTCTCCTTTTTCTATTTGTGACATTTGAGTAAGCATTTTTTCCTGCTAATCAATAAACAAATGCAATAACCTGCATCAAGGTTCTTGGATGTCTAGACAGACGAGCGTGCTGAATATTGTTTTAGTCTGCAAAGGACCCAGAGGTTAATTAGCATGCTGCTAAATGACATTTCCAGGAACTGAGGAGACAATAACCAAATAATGCTGCTTGCTAATACATGGTTGAATTAGTTTGTCTTTGTGCACCTTTTTAATGCTGTAATGTGAGGCTTCACCTGCATCAAAGCAAGGGGGTCAGGTGGGTGGGGGCTTGCCTTGGTTGCATTGCAGCAACAAAGGCGAGGGAGCTGCAATGTATTGGACTCTATATTGAAAGAGCCTCTCTCATATGGGTTTATTGCAGCGCAGAATAAACAAGATGCAGCTGTAATGTTAGGTTGCAGCGCGGCACAGATAGAGTCGGTGGTATTTTATGAAACTGTGCGGTTTCTTGGACAGCTTCTTTATTCGCTGAGAGGAAGTGGTTTGTGCCTGTTCTCAGCAAAACACAAAATGTTCCTCTTTTGCAGCTCTCTGTCGATACTCTGTTATTTCATTCATTCCCTCGTGCGATCAACGTGTGTTATAAAGACACGCTTTGTTCGGGGTCAGAGGGAAGGCTCAAGCGGAAAAGTGCAAACCACAGTTGGCAGAGAGTTGAAAGTGTTTGTGGTTTAATGTTTTCTATCATTGTTTCTGGTTGTGATCGCTCACCTCTCAGAGCTGTGTGTGTGTTTTTTTTTATTTAATTAGAGTTGATTGATGCTGCAAGGCGAAAAGTTAAAGCTGGATTAGAGGTTTAAGTCTATAAAGTTTATGAATTTAAGGATTTTAAGGTGTTTTTGCCTTTAGGACCCGTTTGGATTGTCAGTTAATTGCATTATTTTTAAAGCATTATTGTGTAATTTCTTGTTTTTACTGAATGCAATAAACATCCAAAGTGATTTTAGGTCACTGCAACATCTGAGCAGCTTGACTGACATATTTTTTAAACATATTTTGGCTTGAAAAATGACCAAACCACTTAAATGATTATCAGAAAAGTTTTTGATTAAATTTTGGTTGATTGACAAATTAAACGATCCAAGTTCAAGCTGTTGTGTATCTCAGGCGTTTGCCAGAAACCTGATCAGCAGAAAATTGCATCATGCTGCCTCTTGTTGTAGGACTGATACTGCAGTTTACTGGCTGATGATATGTCAATATTAGAGAGCTAAAAAGGTCAGAAAAATATACATATTTAGTGGTATATTTGCTCTTGTGACTGGAGTTGCGGTGGCATATCGGCTTCCTGTGGTAGGTAGAGAACTGAAAACCAATACCAAGGTTTCCCTGATTATCTAAGTCAAAGACAGACCGCCTCGGTGATTCTGGCCGCCGTTTTGGTTAAAAAATGGCAGAAAAGGACGATTTCTAATGCTCTTAACACAACATATAGAAATACGAGCATTTAAATGCCTCTGCTGGACGAATGAGGAACAGCCAGCCTTCACAAAACAAACCAAAAGTCTCTGTTTGTTGTTGGTAAACCGACAGTGCACGACATATCCGACTGGGCGACTAAACGACTTTTCAACAAGATAACGGCTTGAGATTAGTTATTCTCGAGGCAAAAATGTTTTTGTTTGCAATAAAAGCTATGTTTTATTGGGATGAAGTAACGAGTGTAACGTTCTCAGCTTCATTGTAATTTTTCACTTATCAGTACTTAAAAGTGAGCTCACAAACTCTGCACGTCACTCAGGTTTTCCAGCCTTTGCCGCCTTGGTGTCACAAAACCCCGGGGAAAACCCTGTGTACACTCAAGTAAATGTACAAATACTACCATAAAAAATGAGTCAGGTAAATGCAAAATTAAGGAGTGAAGAAACTCCCGTACGACTGCAATCTTAGTTGTGACCATGGGGTCCTGTCATTTCCTTCATATGGGGAAAATATTTAAAGGCGACACTATTTCCAAACACGTCAGTGGCCTGTTTGTACCAGAGGTCTTGTTACTTATCTGACAGCATGACACACCAATTCTGACACATCTTTCATGAACTGAGTTTTGTTGATAATGTCAGCCGTGTCGGCGCCCCCGTCTGGTTCAAAAAACCCTCCACACTGAACCTTAAAGTCGGTTTTTAAAAAGATTGATGCGTTCAACCTTCAAACAGCCTGTCTGATATTCATGCAAGGGTTTCAAAATGCAACAAAAGTAAGAAGTCATGTTTCCTTTCAACTCTGACATTCGTTTTAAATCTCCAGCAGCTCAGAGGACAGGCTGCACAGCTGTACTGCCAGTAGGGGTGGGCATACCGGTTTGATTGTGAAAGATATGATGAAACGCTGCCATAACTGCTCCTCTGCAGAGCTCACTGTCTTCTTTTCTCTCCTGCTGCGAGAGCTTTTTGTTTCTTCACTCGTATGTAAAACTGGGGATTTAAGGCCGTGACACAAGGAGACACACACTGACGTTTTGCTGTCAGAGTGAGGCGTGATGACCGCTGAAACGTTTGCGAGGGAAAAGCTGTTTGCTGCTTGAGTTTCTCGTCTTTTTTGACCCCCAGCTCTGTAACCTGTGATCACAGCTCGGACATGTTACATTCATGTTGCATATCGCGACAGCATATTGAGTTTCTCTGACTTTTCCAGCAGCTCCTGTCACACGGTCAACTGGATATCATGGCGTGAAACAGATATGATTGTATCGAGCGTTATCCTGTTTCAAACTAACAATGAACGACTTCTTTTAGCAAAACCGAACTGGAGACGCTGCTCTAAGTTCATGAGTTTCACCGGGAGCTCCTGTTTTCCGACCAAACATCGACAGCAAGTCTGACAGGAATACAAATATCTAAAGCTTGGAGATTTTAATACATTTACATACTGGAACAGAACGAACATTTCTACAGCCCTCCAAGCTTTGTAGTTGTGTAAATAGGCAAAATGCCGAACGCTCCGCTAATACGTTCCTCTCCGTACTACAGCTTGATTCAAAACAGCAGGATGTTTACATAGACCGACTTCATTGTGAATTAAAGAGACGTTGAACCTGAAGTCAGCACTCACCTGTCTGCTGCAGCGTTCTCAACCTTCAGTGGTCGTGGGGGATTGTGTAACGTTGCAATTTATAATTACAGAGGCATGATGGGACATCTGATATATGTGGAAGTTAATGAAACTGTGATGAGGGGAACATAAATTAAACCGCTGTGTGCTGAACCTCTGGTAATCATATCATCGCAAACTATCACACGGGTGTCTGTTAAGGTAGTCAGTGTATTGAAATGTTTTATCTATGCTGATGCGTCAACGCTCGAGTGGCTGCATCACGATCCGTTTACCGTTTATAGCTTTTGTTGTTGTGTCTGTGGTGTTCTGACTGCAGTAAAAGTCTTTGTTTGTGTGAAATGCAGCAAAAAGGGACGTTTTTAAGTTAATAAATATGCATGATTTAGGCATTCATCAACAGTTTTGATATGGGATGAGCCACTGATACAAAACTGCAGTATTTAGCCAATTAATCAATTAGTTGACTGACAGAAATAAGTCAATTTTGTTATGTTTTGTTAGTTTGTTTATGCTTGCAAAAGTTAATTGAAAAACTTGTTAGCAGATTATAAAGTAAAAAGATTTGCTGGTTGCAGCTTTTAAAATGTGAAAAATTTCTGCTTTTCGTTTTTACCTCAGTTGAATCTGTATCTTTATGTTTTGGGCTGTTTGAAAGTGATTTTCAGTGCTTTTAAAACACATGACTTCAAATTTAGCCATTTTTCACTTCTTTTTCTGCCTTTTACTGACAAAAGTTACATTAAAAATACATTATGAAATAATTAAAATGTTCTTTTGTAGCAACTTCAAACATAAACAAATGAAAGATTTATTTCAGTTCAAATAAGTGCTGTCACGTTGTCTAATGTCTGTCCAAACAATAAAACAGGTCCTTTGTCATTTCTTTCCATCACAGCCCATATGGGCGTTTTTGTGATCTGACTCCTGAATCAGCAGGAAAACTTTGTTTTCAGTGTTTTTCAAAACTGTCGGAAGAGACTGACAACAGACCTTTATGAAACAATTCACAGATCTTTATTGTTGTTTTGAACAGTGGTGTTTTTATTATTGAAATATGTTTAACAAAGACATGTACAAGCAAATTATAAAGTGCAAACACAGTCTTTCACACAAAGAAACAGTTTGATTTCAGCTTCTGACACGATTTGTCAAACTGAAAAGAGAAGATAAGAAAAATATACATCAATAAGAAAACAGGAAATAACATTCATAGATTTTGATTTCATCTGATGTAACTTGACCTTTTTTCTCTTTGAAACTAAGTTATCATCGTCACAGTTAAAATAAACTTACTGTTGATAATAGTTGTGATCAGCAGCTCAGATACTTTTGTTGTTTTCGACCAAACTTCTTGAATATTAAAGTCACACTTTCTTGTGACTGTAATTAACAACCTGAAGGATTGAAATGTGTTCGTGCTTAAATCACCTAATCAATTACTTTGCCACATTATTTCTGACGTCTCCTCATATGGGATTATTAATCATTAACACGCAGATGAAAACAGTCAATAATTACATTTACTAATAGATGCAAAACAAGCAGGCGTTGAACTCGTGTGCATTGATAATCGCAGGGACCCAAACTGCACCAGTTTGTGCTATAAATGAGTCATTTCTATGGGGCCGGTCATGTGAGCAGGCCTGATGAATTCCTCTTTCTCTTTGCAAGATTTCGATGCTGAAAGCTTAAATCCGGTCACACTTCAGAGAGTCACGCTGATGTCACTGATCTGCTGTTAAGAACAACATCATGACAACAACAAGAGGGGATCTAAAGCTCTTCGCTGCACGTTAATCACAGCTGTGTTTATTCTGAACGTGTGCTAATTCTCATACATGCAACATTTCATCAGTGCATTTCGCAGCCCCCCTCCCACCTCGCGACGCCAGCCCCTCCACCCAGCTAATCTCTCTCATGACGGTGTCAGTTGAGGCTAAGAACAGGTGCAGCACAGAGTGATATGAACACAAGTTCATGCTCAAACCACTCGCACACACACTCGCACACTCGCACACACACTCCCTCATGACACATTATTCTGTATGTGTAATCTACAATCTGCCGCTGCGTCGCCGCCGCCGTTCACGTGGAAACAGAAAACAAGTTCAAAGTCCTGGACCACTCCAAAACCCCTTGTTCTTGTTCAATACTGGCTGTGTTTGCTCTCACTCTCCCTCCGTCAGGGTTCAGCTGTACAGGATTATAGATAAAGATAGCATGTATGGAGCAGACTAAGACCTCACAGTATCTTTTACCTCTGGCTAAGGACAAAAAGCTCAGCGTGTGTTTAATGAGTAACACATCAGTGCAGATAAGTAGGGCTGTACAGTACGTCTTGGTTGGAGGGGAAAGTGGGTCATTTAGTTGCACATGCTCCGAGGGGAGTACATGTAAGAACATGCTGTCTCATATGTTCCTATACTGCGTGTTTATGACTGTATATAGGAGTGTGCACTTATCTGTGTTGAGAAGGATCTGATAGCATGTACCCTGGCAAGCATTAATCTTAACCCAGAGGTGCGGAAGAGGAGTCGGTGTAAATTTCAAAGCTGCCTTCTTCTTAAAAAAAAAGGCCGCCTTTGTGGCGAACAGACACTTCTGTGAGGCCCAAAACAAAAGCTCACAGATCCGCAGTGCATGTTTATTGTCTCCAATTTGCTGGATAAAGTGCTTTGGATACAGAGAACATCTCCGTGACCAGAACTCCTTTTCCTAAAGGGGGCAAAGACGCAGATAAAAAAAAAAAATACCCCACAAAGAACAGAACATTTGAGAAAAGTCTTGAGGGAAAAGAGGGCAGAAATGGCTTGAGAGTGGTGGGCAGCATTAACCAATTTAGAGAAGGACATTCCAGCTCTTTTGTTGTCAGGCCACAAATATTCCAGTCTTCTCTGCTCACTCCTACTCCTTTTGCCACACAAATGAAGTGAACTTTGGAGGACTCCAAAAAAGGCGGAGAAGAGGGAAGAGTATTAAACGCCCCGGGGTTAGGAACATTGGCTGGCTGCATACAGTGGACGCTCTTGTCGTTCCCCACGTGGTCTCCACTGTTAGTTCTGCTGTGACACTTGGTGCAGTCTGGTTTGAGTTTTACGCAGGCATGTTAAAGACTTTCAAGGAGTGGGGGGGGGTAGGTTTCTTTACATAGATACAATTAAAGACAGATGAGAGAAGGAACGAGGGAATTTATCACGTATAAATCGATGCAAAAATAAAACCAACTCCCTATGCATTTACAGGTGAACGCATGCACAAACATGTACGGTATATTTTGGGTGTTTTCTCGTTCCAGCAGGTACGGAGGGGATGGGCGCAGGAATGCATCAGCCTACCTTTTGTACTGTGTCTGGATGAGTTCCAGATCAGTGAACCGTGTTCTGCACCTTCTCATTAGAGACGCAGCTCTATAAGCTTTTCGGCCGATTTCAACATGCCATGACTGGAAGCCACAACATGACGTTTTGCCTCCGCCGCCGTGAGCAGAGGTCTGCAGAGGCCACATCATGCCTATTTTTAGGCTCCTGTTGTCATTTAAGGGGGTTTTGCAAGAAAAGATTTACATGCTTTGATATTAGAAACACGTTGTTTTTGTCTCATACTTTACATTTCTGCAGCTTTTTTTTTCTTTCGGCTCTCGACACTTTAAAGCCCCTTTTTTTAAAAAAAACCTCACCTGTCACTAAGCTGGAGGTGGTGCTGTGTTACACCGTCAGGCTGACTTGTAATGGAAGAAAGGGCAGGACTACTGATGTGTAGCAGTGTTTTCTTTTTGAGGGGAGAGTTTTCACTGGTGTGAACTTTAGTTCCTGTAACTAAAGGAAAGAGAAGAAAACAAAAGGAAAATATGGCCTCTTTTACGGTCTCTTAAGCATCATGTCATAAAGTTTGACTAATTCATACCTCTCTTTTATTTACCTTGATGCTTGGTTGAACATTAACCGTGCGTAGGCTTCGATCTCTGCCAGTATGAGTGATATCATTGATAATAACAAAGCATTGGAACCATATTTTCATACATATTAGTGCCGACTGACTGGAGAGGTTTCGCTCTCTGTGTTCATGTATTTGCTCAGATTTAATGCTTCTTCTCACAAACACAATTGTTACTTAGTGTTGTGTTTTTTTTGTTTGTTAGTTCTTCCCTTATGCTGCCAGCTGAGGTGTTATCTCTATTACATAAATTGTCCACGTGCCGTTTGGCAAAGCACCACATGTGTGGAAACTCGGCCAAGTCTGTCAAGGTTAGTTTAACTGAAATTGTGCCAGTGTGGTTTGACACACCTGTGTGTGTGTGTGTGTGTGTTTATGCGTGCGTGTGTGTGTGTGCGCGATTGGTTGTAAAAAACTTTGTTTGTAAGTCTTTGGCCGTTTGTCAAGTTGATTTATTTCCTGTCCTCGAACGCTTCAATGCTTTTTTTGCGTCGTGGAACTTGATGAATCCAGTTAAATGACTGGATTCGGGTAAATTAAAATCACACGTGTGGCTTCGTTTGACAAAGTGCTTTTTAATTGCTTGTCTTGTTTTACTCTACTTTTTTTGTGGGAATAAAGTCATTATGCTACATCGTTCTACGAAAACTTACAATTTCAGTTACAGTCTTCATTGCATGGATATTTTTAAAAACCAAAAAATTCTGGTGTTGTATTTTCAAATCTTCGTCAAAATGAAGCAAGAAATAAACAAGTTGAGGCACTGAGCTGAGGATGTCAAACCAACAGACACCAGTTTATCTTTAACCTTAAAACCATCAGAAGCTTAAAAATTAGCTCAGTTTTTCAATAGGTTACCTGGCGCTCAAGTTTTGACCTCTATTTGTCAAAAACTAGTATCATTGACGAGGAGAAATGTGACATGACAGTGTTGGATTAATTAGCACTCAAACGCATCCTGACACCTTTGTTTGTCAATATAGTGGAAAAGTTACAGAAAATTTAAGTGTAAACGTGTAAAAAATGCCCTTTTTGCAAAGTTAGCACCAGCACTTTTTCGGTCAGGTGTGCAATTGCACAACAGATAAAAAGATAATATTGCCCTCTATAAGCTAAATGCACTGCTTTTTTTAATTTTGTTTAGTTGAGTTTCTAAACATCTTTTCATTCTGAAAGATGGTGCTGTTTTTAGTGATCCAACACTGTGTTTGTGTGCAGACAAAGGGTTAAGATGCATAGAAGAAGCTAAATTTTGGAAAAAAAAAAAACGTGTATGAGTGGACTTGGCCTTTGCCCTGATCTTGACCTTTGACCTCCATACGTTGCATCAGTCAGGGCAAAGCTGTTGAGTCGCATCAATCACCTCCCTGGTTTTTAATCCTCCTCCGACTTTGACCCCTGCGTGACAGCTCCTCGTCTGCTCGGTTCTTCGAGGCAGATTTGACATTTTCCTGAAACTTCACACGGCTCACTGTTAATTCATGAATTTGAACAAGTTTGTCTTTTAGCCGAGCAGCAGCAGCAGAGCAGAGACTAGTTTTGATGTCATCCAGAGAAAAATCCCACTGCTGCTTTATAGGCAGTGAAGTGAGTGAACTGTGAGTGAACCGCCGTGAAGATGCCTGTTTTAAAATAAAACTCAGTCGTAATATCTCGAATAAAACGTACGAGCCCGCAGAGTCTGTAGCTCCGGAGGTGGAGTGAGTGAGCTTGGCAGTTAATAGTTTGGTGATTTGATGCTTTGCTCCTCCTGTGCATGCGGAGCAAAAAATAAAAAAAAAAGAAAAAGAAAGAAAAGCTGCTTTGTAAAAACCAGCTCGTCTGTTTGAGCTGCAACTCCAGATTATTTCAGAATCTGAAAATCTGCTGATGGTCTTCTGAATTACGATCCTGGTCTATAAAATGTCTGAAAAATGTTTATCATAAGCTCCCAGAAGTCAGAGTGATATTTCCAAATAGCTTGTTTTTATCCCACAAACACTCCAATCTAAAGAAAAAGAAGTAAACGATCATAAAGGGCTAAAAAAAACACGTTCCCATTTTAGAGGCTGTAATCAGTTAAATTTTGGCACTTAGACTTTAATATATTTGCTCATTTATTCTCTAATTAGAATAATTGTTTCAGCTCCATAATGTAGTTTAGTGGCTATAAACTGTAAAAAAAAAATTACACCTAATGACACCATAAAGTCCTGCTGCAGAGCTCTTATATAAAAATCACTGGAATACAGCGATTTAAATGTTTGACGTGCTATATGCAGTCTGTTTGTAAATCTTTTTGCAGCCTGTTTTTCCCTGATCTGTGTATCCTCTTGTCCCAGTTTGTGCCCATGTGCAAATCACTCGCTATATTTGACTCTATATGTGTGTGTACTTGTCTGTTTGTATCCCCCAAATGTGTTTGTGCGTCCTTGCGTGGTGTCTTAAAATGTGTCTCTGTGTGTTTAACTCTGTCTGTGTGGCCCTGTATCTTGTATGTCTGCGTGTGAGAGTGTGTGTGTGTGTGTTTGTGTGCGCCCAAGGCTGTTTGTGAGTCCATTTCTGTATGTGTGGCATTGTGTGTGTGTGTGTGTGTCTGTCTCCTGCTTTCCAGATAATTCCAACACTCCTCGTACGCTCATGCATACAGCAGTGGGAGACGGCTGCAGAGGCATGCTGGGGGATGTGGTCAGAAGAGCCAGTGTTTTATGGAACATACTGTACTAAGCTGTGCCGCTGCAGTGACGCTGCTATAAATAGAAGGTGCTGATAAAGAGGAAGAAAAAAGTGTGTGTGTGTGTGTGTTGGTTTGAGTGGGGGGGTGGGGGGTCAGTGTGAAACAGACTCACCAAGTCGGTTCCTGTTTGAAGAGGTGGATTACTGAAAGTCTAGGTTAAGCTAAAACCAATACGAAGGAACATGAGAGCACATAACCATAAAGAGAATCAAAAGGGGTCAGTGTTGTCAGGTTCGCTTTGCATTTATGTGTTTATGGTCGTTGGTTTCGGACTTGAACTTCAAAACTTGATGTATTTATGATTTTTTATTAGGAAAGTGACATGCAGTCATATATGTAAAGTGAGCCACATCTGTCACAACCATGGAGGTCTGCTGGAGTCTTTTATCCAACAACATAGCTAATATTTATCAACGTGTCCACCAAGAAAACAAAGATACAAAAATAATCTTCATTACTGCAAACTTGGTAGAGATTTTAAACCCTACTTTGACTTTTCTCTTTAAAAAAAAATATATAAACAAACAATCTTTAAGATAACAGGAATAATCAAAAGACAGACAAACATCCGGTAGTTAAACAGAGCTGCAGTGGATGTGGTTTGTTTTTTTTTTGCACTTTGCAGTTCACAGTCTCATCTCTAAAGACACACTTGTTCTTTGTCACAGGCTTCTCGGTTGTATAGTGGCAGTTGTAGTACATCAGGGGATTGCTTTTTTTGTTGTTGTTGTTTTTTTTTTTTTCTCCCCAGTATTATTATATAATGCAGCATCACTGTGCATCAGCTGCCTTTGTTTGAAGCTGCACCTGGATACATAGACGCTGGTGGGTTTGTGACCACAGGTGGCTTTGATTACAGGCTTGTACGATATAGGAGGTTGTGAGTTGAGTCAAGTCAGTCAGATTAATATTCCCCAAATCATAAATTTGTCACACGAGGGGTCTATACAGAATATATTGCACCCCTTAATCTTGGGTTGATTTTAGAAGAATATTGTACATCACGATTGATTTATGAATGATAATCATAAATAGATTGACTGCGGGGAATTGCAAAGGATGATGCAGGTTTTTGATGTTTTTGCAAGCTAAACGGTTCTTAAATGTGGCTCACATAGCAGCTGGGAAGTTGAAGGAGGCAGTTTGGTGAATCTGCAGAAGTTTTCTGGTGTCTGAAAGCAGCCTGAACCCTGTGGTGGATGATTCATGCTAAGGAAGAGGAGTTCTGTAGGCTCTTAAACAAACTGTTTGCCCTCTGATCCAACAGGCTATAATGGGGCTTACATGGATGGATGAAGGCAGAGAACGCTGTTTGCTTATCCTTAAACTGAGGTGAAATGCAAATGGATGGAAGAAGAGCAGAAACAAGCAAACAAACACATACAACTATACTTTTGTTATTATAGCAAGTAAAAGCACTCGAAAATTTAAGACCTTGAGTGCATTCGCATAGAAAACCTGGATTTTTTTTTCTCGAATTTTCCAGTGTTTGTAAGTACTGAACAGATTTAGCACCAAGGTTGCATGATAACAGTTTAGAAAGCATGAATGAAAAGCTTATCTTGAGCATCTTTGAGCGAATATTAACACTAAGACTTGCTTCAGGAAGCGTGAGGCGCCTCACATGTTCGCTCTCTCAGCGGCATGCGTGTCTTTTCCAAATGTGCAGCACGTTCAGGGCTTGCATAGACCAAATCCTGAGCTGACACACAGACCTCCTAAACAGCACAGGAACCCCTTTTTATGACCTTGTTTTTCTGCCTTTTTTTTTGGTCTCTTCTATTTCAGGCTCCCTTTCGCCTGCTGTGCTCTTCCACTCATACTTGACCCTGATATTTGTCTCCACTCCCTTCATTTTACCTTGTGTTTCACCTCCATAAAACTCCTTTAAATACCCTTTGTGCATCTATTCTTACACACAGTGACACACATATACACGTGATCTACTGGATATCAATTTGGCTCCATGCACACACTGCACCCCTAGTGTTCCTCTGTGGGAAATCTCACCATTACGGGGATTTTCTTTTACCATAGCTTGTCTTTGCACATATATTCACCACATTCCTTTTTTTTCCCCCTCTGCTTTTTTTTTTTTTTTTTTTTTTACCCCAGTTCTGGGTTGATTTTTATGGCTGCCCCTTACTGTGTTCCTTCAGGAATTTTTGGCCCACATTCAAAAGTCCTAAATCAACCGCAGGCTGCTGAAGCACCGTGGGCCCCTTCGCCCCTGCGTCTGTCACCCCACATGTTGACCCCGGCCTGTGTTTGTTTATATGGAAAAAGGGGGCTGACAGTTAACCTGTCCAAAGAAGGTTTTTGCTGACTGTTAGATCGGCTTTGCCCTTTGTCTCCTTTTTCCTCCTCCTTCGTCATCTTTTCTCACTTTCACCCAAAGTTTTTCTTCTTTTTGTCAAACCTGATGAATCGTCGAGCGGCGTTTAGCTAACCTTCGTGACCCACATCGCTCTCAGTCTCCTCCGCTGATGGTTGGTTTCGTAGCTTTCTTTGTCTCTCGCTGTGTTTTGTTTCACATGCATCAGTGAGATATGCATGCAAGTTATATCATGACATCATAGTGTAACAATTGAATTAAAGTTACTCCTGGCCCTCTGGATAAACTCATAAAGGAGAAACAAACATAAGACACAACATGTGGAGAGAAAAGGCAGGCCGACATAAATTAGAGTCATCCTATTCTCTAATGAAGTCTAATCAAAGCGCATTCCCAGATACCCCAGATATTTTAAATTATACTCTTGTTTTTTTCGTAAAAGAAAAGTTGTAGAAAGTGTGCCAAAATTGTTCAAAAAGCTTATTTTATGCAAAGTACTTTATCTTTCGTAATCAAGGCCACTTGGAAATTCCAAAACAGCTTTTTAAGGGCTAAACATCTTTTATGTGTTCAAGAGGCAGAACTTAAGTAAAGATTTTTAATATTTGAGGTCATAAAGCCCCTCAGAAAAAAAAAGATTGCACAACATGTTTTGTATTTATGTGAACATGCATCTCGCTCTGGTTTTTGTCTCTTCTCGAGCTTTGCTCCCTTTTTCTCTCAAAAGTTCATCCCCGGTCTGCCTTTTTTTTATTAAAAAAGAAAAAGTGCAGCAGAAAGAAATTTGTTCTACAGATGTCGTCTATCCTTGAGCCTAAAGTGAAGTCAAAAAGGGATTGCTTTCTCTCCCTCCTCTTCCTCTCTTCATCCCAGTCTCCTCATGACTTCCCTGCCTGCCTTCCACCTCTACGTGACCCTCTTGTTCCATTCATTCATCTACTCCATCTCTGGTTTTCCCTCCAATACATCATGTCCGTCTGCTCTATGCATGCTGGTTAACAAACTGCCTTTAATTGATTCACTGCACCGGTGTGGCACAAAGCTGAGATCTGCTAAGCTCCGTCGACGCAGGGGTCCCCCCCCCCACCTACTTCTTCTTCTTCTTCGCTTTCATGTGGGTTCGTATGCACAAGACTTAACATGTTATCGAGCCGCTCAAGACGTCTTTCAAGTGTTCCTGTGTGCATGTGCGAGATGCTCAGATGACAAACCTGCTGCACATTAAGGCCATGATTTAGTGAATTTGGCTACGGCGCCAACTTCAGCCCCTCCCGCCTCGACACCCACACCCGTTCATCGCCCCGTGGTGAGCGCCTTGGGTTGTCCATTGTTTTTCGGTGTGGGTCAGATTCCCAGTTTTGGCGGCTCCTCCAAAGGAGAGGGGAACACATGTGCAGAGCCGATGTGTCGTCTTGCATGTTCACGGCGTGGCCAGCTCCCTCGCAGCATGCCAACTCTTGCTGTCAGACAGGAACTAGAAGCTAATATTTTTCATGCCTTTTGTGTGTGTTATGTCACAGCAGAGTGTGTGCTGGTACCTGTAAACACTTACAGTGCAGCCTAGTGATGACTATTCTTACCCACATTTAAAAATAACTTCAGAGATTAATCCCCAGGCACCCTGATGAAGTCCAAAAAGACAAAAAGCATGAAGCTTGTGATTACCATATTTTCAATGGTGACTCAGTCTCGACTTTTTTTACGGCTGTGCACTAATTTAGCGTTTCACAAAGGCATCAAACATATTTAGGCTGCGGGCGTTTGAAAAGCGTAATATTAGAGAGTGTGTTTCATTGAGGGCTTGAGACATCACAAGTTTCTCTGCAAAAGCACGTCGTTTTGTTGCAGTGAAGTAATCGTGGTTTCTGTTTTCAGCTCGTAAAGCTGTCCTACTGCATCCGTCAATCCACCCTGTTTCCAGTCAGTTAGAACTGAATTGTAACTGTAGTGTTTTGTTTTCTACAAACTACAAAACTGCACATGTGGAAGAGACTTTTCCTAATTACTTAGAAACCACATTTTTTGGCATTAATATTCCATCTGTTCGCCTGCTGACCTCCTGATAGCAGTTTGAACTGTCGCCTGCATCTCCACGACGTTCAGCTCTTCAGATGCGTCTGGTGTCGAGGTCATCGTCTGCTCTTTCACCCAGTTAGAGAAATTGTGCATCATAGCTTTGCATATAGGATTAAGAACAAAGGCATCATCTACATACGCTGCCTGCTAGCCACCTAGCCACATCCATTTAGATAAAAAGGGTGATCATAAAATAGATCCGGCATGGATGAGATCAACGCAGCTGTACAGATTGTTTTAAGCTGACTTACAGAGTCGTGGCTCATAAATCTGCTTATTTCATATCTCATATGTTCGCGGCCGCTTTTCCTTTTGTGTTAAATTAAAACAGGGCTGCTCTCTTCTGATTGCTCAGGGAAAAAGAAAGCAAAAATTAGCTGCTCTCCATAACAGAAACTGGCTAACGTGAACTCTCACTGAATGAGATAAGAAAAAAACAGTGGCATTTTGTTCAGATTTTAGTTCCTTGTCAATCCTGAAAAGAAAAATTCCTCTATGCATCCTTATGAATCAGGTTTCGCCATTTTTTTTATCTGTGAAAACTAGTGACCGTAAAAGGGCTGCAGTCATGCATCAGATTGGCACATCTGTACAGCTTGTTCTGTTCAGCCAAAGCCAGAAAAGTAGAAAGTGATGTATCATGGGAGTTAATATGCTGGTTTGAGATTTATTTCTGTACCTCCAATTGCAACAAATACATTAAAAAAAAAACAGAAAGTGGTTAACATTACACAAAATGTCAGACTGAGTGAGTAAAATGAAACAAAATGGCAGTTTAGCCTTGTCATCAGGCTGCAGAAAGACCCCTCACACTTCAGTGGAACTGTTGCATCAGGCACTCAGAAGTCTTTTAGCGGTTCTGCAAGCGTACATTTCAGCGGTAATGTATGCATGCCAACTACCACAGAACGTCCTCCGGGGCTTTTGTGGTCGTTGACTTCTGTCTCTGAATAACAAGCTTTGTTTCAACATCTTAAATTCTCAGGAAAACAATATAGGCCTGACTTCACCGTCGTGTGCAGCTAGAAACCGTATGATCATTTCTCATCCTCCAGCTAATGCACAGAACATCAGCCGGTTATTCTACCTGCGAGAGACTTCTGAAGAACTGTTGACAGCTTTCAGGCTGTATTTTTTTATTTAATTACAAATTTGATCAAAGATTATACGGCCGCCACATCACCGGATCTCTAATGATGAAAGTCAAGCATACGAGTACATCTTTAAAAGTGTCACTCTGTTGGAGACACCTGATCCAACCAAAACATAGTAACTCATATGTTGAGCCATCAATTATGCATCCTGTTCATGGTATCATGTTTTCCTCAAATGGGGAAGCTCCAAAGAGAGGGTTATTTTTAGTTTTGGCTCTGATGGTGCAATAAATGAACAGCAGTTTCTCTGTAGTTGATTGCTTACAGTGGAGTTGGCTAGCAGCAAAAGTTTAACTTTGTATTAGGACTGTGTGGAGAAAGTTAATTGATTGCAATAATTGATCTTTCTTTCTCCTTTGTATACTTTTTATTGCTCCTCAATAAATAACCTGATTTCTTGACTAATGGGGCTATAAAACATTATGATTAATTAGTAACACTAAACTGTGCTGTTACTGAGGGGGAAAAAAAAATCAAAAGGGACCCTCCACAGCGGATTTCAAAAAACTTTTACAACATTTTCCTGAGCTGACAGGATGACATCACTGATCCAGAGGCTCATGGGACGCTGAGTCTTCTCTGCTGAGGCTCCTGCAGGTTAAAGAATACAGATGTGGAGTCGTGACCGTTGCATCTCTGCAGGAAGTTGTTGATCTGCCGCCGCTGCCGCTGCTCCACATTTCACCCGTCATGACAAAGTGCATTATTTGTGCTGCGGCTGACGGTGTTTTCTTTGCTCTGGTTTTTTAAAAAAAGCCACAGCAGCACACGTACACAATCGGGAGAGTTTTGGCAGGGCGATCGGTCATCGTGTTGGACTGCCAGCGCCGATGCTTTTTCATGCTGCCTGTCAGACGCCTGTCTGTTCCCCCGCCAGACCTCCACTTTGCTGCTGTTGTGCTTATCTTAGCAAGAAGAAAGGAGAGGAGGGAGGTGGGAAATTGGCCTGAACTTATGACAAAGTCAAAGTCAGTTTAGATAAGCAGGGAAAATGTGGCCGTTGTGCATTCATCAAGCTGCAACCGAGCTTCCAAATGTCTCTCAGCAGCTAAAACTGTTGGGTAACTACAAACAAATACTGCTGTGTATTTACTATTCGTCAGTAAATGCTCCAGAGCCTGATGTCATTGATTGTGTTTTCTATTACAAAAATAATTTAACTTAATTTCAAACAGTTCAAGCTTGAAATTTATTACAAGAACGAGCCTCTTAAGATTCTGAGTTTGCTGTGGATACTTTTCCAATCCTCCTCTCTGGGGAATAAAAACTCTGTTTTCCTTCAAAAATGTTTTTCTGATGTAATTTAACTCAAGCAGACATCAAGAAGAAGACAGGAAGATCTCAGATGTTAAATTTTGTCGGAACTCCAGCAGCCAACCGAGAACTTTTTCCAAACAAAATAGTTAAAAAATGGAAAGAATTACAACATAATTCAATAATCATCATATCAAAGGATAATGACCAAGATTCCAAATCTGACCAGACATTTGAGACCTGTGGATTTAGCCCCCCGTCACTTATGTTGAAATAAATATAATAAGGGATCTCTTTGTCCGAACTGAAGGAACAATAAAAGCTGTCAGCAGTGTTTCCAATGTATAAGGGCATCTGAGAATTGTATTGTAATCCTACGTCAAGCTCAGCAGGAACACTGGAGGCAGCAGGAAACTGCTTGTCCGGCTCATTCAAAGTGGAAAGAATTCCTCAACAAAACCTCACAACTAACAACCCGTTGTACTGTCGATTATTTAATGTGAGTTACATGTTGTATCTCTTTTGTAAAAGCCCTTATTGAACTTAACCTCCTGAGACCCGAGCTTTTGTTTGGTGTGCTTTTTTAATTTCTCTTAGCTATTTGGGATTAGTAGGACCTGAGTTTTTAACCTAATGGGTATAATAAGTTATTATATCTATTAGTTATTTAAGCATTATAAGTTAAGTTAGTATTAATAAAAAAACTTTGTCTTTGCACAGGAAGTAGTTTTTGCAAAAAATGATGTCTTCATATGGGGACAATGGGTAAAAGTTTTAAAAAAATGAAGTAACATGGTGCAGAGAGGCAAAAATGTAATGTCCTCATATGAGTGCGCAGAGTCTCAGGAGGTTAAACACAAACATGTTTCCAACATTTGTGGATTTAAGGGGAGCAAGGCGAGCAGTTTGGCTAACATTTTGTGTTTATGCTATGCTAAATGCTACAGTCCAAACAAGGCTGTTTTCACTGTCACTGTTCTTACTATTCTATATATGCTACAACTACGCCACAGTTTGAAAATTATGATTTATGTGAGTGGAAATACCTTTTTTCATACACTTATAAAAGTTTTGATTAAGATATAGAGCAGCGTATTAAAGTTATGAACAAACTTTCACACCTGCCTCATTTGGTACGGACTTTCGTACTTCCTTTTCGTCTGATCCGAACCGAAACAGCAGAAGTGGAGCCTCTCATGGTCCGGACCAAACAGCTGAAGCTCGTAAAGCTTTGTCATGTGAACTCTGTTAGTCTGTTTGCATAATTTCAGTGTGAACTTTGGTCCGGACTTTCAGGTGTGCAATTGCCCTTAATTATAGTAAACGTATCGGTGGCATTTCCCTGTTATATTTTCTCATTTTTTGGCTCCAACATGAAGCTGATGCTGCTTTATCTTTGAAAAGTTTCCGTCCGTTAGCTTAAAGTCAAACTTGACTAACTGCTGCTGACTGCTTCACCAACTGTCCTGACTTCAGCTCTGTACTTGAAATATGAATCTTCTCACTTAAATCTCGTAAAGAAACTCCATAAATCTATTTCACAAAAAATGTTGAACTCTGCCTTTAAGGCTTTATTACTGCAGCCATGGCCTTCGCTGTGCTTCTGGAAACTTTTCAACTGTGTCAGAAACGAGAGCAAAGGCTGCATTTTTGTCTTTCACATATCCATTGTGTTGTCAGAAAAGTCATATTTCTTATTTTATGTGAGTGTTTTTCATCCTTTAAATAACCCCCCTGCCACCTCCTATATCACAACGTCAAACATACTAAAGGCTGCAACACCGTCTCGTGTGCAGTCAGGTGTAGCACAGACGTTTGCTGGAGGCCTCCGTTGATGAAGATCTGCCTGTGTTTCGTGGTGGTAAAGATCCATTGGTGTCGCCTCTCCCTTGGGGACAATGCACTCTCACATCAGTGTTCACAGACCGATAGTGAGGCAGTGAGGGAGAAACCACTCTTATCTATGTCCTGAGCCTCAGAGAGAGACATAGAGTCAGACAGACAGAGAGAGAGAGAGAGGATTACTAAACCTGGGACTGTTGCACAGTGCACTGTCATGGTGAAGTACATGATGTACTGTACGTTGCACAGGCTGTACTGTGCACTGCAGAGCTGCATTTAAAGCCGGAGCCAAGCAGACAAATAAGGGTGTGTCTGCAGTGCTGGAGTCTTGCTACAGAATTTAGCTTTTTATGACACGACTGTGCAATGAAAGGGTTTTTATCATAAAACAGAGCAGTTTGTGTTTTTCTGACACACAGCAGGGGTGTACTGTCGAAGATGTTATCTAGGTTTTTTCAACACCTAGTGTGAATGTTAGGTCAGATTCTTAAGGTGGAATGAGAGCTCCGAGTTAGTAGGGCTGCTGGCTGTACAGTGACTTTTCATTGTGGATTTAAGGAGATTAGCCTCTTAGTATCGACTCTGCACACTGGTGGCAGCATTTAAAGTGGGATTGTTAATAACTGCATCACTTTTTTTTTGATTAACCCTTAATGTTCACCTTCCTTACAGTCACTCCCACCTTATCCAGCCAGGTTTTTGGCTTAACTACCAGGACTAGTTGTAGGTAATGGAGCCTGAACTTTGTGCAGAGATAGTGTGGGGGTTTGTGGCAGCTGGAATAGGTCAACCTCAAGGGAGAAATGAATTACAGTTCAAAGAAATTTATCAAGGAGTGACGCCATGCAGATAAGCGGTCGAGTAGGTCGGCTTTTTTAGTGGCAGCAATTTCAGCTCAATGAGCTGCAATGTTTACATGACACTTGTACTACTTGTTTATAGCTTGTTTATAGCCTGTGTTTTTATTGACATCAAATCTTGTACAATTTATTGTCAGTTGAAAGATATTTAGCAAGAAAATATATTTAATCTACCAATCATTGGTAGACAAACCAAGAAAACTTAGTTTGTACTTAGTTTTTTAAGTCAGTCACATTTACTTTTGTGGTGTTTAGCTGTGAGACCATCAGGCATTACTGATTACTTTTCCAAGGATTATAAACTTATAACTTTACCCAAACATATTCAATCAGATTGATGAGAAATGGCATCGTAACCTGATATCTGGTGAGCCATATCTCCTCACTGTAAGAACACTGCTGGACTTAAGGTGGTATTAAGCTGTTTCGGAGTTGACCAAACTAACATTATTG
>JAPZDZ010000014.1:360406-373425 GCA_029783805.1 Acanthurus tennentii | reverse complement strand
ATTCAGAAACCAGTAACACAAAGACTCAGGACTGTGCAGCTCTTCCTGCCAGCCCACACGAATGGTGTGAAACCATTTGTCGCAGTTGTCGCTCCGGACCCACGACACCAAACCCTCAGAACTTTCTGGAGAGTCAGGTTTCCTGCAGCAACCACACCGCCAAACTGCTGGCTCCTGGCCTCTCCTCAGTGGTTTGCAACAAAAATATATGAAAGTAAATTTCCTGATTGTGTTGGGTTTGGCTTGCAAAGACTGATAATATTAAACAAAACACTGGTGGATGTTGTGGGTCTCAGCAGACGAGGAGGACTCGGGCGATAATGGAGTAACTCTGCCGAGGGTTGGATGCTGCATAAATAAAAGACGGAGCTTATCACTCATTATGATTGCTTTTGTCACCAGCATGTGTTTTTTTTTAAGTTAATTTATCGCTGAAGCAAGTTTTTCTCACACACAGGATTTTGGTAATTTGGTGCACAACAAACATAACAAGGCAAAATGTGAAATACAAGCACTGCAAAGTACAGGTTAAAAAAAAAGAAGTCTTACCCCACTGGCAGAACTGAAGTGACCAAAATTGGACCACAGGGTTTAGATGGGGAGGAAGCAGATTGCTCACATTGACTGTGAAACGCCGAGCTGGTGGCTGCTGTAACTTCAAGCAGTCACGCCCTTAATTATGTTTAACTTCAAGCCTTAATATAATTTAAATGACTTTGACCAAAAAGCGTTTTTTCATACCAGGCTGTAAACACATTTATTTCTGCTGTAAAGTTGGGCATTTTGATTTGTGGATCTGTGGGCTTTGACTTCGCTTTAGGAGCCAGCCTCAAGTGGCCTTCCAGGGAGCTTCAGTTTTTTGGCACTTCCCGTATTGGCTTGGTTTTTTAAGCCCCGGAGGTTACCGCTTGGATCAGAAATGTCTGTAACGAGAGCAGGACGGGGAGGTTTTTTGACAGCAAAGGCTGCAGCTGTATTAAAAAACGTGACTGAATGTAAGGACCGAGAAAAAATCTTAACAGTTAATCTGCAACAATAAATACTAATAAATCCCGAGTAATTATTACTGAAAAGCTGCAATTTTTTAATGCAAATGAGTAAACATTTGTTAATTATTGTGGTAACCATAAAATAAACCCTTAAAACACTTTTCAAATTTAGATAAATACAATTAAAGGAACTTCTCATTTTAATTCAGTCACTGTTTTATTTTACTCTGTTGCGTTTTCAACCTTTGTACTTTCTCTCTCTTCATCATCCTTTTTACCTTTAATGTCACCCCCACACTCTTTCATGCTTTTGCTCTTTGACAGTCAAAACTCAGTCTCCCTCTTTGTTATCTCTGTCTCTGAGTAGTTGTATCTGCAGAGACTACATGACAAAGCTGCCACATGCAAAAACCTGACAGAGAAAAAACCCTCACAGGGTTCAAACTCTGCACCACCACTGTGCTCCTTCATGCAGGGAAAATGGAAAATCCACAGAGGAAAGAAGGGAATAATAAGAGCACAGAAAACACACATAAAGACAAATAGTTGGAGGCTTGAAAGGAGTGTGTGTTCTTGTGTGTGTGTGTGTGTGTGTGTGTGTGTGTGTGTGTGTGTGTGTGTGTGTGTGTGTGTGTGTGTGTGTGTGTGTGTGGTTCCTGTGACAGTAATATCTGTATCAACCTACTGCTAACATATTGATTCTCTGTGAAATTAGAGCTTTGTGTGTTGCTTTCAGTGGATTTTATGGTCTTCCTGCCGTGTCTCTTATCTTTGTTTGGTGCATTTTTGTTTTTTTTCCTCCTTTGAGAAAATAAAATTTCCGTTTGTAGCATTTTTTTTCTACTTTTATGTCTCCTGACGGATTGAAGAGATACTACCTTTTTAAGAACCTTTGAGATTTTCTACTACAAGATCCTTTTTTTTCCCTTTTGATTTAAGAGCCAAAGCAATCAAACATTAGATGTGGTCTAAACATAAGCAGCAGGACAAGAACTCTTGCTAAATAAAGCAGAAAAAAATCGTAGAAATAGAATTTACTCGTCCGTCAGGAACTTTCAGATCCTGATAGTGTTTGACAGATTTGATACTCAGCTCTTTGAATGCAAAAGAAAAGAAAACAAAGTTGGATACCGAGCTTTAATATTGAACAAAAACAAGAATCATACTTAGAATTTAGATTAAAAAATATTATCTGTGTTTGCACAAGTTCAGTCTTGAGGTAAAGTTAATGTGAGGTTCTGGTCGAACAGTCTGAAGATAAACCTAACAAGGAAATGACCCTTTTTTTTTTTTGGTCACAAGTCTGCACTTATGAAGTAAACTGTTTACAGTATTTCCTACAGTTTCCGGCCATAGATCAACGTGTCCGTATTGGAAATAACTGTGAATCTGTGAAAGCTCCACTCCTCTTCTGACTGTTGTGTCATAGCTGAGATTTAAAAATGGAAATGTTGAGTTTATTTTGGTGTCCGAGTGCAGTGAGGAAGGAACAAATAATCAGGTGTACTATGAGCAGTGATTTGTTATTTTTCAGTACTTATCAATGCATTAAAACCACAACACATATTGCTGCACTACTGAAGCTGAAGTGCTTTTGTTATAGGCATTTAAATTTCTTACTCTTCTTTTTCTGGCAGGTTAAACATTCAGCGATTTAATAGCTGCATGACATTTAAACGATGGTACTGAACTGCTCGTATTGCTTTGTGTGTTTGAAAGCTCAATCTGTGTGTATTTTGGATTATAGCTTTATCATATTTGCTATCTATAAACTCCTGTAAACTCGCAGCTCTTCATTATGCTCCAAATCAAAGCAATAAACAGTGTAATTGGTTCTCGCTTTTCCAATTATTTTGACATTTTAAGGTATGTTTATCTCCAGCTGCACACATTGCAGATAACTATCAGGTAGAAAAATCACACACTTGGAGAATGAGCCGTGTTTTGATCCCGCCGAGGACAAAAAAATCAATTGTATATGAGCTAGCGGTTTGATTTCTGCTCCGAGCATTTGTATGCATGCTTACTTATTGAAGCCAGACGGAGTCACTCTAGGATAAATTCTTCTCTAATGAGTTATGTTATATGATCTGTCTCATGCATGTGTGTGTGTGTGTGTGTGCCTCTTGTTTTTTTTTTATTCCTGCAGTGGAAAACAAGAAAGCGTCAGTTTAAAACAAATGTAGAGATTGGGCAATGAAAAAAAACGTCTGCAGATGGGCCAAATAAAGATATGGAGCCATAGATATCGTGCCCATAGCCACATCCTGTGGGGAGTCACATGGTTCATCAGTCTTCCTAATGGCAGCCTATGTGAATGACCTCAACCACTCACTCCTCAATGTCTCTTATTGTATCATAACACGCTACAGTTTTTAATTGGGAGTCAAAGCAGGCAGTGTGTGTGTGTGTGTGTGTGTGTGTGTTTGTATGTGGATATGCCGGGGTAGAAATACGTCTTTGTACATCTGTCATTACTTTCTTGTTCTTTCACAGAAGCATTTTTTTTTAATAATTAAAGGCTGAAACCATAACCATAACACACACACACACACACACACAGTAAATCCCAGTTTAACCCCTGTGTGTGTGTGTGTGTGTGTGTGTGCATGAAATAATGTACTCTAATTTACACTGACTTGTCTATGGACATGCATGAAATTGCTGTGATGAGTTTCTCTTTGCTTTGGATAATGCATCTATTTAACGTGTCAGTATGTGCGGAGGCCGAAGCTTCACATCCGTGTGTAATTAAACTCCTGAAAAAAAAACAAAAACGTAGAGTCCGTATGGTTCTGAAAGTTGAACTCATCATGTTGGGGAACATACAGCATCGGACCGCTCCTTACATAACGCAATGTTGTGGAGGCAACAACCGGAGAACCCAGTGCACCCACGGCCCCCTTCAGTTTGCTGGGTTATGTTAATGACATGGCTTCACAAAGGAACTGTCTGCTTTAATTATGGAAGAGTGTTGGGCTCATGGCTCCTGTTCCCCCCCCCTTTTTTTTTTTTTTGTTTCTTTGATATTCCTTCCTCTTCTTCCACGCAGTTCCTTCCTTCCTTTCTGCGCTGCTCCCCCATATGTGGGCCCTTTGATTTCCCCTCCCTTGCACCGTTAGGAGAGGTGGACTAATCCTCTGAATCAAATGTGTCACCCACTCTAAGCAGGAATGAATAGGCCCTAGATTACCACTGGACACTAATCGCATTTAGCCTCCGCGATGATAGCTTCTGTTCTAGGCTGGGCTGTGGGTCAGTGGCCAGGGTGATTTAATGCATGTCTTCAGCTTTGGTGGGGCCCAGCTGTTGTCATGCACCTGTTGAGCTTCTTCCTTCCTTCCTTCCTTTCTCCCTCTTCCTCCTTCCTTTTTCCTTCCTGGATCCTGTGGAGAGGAGCTCATTGTGGGATCGTTTAACATATTTGTGATTTGCAAACATGGAGAGGAATCAGCCTCTGAGTTACCTGACAAACTGTTTTACTAAAGATAAACAGCAAAAACATACAACACAGATTACAGAAAAGTTGGTAAAACAAACAAAACGAAACGTGATTATTTGTTTATTCTATTTGACAAACACAGACAAAGTCTTTAATGCTTCTCCTAACTCCAAACTCTCCGCTTTTTGTAAATATATGCTTTTTCTGATTGTTATTCCAGCAAAATGTTTTAAACAAGTTGGGTGAGGGGGAACAAAAAACTGTAAATGTTGCTGAGTGTTGAGAAACACCTGTTGGAAACTCTCCACAGGTAAACAGATTAATCAGTAACAGGTGATGGCATTAAGGCTAGGTGAGAGAGAGCCTGGTTAAGTTAGCTTAGCCTGCTGCTAAATGCTGTCAAGTGATGTTTGAGAAAAGTCATAAAACTCAGGTTGCAGACCAGGAATGTGGGTCAGAAACACCAAAACCACTTATTTGTTACAACTTGGATCATATTTTTACAGCTTGACTGTCGTTTCTGTCGTTTATGATTAACACTGTTTTCACTTAAATCTCTTTAGCTGCGTTGTTATGTTTGTTTATCTCAGTAAAAAACTGTAATTAGTCAGTTCATAACTGTGATTGTGGCTAAAACTATGAAAATAAAGCAAGATCCAAGTTTTTTTTTTATAACTGTAATTATCCTTCAGGGTTCAGCCTCGATCTTTGACCATCCAACAGAATCTTAAAGTTGAGTTTGGTGATTATTCTGCTTTTAGTCAGTTAATGTCTGACGGCAGTCTGCTATGTAACTACTGGTAGATCATAGAAAATGGCTAATGCTAAACATACAAGGAGTTACAGCACTAATTTGAAACACAACTGATCTGACATCTTCATGAAGAGATGGGGAAACCCCATCTGGGAAAAACAACAGAGAAGAATGTTCTGTTCCTTTCTTCTTAAAACCAATGCGGCACTGCTAATATTAACAGCATGTCTGAAATTAAAGTCAGTCGAGCTGGTTGGTGATGAGGAAAGACAGAGTCTGAACCAAATGGCTGGGCAGTTTTATTTGTAAAGCAAATTTTATGAATATTGGCAACTCAAAGTGCTTCACACTTCTTGAGAGATCCTGCATGGTGTTTGTGCCGAAACATGAACTCATATAGGACAAAATGTTCCAATTATTCATTTATGTGATTGAATTTCTCATGGCTTTAAAACTTTCTCTCGTTCTTTTTTTACCAAAGGAAACCCAAAACCTGCAAGAGGAGACGTACTTTTTAAAAAAAAAAAAAATCCAATTTAAGATCAGTGAAATGAACAGTAATTAAGACACTTTAATAAATCATGTGCGGTCTCTCTCCATCTCGTGCTCTGATACAGATAATGGTCTCTTCTTTCTCTTTCCTCATCGTCTTTGTTCCTCTCTCTCTCTCTCTATCTTTCTCTCAACACATACCTCATGCAAATACATTGTGGAGGCCAGGGAGCAAAGCTATTTGCAGCTTGACCCTCAGTAAATTTTCATTTTGACAAGCTCTGTTGAATCGTCTTCTACCTCTTTGACATGGCCCTTCTCATGCTCTTCTGTCTCCTTGAACCATCCAGCTGTGCAGCTCCTCATCAAGGAGGCCCAGTGTCCCCCAGTCTTTTAGTCCTTCTGTCTATCTTTGTCATCTGTCCCCCCCCCCACCCTTTTTTTTGCTGTCCTCCTCCTCCTCCTCCTCCTTCATCTCTCTTTGGTCATCTTCCTTATGAGCGCTGTGCGTTTTTACGACCGCCTGTACAGTGAATCCAGTCTTTCACCGGGACAAAACGACCGCCCTTGTGGTGACACTCTGAACATGCTGTCATCCCCCTCTTTTCCGATCCGTACCAACCTGAATAGATTGACACACAGATGGCCTGAAGGACATTTGCTGTAGTTGTGTGTGTGTGTGTGAATAAATGCGTTTTATCCACAGTTACACTCGGTGCGCGTGGTTGAGAATTGATTCCTGATGCTATAGGCTGCATCTCGAGTTTTATGGACAAAATGAGATATTACATCCTAACCCCAGAACATGTTTTTGTTTTGAAAGACATGAAAAAAGCAAAAGTAGCACGCTGAAACTTTTTTTTTTTTTTTTTTTTTTGGTTTCTAATGTACATCATTTCCAGATGGGCAGTACAGATTCCCGAAAAGAAGTGTTTATGTGTGTGTACTGCTGTCATGCAATGCCCGCCATGTTGCGGTTCTACCATGATGATGCCTTTCCCGACTCGCATCGCAAACAGACTCATGACGTAGTGGGCTGTCACTGAAGGCAGCGGCTATATTTTATCCCATAAAGAATATACTCGGACATAGGTGTCTCTCAGTATGGAGGAAATTCATCCTAATGTGCAGAAATGATAATCTTTGAAAGAGCAGGTTTGTTAAAAACTCCATCTTAGAGGCTGTTTTGTGTAAATCTGATCACAACTTTATTTCTAATTAACAAGAAGAGGACCAAGGTGCAGGTATTGTGATTTATTCTTATTTGTTGAATAGAAATCTGAAATTATTCGCTAAATTTTAAGTGGCATCACAGATACGATATGGAAAATTTTACGTACATTTAACAAATTATTTATTATGTACTGTTGTCTTCTCATGAGACTGATCATTCTTGCAAATAACAATTTATTTAAAGATTTCTTTCAGCCCGTATGTACTTGGATTTATTGATTTCAGTTGTTTAAAAGCTCTTTTTTTAATATATTGCCTTAAGGAACTTAGTAAAAGAAAGTCAAAGTCAAAGAAAAAACCACAGCCTGTCAGTAGCTGCAGTTTCGGTCCTCCATCTAAATCTACATCGGGAGCGTTAAACCTAAAAAACGCTGTCGACTTCAGTGTTTTTTTCTGTCAGTGTCGAAGAACCATCACAGACATTTCACATAGATGAAATCCAGTACATTAACTAGAGATCAGATCTAGCTGGAGATCTGAGCTGGAAATCCAGGTGTTAGACAGTAGACTTTGACTCCTTTTTCTCTGACGTCGTCTCCACTTCTTGTCGGACAAGTTTGATCTCACATTCTGCCGATACTGAAAAACTCCTGCAATTGTTTCACAGTATTTTCTCATCTTGTCGTTGGATTCAGGTTGTCTGTGCTCCGTCCTCTTACAAAGAGGATCAAAAGGGGCTTTGGCTGTTGAATCTAATTTACTGCTTATTTTGACTAAGTGAGGTGAATCAAGGTTAAGTGCGATGGAGGCAGGAGATGGTGTGCAGGTGGTGATGAGTTGGATCAGGAAATTAAGTGCCACTGAGGAGCCCTGGTTTAATGTGAACAGAGCCATTGACAAGGCCATTGACAACTGATCTGCTTTAGATCAGAAATGTTAAATAATGAGGGTCAAACCACTCAAAGTAACTAAAAGTGGAAAAGTCCAATGCAGCACAGAAGGCGGCTTTCACCCAAGAGTCCGATTTGTCTTTTTAACAACCAGAAATCATACATTAGTGGTGTTGAAACTCTGGATTAAGTTTTAAAGAAGCTGGTGTTGTGAAACCTTATGCACGAGTACTCAAACTATAACTGTGGGGACGATAATGTTTGAACCTTATTTTTAAGGCAAAGTCAACAAACCTTAAGTAGTTTTGATAATATTTAACTGGTGATGCTAAAAATGCCCTTTCTTGACGTCTCTGGGACCTTAGAAAGTGGAGTGAAGACTTGCCCATCATTCAGATAGACGCCTGGTCTTGTTTGCCTGAAATAACTGCCCGGGGGCATTGCCAAGATGGCTGCTGAGTGGTGGGTCTTGCCTGGAAGGACTTTGTTTATACCAAGAAACTACAGATCGGTATTGAGCCCTTTCCCACAGACGAGCCACAAGAATATCTATGACGCAATGTGGAATCTTGGCTGGCATTTTTTGTCTAAATTACATTAGCTCCCTTCACTCAACCCTAAATAACCAATTGATCAAAACCATCGCAGAATGCTTCACTTATAAACATCTTTGGCTTGACTTGACAGGACCTTCCCTCTTTAAAATATTGAGTTGTTCAGAGAGCACCTCAAAAGAATTTCTGGAGGTAAGTGATGGCTTTAAAGCTACTTGCCAATCCAGTGATTGATTATGCCCTCTTTTGCTGAAATTACAGGTGAAATTGGGGCCTTTGTGTGTCAAGCTGATGCTTAGCACCCTCGGTGTTAAAGCTTTTTATGACTTGCCGCGTTTAGCCTTGAATGGTCTGCTTCGTCTGAAGACGGTCTCCCTGCAGGCAGAACAGCGAGGCAGGATCTGATTTTTTTTCTTTTTTCCATCCTCCATCATTCATAGTCCTGACATACTCCCCCTCCCAGCCTGGAGTTCAAAGCCTTACATTTGCCACCATGGGGGTGGGGGTGGGGGGGTTGTAGTGGTGAACTTTAGGCCCGCTGATAAAATTTACCCTCAAGATGTTTTGAGTTGCATGCCCTCTGAAGTGGAAAGACGTTCTCTGCTTTTGTTTTAGTCTTTTTTAGTCCGCTGTGGGTATTTTATCTTGTGAGATTGTATTGGCGGAGCTTTCTCTTTGGCAGTTTCAGACACTGAGGGGAAGCAGTGAAAGCACTTCTGACATAACAACCCTCTCTCACAGCATGTTCAGATTCACTTCTTTGAAAATGTAGAGAGCTTATAAGCATGATGCCTTTACTTCAGTGTTAAAAACAGCTAAATCTGTGGATAACAACTATTGCAAGGGGCAAAGACTCTGTTCCGTATCATTCTCTTGAACACTTAACTGACTGTCTCATAACTTGCTTCTATGAGAGCTGGCAGTTGGATTGTTAAAAACATCATAAACCGAATTTATAAGACAGGTTTTATGGGCTCTCTTTAAAAATGTATAGATATGGTGTTGATGTTGAAACCTGGGGAGCAGACTTGGTCCGACAGGCCTCAAACAAACAATCAGTCATGGTGAGCATGAGACTCAGACTTTGATGGATCTCATCAAAGCCCTCTCCTATTTTTTATTCCTGGAACATTTCTGAGCTTGTAAGATTGATATTAGAATGAACAGATTGTTAAATATTCTTGACAAGAAGCTCCATTTTTTAGTTTGGCATCGTAATTGCTTTAGAAACGTGTCTTCACGTGTTTAAATGCTATCAAATCAAAATTATTGGACTAACAAGACAACTTTTTAATGAACCATGGATCAATATTTTCTTATTTATTGTAGCAAATTGTACCTTTTTCTTTCTTTGTCATAATCCTCAGGTTCAGCTTTGCACCTTGCAGTGCAGTATTGGGAACAGTTCTTTGTCATTAGCCTTTGCAACCCCGAGTTGCTTACTCAGAGCACCTGTGGTTGCTTTGTTTACAGGAAATAGGAAGTTGCTTGCTCAGCACTGGCTTGATGCATCTGATGTGCCTCACTCCTTAGATGTTTTTGTCAACAAACCTTTGAATGATGGTGTTTCTCCCTGCCATAAGATATTTTTAAAGGTTTAAGCCTGTATCAATATTAGATCCTGTTTAGCGCAAAGAAAAAGCAGGTTATTAGATGTAATCAATAATAAAAGCTTTGATTATATCTTGCAAAATCAAATCAAACAATTCATTCAGGGCCATGCTTATGATAAAGATCAGCCTCAGATAATGTGATCTAGTAGAGCTTCGTAAACATTGAAGCCTTTTGACCTCTTAATTAAACCAAACCTCTGAGACCCAACAGCCCTTCTCATACAGTGACAATACAATTGCTCAATTGAGAATAATATTTATTTAAAGGATCAGTTGGTAAGATTCTGAAATCTTGGAAGAATAAAGCAGAATATAGCAGAAGTGTATTATAATATTCATATGTTATTTTTAGGCTGAGGCCCACCTACAATACTTCCACGGCCCACCAGGGGTCCTTGCTTATATTTTAGTTAACGCTTGCATATATTACATGACAGTGCAAAATGAACAGATAAGATTCGCTGTATAAGATAGCTATCCAGCTCAAATATAGCACAAGCATGTGATCACATGCCATACTAACGCGTCTGAAATCCAACTTGAAACAAGACACCCATCAGCATGTGCACAGGGTTGAAAAAGTGTCACACAAACTCTACAGAAAACACAACAGACAACTCCATTTTTAATTTATATTCTGTAAGTTTTTAAAGCATTAATGTAGTTTGATAAAACCAGTGTGACAGGCTAATTATTGATAGGAATTGCAAGATATATGCAAGTAAGATTCAAAAGACGGCAGGTTAAAATCGATTTAGCAGGATTAAGGGTAAGGATTCCTCATTTCCCATGATGCAACTCAGTTATATCTGTCATCAGACTATCTGTTGCTGTTAAATGGCTTCATCTTTTAAACCTTGTCCCCAGTTAATGAAGCAGGTTCTCTGCTATATTTTAAAGTGTCAAGCCCAACTCGTTTCATTATGATTCCTTTTATTTATTTTATCAGTGTATCCTCATCATTCCTTTACAGCAACAAAAGGTAACTTTTTTCTGAAGCAAACTGATAATACTCTCCTTTCAGGTAAAATCTGACCCATATTTTTACAATCAATAGGATGTCCCTTTAAAAAATGCCAGAAAAAACAAACAGGACACATTTCTAATCGCATTAAATAGACATTCAGCCATTTGTCAGCTGTTGAGATGCACAAAAGTCATTATTTATTTGTGGTTCAACAGAATTTATACAGTTTTGACAACTGAGTGCTGGTTAACCACCTGTTGGATTCAGCATGGAAACTGAGAAGTTCATCCCCTCACAAAAACTCTTTTTCCTCCTCTCTTTTCCAAAAAACTCAAATTATATCATAAGTTAGTTTTAACTCCAGCAGGAGGGCATCATATGACTCTTTTTCCGTTCAGACTTCACATTGTTTGCCCAGTTCCCCCTCTCAAACTCCTCGCTTGTGCCCGGTCTCTTTTGCCCGTGCAGGTCTGCAGGGGAAGAGCCCTCAGGCTAATTAGAGACTTGCTAGTGGAATTTCGCTGCGACAAAGGAGGCCATTCATGTTGGCAGGATGGTGAAAAGGCTGCACTGGCAGCGGCGATAGCATTGCTTGGAGGAGTTAGCAAAATGAAGAGATCTGACTTTGAAACCCCCTTCTTCCAGAGACACCCAGAGCTTTTAACTCAATGCGTTGCGGTCAGCCTTCGCTGCACTCCACCCGATCGCTCTCTCTCGCCTCTGTTTTGCCATCCATCATCCTCTGTTGCACTGCATTGTGGGAGGGTAGATCAGGGTTGGCCTCTGTCATAGTCCGTCAGCGAAGAGGCTAAATAGTTGACCTCCATTCTTAACATGTTGTCTTCAGTGATTTGATCTGGTGTCTCTGTGGTAAATGCGACCCATATTCCTTACAACGCATTTTTCGTGTCAAACAGCAATGCAGGGACGCAATCCATCTCACTGCCGCTCGCTGTCCGACTGCATCTGCAAGCCCAGAGATCCCCCATGTAAACTAACAAAATGCCCTCTGCGCTCATCTATTAACAACATTAGTCATATTTACACTTTCATCCCTCAAACTATTTATCCATCTACACACCAGTCTTAGACTCCATCACTGGCCAAAGCATTTCTACAGAAAAACTGATTCATGATGGTAAGACGGGGGAATTCCTCTCATGTGACAATTAAAAATGCAAGCCACCAATTTTCCACGCATGCCAGTCAGTGTACTCTTGGAACGGGCAACATGGATAAAATTCTCTGTCACAGCATAATTTAAAATGGAGGTATAGTAAATTTTCTTGCTTGCTTGCAGAGTTCATTCTTGTCAATGGAAACAGCAGTTGACAAAAAAAAAAACAAAAAAAAACTTGAGCTTTAGCTTTGGCATCTTGCAGTATTTCCCTGCAGATGGAGTTTGCTCAGTGGAAAGCCCCAAAAAAGCTCCAACAAAAGCTAGTAAGGATGTATTTCTCATATTGGGAAACTTTTAATGGATAAAATAACCAGACAAGATTTTTCTTTTGGATAAGCGTTTTGCAGAGCTTTCAACCACATTTGGCAGTCTTCCTCCGCAGATGGAGTTTGTTTAGTTGAAAGCTCTGCGAGAAGTTTGTAGGTTTGTTGAGTTATGATTTTAGAGATAAAACGCGAAACTTCATGGATCGACATTCGCTGTTTTTTTTTTAATTTAAATGTAAAAAATATCTGGAAAGTCAAGTTCAACTTACACGCTTTTTCCAAAGCTTTCAGATACAATGTAGTAGTCAGAGGAAGGGATAAACTGTGTTTATAATAAATAAAAAAGAACCAAACAGAAAGTGTTTTTTTGACAAACATATTCAATTTCTTTAAAACCTGATGAGTTAAAAGTTTTCACCGTTGTGTTAAATCATATTAACATTAAAGATTTAAAAAAAGCAACCAAAAGTGGATGATTTGCAGCAGAGATGTTGGTTTATTTTCCTTTGTTTAAAAAGTTTTGAAACACCTTTGACAATAAATTGTATTTTTATGATCTTAAAGAAAAGTTTCAGTATATAACATACATGGAAATAAAAATACATGATGTGTTCAGGTGTTTTTCAATGAGACGAAACATCATATGCGTCACACACTTTCACATTACACTTCCACATATAAAAGTCAGACACACACACA